>CP092866.1:38970056-39103915 GCA_030710605.1 Cordylochernes scorpioides | reverse complement strand
GAGTGGAGATAAGAAAGGAGATGCCCTTAATTTATCCACCTAATCCCAATACAATTTCACTTTTGTACTATTTTTCCAAATAATTTTATGTTTTTTTTCCTCTACACTTTAACTTTGTAGTTCAACAGATTCAACACTGCTACAATAATTCAGCCCATTTTTTTTTTTTTTTTTTTCAAAACCTGACCAAAATATTCTCTTTCATATTACAATAGAACCTCCCTATAAAGAACACCTAATTGCAGAGCCAAAGTGTCCTTTAGGGAGAGGTGTCCTTTTACCGGAGAGTTCCTAAATTGTAAAAATGGTAATTTTGCAAATGAAATCTGTCTTTTGTGGAGAGGTGTCCTCTAGCGGGATGTCCGCTAAAGGGAGGTTCTACTGTATTGCCATCTTTTTTTTTAATACCCCTTCAAAGAGGGGATTTTGAAAGGGAATAAAGGGTTGAAGAATTGTGGAATGTTTCTAATCTGTGCTAGTTTAGAAAGAGTACAGTTGAATCTTTCACTTTGATCCATTTAAAGGAAGAATGTCAGTTTAAAGCTAAATTCTAGCTTTTTCTGTGGCAAGAGAGAGATATGAGAATGTTTTTGATATGCACCAATTTTTATACTGTTTTTTTATTTATTTTTTTATTGCCAGTACATGTGGTACAGGCCATGATAATCATGGTGGGTAGTAGTTAGTGACTGCATTTACTGTAAGTGCACCACATGTCTACACATGTGAAAAGCAGTTCCGACTTTTGTATTTACAAGTGTGCCAAAGCCCCATTGGGTTACCCACACTCACTGGTGGGGTTGAACCTCTGCAAGAATCAGGGGCGATTGGAACATTGTTTCAATTAGAAAAAAGTGAGCCTTAGCGGGTGAGAACCAATGTTTCAGACAACTTGTCCATTGACCCCACCTTTTTTTTTACACAGTGCTATTACAGTACTTACTTTACATGCCCCTTGGCAAAACTGACTGCTACAGAGCGCATCCCCAGGTGGCTGATAGGGGAACGACCTTCAGATATGAAGGACAACTGTGAAACAAGCAGAATAACAAGCAAATAAGCAGTCTCAGACCAACAGCAATATTATTAGGAAGAGAAGAAGGACTTCTTTAAAAATCCGGATTTAAACTGACCCGGGGTTAATAGATAGACCTCAGCAAGGGTTCCTCTCCCGGAATATGAAAGAGCTGTGTTTGTACTAATGTTAGAGTCGGTAGCAAAGGTGTCTGCTTCCATGTTAGGAATGGCCTCAAATTACAAGGCAAAGTCAGACTTTCACCAAAGTGTGCCTGGATCATGGTGCCATGATCAACAAAAGCTGCACCCCTACACCTTATTCCATGATATCACATGGGACTCGTGGAATTTTTGTAATCTTTGCACAAGGGGATAAGAAATAAAAATTTATTTTCACTCACTGATGGGGTTGGACTTGTGAAAATTTTGGGGTTCATTGAAACAATATTTTATAAAAGTACCTAATGCAATCTCTCAAGTTGTGGCAATCTACAGTGTGTTGTACCATCACAATACCACTTTGTCCCAAGTTTATTGGGCTGCAGATTTAATGGAGTGAGTCAGCATTGTAGTTTGACACATGTCAGGCTAGGTCAATGTTGACTTTACAGAATTATAATGTGTAGGTTGCACATTTCCTGCCTAGCTTGGTCTGACTATTGGTACATCCCTGCCTCAGCCCATGTTCTCTCCTTCTTTCCCCATGTTCCACTCTTGTACATTACCACAGTCAAGACTTCCAATTTACCAGGATAAAGGAGTGGCTTAGAAAAACCAGAGTACAGTCAATATAACAACATCACTTTGGGACCAAGATTTTATGTTGTTATAACCATTGTTGTCACTATAAATGTGGTTATAACAATTGGAACTTACAATTTGGGACCTTAGAATAATAATGTTATGGTTAGAAAGAGGAGGCTGTAACTATATCTCACAGTAAATACCTCAAATAACGTGCCCAGTGTAACTAGTGTCCCACAATATGTTCCCTCAGAGTTTTACACAATTATTTAAATGTAGACATTGAAGTATTGCTCTAGATTGATCTTTGGGTACATGGATTTTTTTTTTACTCAAGGATTGAAGTATGTAAAATTCATTTGAGATGATTCTGCTGTTTGTGAAAGATGTATTTATTTTTCACTCCTTTCTCTACTTAATATCACATCCATATTTGGTTTTGAATGTCAAAGGCATATGATGCTTTTAAACTTAGATAACCCCAATAAACCTGCAGCCTAATAATTTTAGGAATGGACAAAGGGGTTTGGAATGGTACAGCACACTGTAGATTGCTACAAGCTGAGTTTGCACATTAGGTACTTTTATAAAATATTGTTCCAATGGCCCCTCCTGAATCTTGTACTAGCCCCCCCCCCCCCCCCCCCAGTGTTCCCATCCCTGGACACTTTTATTTTTCCGTTCGTCATTGCTCTTCATAATTCATCCTTTTATACCTCATCCAAAAAGGTTAGAAATAGTCGATATTTTGCCTTGATATAAAATTTTAATGCGGTGTAACTTCAAGTGTCGTTTTATAATCTACTCACCATTTTTTTCTATCATCACCTGTACCATGTTTCCATGGATAAGTGCGGAAACGCTGAGATGAAATGAACTGCTTTTCACCTTGTTGTGTCTCTATGTTCATACAACTACTCCTGGACACCGAGATCCATTAAGCGAAGATGAAACCTTTATTCCTTATCAACGCTAATATGACTGAACGAACTATTTACAATGGAATGATATATATATATATATATACATAAAAATAATTAACATAGTAACACAAACAAACAAACACTATGCAAAACCTTATTTGCATATCTCGACATAACTATTGTTATGCAAAACACCACATCTTCTCACCCCCAATTTGTTACACAATTTTTTAAGTATTCGGGGAGTCTCCGGTTTCTTATTGGTCTACTTGGGCCCAGGTGTTTCCTCCAGCCTCTCCGGTGATTCGTTTGGGTCACTCATTTGTTCCCCCCTTCTTTCGGTGTTACACTCCCCCTTCTTCTCCACATCCTCCGATACTTCTTCCTTGACTCTTCTCATCATTTGGTCCTGGTGTCTTTTCGCTGTCACTCCGTTTTCCATAATTACCTCATAGTTCCTGGGTCCAAGTACTGTCTTTATCTTCCCCGGTTCCCACTTTCCCTTTCCATTATATTTACGTGCATACACATTCTCTTGGGACTTGAACCTATTCTGGAAGTGTTCTTTTCCATTTTCGCTATCTTCACTTTCTTTAGGGTGCAACCGGTTCATTCTTGTGGTCAGTCTGCGACCCATTAGTAGCTCAGCTGGTGTTAGTCCAGTTGTTCCATGAGGTGTAGTCCGCATTGCAAACAGAGCGCGTGGCAGCGTAACCGATATGTTCTCCCATCCATTCTTTCTTATTAGCTGTTTGAGTGTTTGTACCACTCTTTCTGCCTGTCCGTTTGTCTGTGGGTGGTAGGGAGCCGATGTTATATGCCTTACTCCGTTCATCCTCAAAAATTCCTGAAACTCATGACCCACAAACATGCGACCATTATCCGAAACAACCTGGTCGGGCAAACCATGAACAGCGAACAGACTTCTTAACACTCGCACTGTAGCTGTTGCCGTGCAGTGATCCATGATGATGGCCTCCGGCCACTTAGACATTGAGTCAACGACTATTAGAAACGTTCTCCCATGGAATGTCCTGCATAGTCTACATGAATGCGTGACCATGGTTTAACTGGTGCCGTCCAAGGGTGAACTGGGCTCGGTTTAGGATTATTTCGCACCAGTTGACAATTTTCGCATCTTTCGACCTTATTTTCTATAGCCTTATCCATTCCTGGCCACCACACATGGCTCCTTGCAATTGCCTTCATTTGTACAATCCCAGGGTGAGTTTCATGAAGCTGTTCCAATGTTCTCCCCTGTAGAACGGGCGGTATTACTACTCTATTTCCCCACAGGAGACACTCTCTATGTAGGGATAATTCATTTCTCCTATTGAAGTAGGGCCTAAATTTTTCTGCTGGACAGTGAGCTGGCCATCCTATTCGAGTCCATTCCACAATTATCCCCAGAACCGAGTCTTCCTGCGTTGATTTTGCCACTTCCTTCGCCTCTAATGGTGACTCTTCATTAGTTTCCATAAGAAAAACGTCAACTGGTTCCGGTGTTTCTTTACTTGTCCTTTCGTGGGGTGCTCTACTCAACGCATCCGCATTTGCGTTCATTCTCCCAGGTCTATGTTCAATCTGATAGGAGTACGATGCCAATGTAAGACTCCACCTCATCATCCTCGGGGAAAGCATCTGAGGGATAGGTTTGTTCGGATTAAAGATTCCCAGTAGAGGCTTATGGTCAGTGATTATCTTAAAGTCACGGCCATACAAATATTTGTAGAATTTTGAGATGCCAAATATTATGGCCAGAGCTTCCTTATCTATTTGTGCATACCTTCTTTCCGTCTGAGACATAGTTCTCGAAGCAAACGCAATGGGTCTCTCCATTCTTTCCTCCACGTGCGAAAGCACTGCTCCTACTCCAAAGGGTGATGCATCACAAGCCAAGACCAGGGGTTTTCTGGCATCATAGGGTGTTAGCACCAAATCGGATTGAATCAAATTCTTTGCCTCCCTGAATGCTCTATCCTCCACTTCTTTCCATTTCCAACAATTTCTTTTGTTTAGCAGTCTATGCAGTGGTTCAAGTACAGTGGTTCGTTCTTTTAAAAATTTGCTATAAAAATTCAATAGTCCAAGGAAACTCTGTAACTCTTTTTTGTTTTCGGGTTTCGGAAAATTCTTAATTGCCTCACATTTCTCTTCAGTAGGGTGTATGCCTTCTGCATCTATTCGGCACCCAAGAAAAATTAACGAAGATTTTTTAAATTCGCACTTCTCCTTCTTAAGAGTCAGTCCCATTCTTTGAATACTCTTCAATACTTCTCTCAATCGGAGGTCATGTTCCATTTCATCTTTCCCTGTTACCAGAATGTCATCCAGGTAAACGACTACTCCTGGAATTTTGGCTATTAAACTTTCCATTCGTCGCTGGAATATTCCTGGCGCACAGGAAACACCAAAAGGCAAACGGTTTACCTTAAACAATCCCTTGTGCGTGTTAATAGCCAATAGCTCTGCTGTCTCCTCATCCACCACCAGCTGCTGATATGCATCTTTAAGGTCCAACTTTGAGAATACCTTTCCTCCTGCCAAATTGACTTGCAAGTCGGCTGCCGCCGGAACTGGGAAAGTATCTGACTCCACGATGGTGTTAACAGTACTCCGATAATCTCCACATATTCTTATTGAACCATCCCTTTTCAGTACTGGGACGATTGGAGTAGCAAACCTTGTAAATTCAACAGGAGTCAATATTCCTTGTTCCTCCATCTTCCTCAAAGCCTCTTCAACCTTAGGTCTAATTGCGTATGGCAATGTTCTAGCTCTTAGAAATGTGGGTTTCCCCAGAGTTTTGATCTTTATGTGGATTGGTGGACCTCTGTATTGTCCTAATTTCTCTTTAAACACATCCATAAATTCCTCAGTGATTTGACATACATTGTCGCTATAATTTATCCATTCAAAACCAATTCCAATCTGGTCAAACGCCTCCCTTCCAATCAGATTCGGGCCCGGACCTTCGATCACAAGAAATTCCATTGTGATACTTCTTTTATTTACTTTTACGTCGGCTTTTATTTTACCCAGAATCGATAACCTCTGCCTGTTCCATTGCACCAACTTGGTAGAATCCTTCTCTATTCTAGGCCTTTCTGACTTCACCCAAGTTTCAATGTACGTCTTCTCAGAAATAATATTTTTCCCTGTTACTAAGTCAATGAGCATATTCATATCTCGACCGCTAGTCCGTACTTTTACCATATAACTCCGCATGTTACTTGTGTCCTTCACTTGATTTATATTAAAAAGGCCATTAGTTGCCTCTGCCTCCTCGTCTATCGAGCAATTATTACGATCGCTCCTCCAGTTCCCGTTCTTACAGACCCTAGATATATGCCCTAACTTCTGGCATTTAAAACATCTCTTATCTTTAAAGAAACATTTCTCTTCTCTGTGATTTGTGTATCCACAGCGGAAACATTTAAGAATCTTCTCATTCCTCCGTCTCACCTTAACAGCTCTTCCCACTACATTCATTTCTTCCTGAGGTTTTCCATCTTTAATTTCTGCAACGTTCCTTACCGCAGCCTCATGTGCCAATGCCATCTCTTGAGCCACTTTAAATGTTAGCATACTGTTCATTAACAGCATTGATTGTATCTCTTCGTTTAGAATGCCGCATACTAGGGCATCACGCAACCTATCTTCCACATCAGGGAATTCACACTTCTCGGCAATTTTCTTTAGAGCTGTTATAAATTCAGATATTGTTTCATTTGGCATTTGAAGCCTTTTCGCAAATTTAAAACGCTGCACTATTATATTTGGTGTCGGATCAAAGTATTTTTTTATCCCTGCTACTATCTCCTCCCATTCTGTTTCCAATGGATTCTTGGGAGAGGTCAACGTCCGTATTAAATTATACGTTTCTCTTCCACATAGCGAGAAAAATGTTGCCTTCTTTTTATCAACCTTTACTATATCATTCGCTATGCAATAGGATTCGAAGCGCTCTAAATAACTTGAAATTTCATTTCCATTGTTTGGGTTGAATTGTTCAATGTTCATCATTGTTCGCTCACTTTCATTCACTTGTGTATAACGTTCTTTACTCGTCGCCACTGTTGTGTCTCTATGTTCATACAACTACTCCTGGACACCGAGATCCATTAAGCGAAGATGAAACCTTTATTCCTTATCAACGCTAATATGACTGAACGAACTATTTACAATGGAATGATACATAAAAATAATTAACATAGTAACACAAACAAACAAACACTATGCAAAACCTTATTTGCATATCTCGACATAACTATTGTTATGCAAAACACCACACACACGTTTAGACATGTGGAACACTTACAGTAAATGCAGTCCCCTACTTCTCCTCACCATGATTATCATGGCCTGTACCACGTGTACAAAGAATAAGCAAAAATATATATAGAATAGTAAAAATGACAAGCAGTCATTGAGTGTGTGTGGTGTAGATGAGGCTAAGGTGGAACTGGCCACACTGGAGCGTCGCCTTCTGGCTGCCACAGAGCCGACAGAAGTGAGGGACCTGGTGCAGAGGCTCCAGGGCAGGCTCTCCCAGTTATCCAGCAGTAAGGTACTGTCTGTCTGTCTATGTTGTACAGTACTGATGTGTGGCGGTGGTGGCAGTGGGAGCTGCCCCAGTTTCTCACAGCCTTGCTCCGAAACAACCTGTCTGTTGAACACCAGGAATATGTCCACTTCCTGCTGGCCAAGGCCCTCCAGCTCTCTTCCATCAAGGTAACCACATTATTGACTGTATTGGCTCATCCATTGATGACTCATCCCCAGTAGACATCATCAACAAGCTATACAAGCTTGATACACTAATATTATTGTTGAAGGGGGTCGATGGAAGGGTTGTCTAAACTGTTGGTTTTCAACCGCTACGACCCTAGATCGAATCCTGCATTGGACACTTTTTTTATAATTAAAAAAAAAATGCTCCAATGGCCCCCGATTCTTGCAAAAGTCCAACCCCACCAGGAAGTTCAAGTAACCAAATGGGGCTTTGGCATATTTGTAAGTGTAAAGTCAAACTGCTTTTCACATGTGTAGACATGCGGTGAACTTAGAGTAAAAGCAGTCACCAACTTCTACCCACCATGATTATCATGGCTGCCTTTACCACACGTACTAGGGATAATAAAATGATTGTTGAGTGGAGATAAGGAAGAAGGTAACCAGTAATAAACACAGATTAAACAGTCTCCATGAGTAGGCACTCTTGCTGACTGACAAAGGACAGTTTTCATCACACCAAAATAATCATTTTTACCAATTAGCTGCTCTCTGGTAAGAGGTCACCTTTCTCTAAATGACACTTTGGCTCTATAGACAGTTAAGCCTGTCTATAGCGCCCCCTCTAAATAGCACCTTCCTCTCTATAGCGCCCGATTTTAAATACATAGTACGATGCGATTTACATTAAAAGTGACCTGTCTATAGCACCCTCTCTCTATAGCACCCTGGTGAGTCCCAAGAGGGGGCGTTATAGACAGGTTTAACTGTATATATTTTTTTCAAATTATTATCCCTAGTGTACATATGGTCTAGATCATGAGAGCCATGGCAGGTAGTAGTTAACGACTGCTTTTACTGCAAGTGCTCCACATATCTAAAGCAGTTCAACTTTTGCATTCACAAATGTGCCAGAGTCCTGTTTAGTTACTTGCATTTACTGGTGGGCTTGGAGTTTTGTACAGGAAATTTAGCCATTGAAGCAATTTTTTTTTCTACAGAAAAAAAAAAGAGCCCAATGTGTAATTTGATCCCTTGTCAAAAATCAACAGTTTATATCAATTTTCCAACAACCCCCTGAGATTCTATTGTGATAAGGTTAAGGCCCCAACTACATACTCTTGCTGTGATTTCATTTCTACGGGTAGATTGAGATATTGTTATAATTAAAATGACTTATTGAATATAGTATGATGGATGAATAAAAGAAAATAAGACCTAATCCAAATAATTTATTAGTGTGTGACGTTTCGGCAACAACATTGTCACCATCATCAGACAAAAGAATAAATGAGAAAACATGTTACAGCAAGTTCTTATATAGTCCTGTTATCAAGTGTTTAAACAAGATAACAGATAAGGAAAATAGTTTTTAAGTAAACTTGAAATATTCTTCTTAGAATTAAAAGTGGATTTTTTTTTTTTTAATATAATTAAAGGCATATCTGTAAATATAATTTATGTTTCCCCTTTCTTCCATTCTATTAATTGAAGCACATGTCTTTTGGATGGAAATATTAGAATGGAAGAAAGGGGAAACATAAATGATATTTACAGATATGCCTTTAATTATATTTAAAAAAAAAAAAAATCCACTTTTAATTCTAAGAAGAATATTTCAAGTTGACTTAAAAACTATTTTCCTTATCTGTTATCTTGTTTAAACACTTGATAACAGGACTATATAAGAACTTGCTGTAACATGTTTTCTCATTTATTCTTTTGTCTGATGATGGTGACAATGTTGTTGCCGAAACGTCACACACTAATAAATTATTTGGATTAGGTCTTATTTTCTTTTATTATAATCTATTATCCAAATTGTGCTTTATCTTTTATGATGGATGAATTCCATCATAGAATTTGTGTAATCTTTACACAAGGGGATAAGAAACAACAACAGGATGAATTCGTAACCTTTTAATTATGTATATTATTTATTATTAATAGCAAGGCTACAAACAAACTTTTTACACATATAAATTTACTGGCAATGCGCTTCTTTTAAATATCATCAAATATTATCTCTACAGACCTTACCGCAATGATATGAGTTATTGAATGCAGTAAGGTCTGTAGAGATAATAGAATAAAAGATAAAAGAAGCGCATTGCCAGTAAATTTATATGTGTAAAAATTTAACGATAGATGGCAATTAAATTTAATTTAATAACAAACTTTGTATATCTGAAACAAAGAACAATTTAGCCATTGAAGCAATTTTTTTCTACAGAAATGAGGTTAAATGAAGAAATTTCAACAGATATGAGATGACCATAGAATTGAACAAACCAGTGATTTTACATACACTGCCAAAGAGTTAAGCAAATACAGTAGAACCTCCCTGTAAAGGACACCTAATTGCAACGCCAAAGTGTCCTTTAGGGAGAGATGTCTTCTTACCGGAGAGTTGCTAAATGGTAATTTTGAAAATGAAAACTGTCCTTTGTGGAGAGGTGTCCGCTAAAGGAAGGTTCTACTGTACTATAGAAAATAAGGAAATAGCCTGTTGTGTCTATATGTGGAAAGTAAAAGTGTGGAAATGTGTCAGACACATACAGCTTGGAGAAGCACAACTACAAAGACACAAAATATTAATCTCAGGGTGTTGGTGGGCTCTCACAGAGTGTGCTGTCAAGAAAAATCTAATTTACATCTAAAATTCAATTGCCATCCATTGTTAAAATTTGTAATACAGTAGAACCTGCCTTTAGTGGACACCTCTCTACAAAGGACAGTTTTCAGTTGCAAAATTACCATTTTTACAATTTAGCAACTCTCCGGTTAAAGAACACCTCTCTCTAAAGGACACTTTGGCTCTGAAATTAGGTGTCCTTTACAGGGAGGTTCTACTGTAATTATTTTTGACAATGATAAATCACAATTTGGATTATAGATTATAGCTACAAGAAAATAAGACTTTATCTAAATATATTCATATAGTGGGACATTTTGGTAACATTTGTTGACATTTGTTTGGATTAGGTCTTATTTTATTGTAGCTATTTTTGACTATTAATATATACAGTTATCAGCGTCATGCGCTCTTAATTCTGTCACCGTTTGCTTTTGGTTTAGTGGTAGAATGCTCGCCTGCCACGCGGGCGCCCCGGTTCGATTCCCGGCCGATGCATTTTTTTTTTTTACAATTTTTAAAACTCATTTATATATTATACAAGAATGACATCCACGGCGCCAATATATAATTGTAACGAATAGTATTTGAATAAAAGCATTTAATCGGGTAAACCCCGGGCGTTGCCCGGGTCATTCGGCTAGTATATATATCTACAGTTCTACTGACCTATAAGCTTATGTTCATAAATTCCTTAAAAACCTTTAAGCTGCCTTCCAAAGTAAATGCACAACATTTTAAGAAAAATATTCCAAAGCAATAGTAGACCGGTCTGGAGATTAATTTGGTGAAACACTGATGAGCCAAGCCCTCTCATTCAATACATTTTTATCACTGCAGTGTCTAGAGATTTATATTTAATATGTGAAACACATTGCCAAAAATAAGTATTACAAATTGAAACTCATCCCTGGATGGCCTAATTTCACATTTTAAAAGTGAAACTATTATTCACAATTTTTATATCTTGTGTGTGATATACACTCGTGGACAAAATTTAAGGAAGTTGTACCTTTTAGCATGTATATCGGGATTCAAACAATTAATCTGAAAGATATTTGATACACAGTGTCTTTTATTAAAAACACACCAGATAACCAAGTGTGAAAAAAAAAAAATTGCCTCTGTCTCTTTAAAAAAAAAAAAAAAGACAATCGGTGACTACAAGACTTTCCACTTCCTCAAGTTTTGACCATGAGTGTATATTAAATTCTACTTTCCCCTCAAAGCTACTTCCTTTACCAAGAATTTCTCTAGAGTGCTGCCGGGTACATAAGCAGAGAACAGGCCAATATTCGAGCAGTGAAATAGGTTGTTGTTGTTTCTTATCCCCTTGTGTAAAGATTACACGAATCCCATGAGTTCATGATCTCATGGAATGGGGTATAGGGGTGCAGCTTTCGTTGATCATGGCACCATGATCCAGGCACACTTTGGTGAAAGTCTGACTTTGCCTGTAGTTTGAGGCTGTTCCTAACATGGAAGCCTTTGCTGCACTCTAACATGAGTACGGACACAGCTCCTCCGTATTCCTGGAGTGGGACCCTTGTTGAGGACCATCAACCGGGTCAGTTGAACTCAGGATTTTTAAAGAAATAGGTGACACTGTGAATCCACTGAGAGGGTTCACCACTGATGGATAAACCAGACCCTCCCAATAGTTTTCCATCACAGTAAAAGAGTATAAGATATTGTTTTATATATAAAACATTCACACTAAATGGTTTTTCAAATTTCACCTAGTGTATAATACATCAAATAATGCCATAATGAATTATCAATGTTTCTCTTGTAGTTTTATATGTATTGAACCCATATTTTATTTTTTTCATGATAATTACCAAGGTCATGGTTAAAATTCTATAATTATTACATATTTTTTTTTAATTAAAAAGGCATATTATTGGATCAAAATATCATTTATTATACCAATAATTCAGTTGGCTGAATACCAACCTCTATCAAGGTATTATAACATATTAATGTGTGTCAACAACCATACATTATTTAAAAAAAAAAAACTTTTAGAAAATATTTTGTCCGAAGGAAGTGTTTTGTACCCCGACTTATTTAACTTGAGCAATTTTAGTTGCTATGAGTTGACCAACTACTATAGCATGAGGCAATGTGTGTGAGCAGAAGTTTGCAGAAGCCCAAATCCTCTTCCAGCAAGTCCTGGGGCAGGTGGAGCTCAACACCAGGATTGGCAGATATCTCTCTGGCAAAGTCCTGGAGGCAGAGCTGCAAGCCGCCCTGCAGGTCAAGTCCCGCCCTCCTTCAGATACTCGCCTACGTGCCTACCTCAGCCCTTCCTTGGAGAGAGGTCAGTTCTCTTCTTTGTCACAGATATCTGTCTCCACATTGTCACTGAGGCTCATCAAGTTTAGCACTGAACAATTTATCCATCAATGTCCAAATCTCTAGCAAATGCCCCATCTTGTCCAAGATTCACAACAATAACAGGTTGTCTAATAAAGGTCACAATTTTTAACATTCTGCAGTGTTTCCAACAATGGCAAAGATTCCAAATAATAACCAAGTTGTCTAATAAATGCCACAATTTCCAACAATTGGCAGTGTTTTCTAACAATGGCCAAGATTCACAATAATAAACAGGTTATCTAATAAATGCCACAATTTCCAACAATGGGCAGTGTTTCCAACAATGGCAAAGACTCCAAATAATAACCAGGTTGTCTAATAAAGGCCAAGTTTCACAAGAATAGCCAGGATGTCCAACAAAAATAAAAATCGCCAACAAAGGCCATGACTTTGACCAATGGCAAGGTTGTCCAACAAAGATTCCCAACACTGCCCTCCAGACTGCCATGGTATCCATCTCCTCACATCTCCAGGGCAGTTCACACCAAGCCAAGTTGACCACATCCACTGCAGTGTTGGGGAGTTTTATCTTTGTTGGATTTCTTGTGAAATTTGGCATTTAATATACAACCTGGTCATTAATGGCCATTTCAAAAACCAAAAGAAAGAGGGCTATACTAAAACATTAAATAGTTGAAGCCATATTTGTGGTCACCAGCCCTGGTCTGGATGGTAAAGAGGCCATATTGCTATCAGGCAGTCTTCTGTACCTATCTAGTGAATGTGTGGGAGTTTAGGTGTGAGGTGGGTGATGTCACAGAGCATCCCATCCTGGAGCTGGTGTGCAGTTGTCTCCTGAACCATCGCAACTGGGACTTGTTGACTGAGGCAGACTTCAAGAATGACCATTACCTCCAGGTAATTTGATTAAGTTACTTTTGGAGTAGAAATGGACACTATTATTGGGTAGCAAGACTTTGTTGCTGTTAGTGTCTCCATCAAGTTGACTGTTGGAGACTCTATAGACATATATTCTCCAATTTAATTTGTTAGTGACCATTACTCATAGCTCATCTAGTGACCTTACAGTAGCTTCCTTAACCCCTTCTAGCCAGCTCATTGGAGGGGGGGGTCTTCCTCTAGTCTTCTGTCTTAATTTTTGTTTTTACATCATCATCTTTTCTAATCCATTTGCTCTCATAATGTGTCCAAAGGCAGAGCTGGCTGCTACAGGGCACATCCCCAGGTGGTGGATAGGGGAACGACCTTCAGATATGAAGGCCAGCTGCGAAACAAGCAGAATAACTCTGACAAATAAGCAGTCATGGACCGCAACAACAACATTGTTAGAAAGAGGAGAAAGACCTCTTTAAAAATCCTGAGTTCAACTGACCCGGTTGATAGACCTCAAGCAAGGTCCTACTCCAGGGATATGGAGGTCTGTACTCATATTAGAGTTGGGAGCAAAGGCATCTGCTTCCATGTTAGGAACGACCTCAAATTACAGGCAAAGTCAGACTTTCACCAAAGTGTGCCTGGATCATGGTGCCATGATCAACGAAAGCTGCACCCCTACACCCTATTCCATGAGATCAACGTAGGCTAGTCTTTGTTTGCATATTTGGTATTCCAGGTATCTACCAGGATTAATTTCATTTAAGATTGAGAAATAGATAAATTACAATAAGAATAAAATAAATAAAGCTCAAAACACTTCTAAAATTTTTTCACCCTTATTAAGCTTTCGGAATTCCCCAGGAAAGCTATATTAAATGTAAAAAAAAATAAATTTACCTTTGTTTTTGAAATTTGATTTCTCATGATGGCACACCCTGTGAGAAGGCCCACCAACACCCCGAGATAATAGTTTTTGTATTTTTAGTTATAAATCCACACATATTGTACATAATATCTGATATTCCTTCTACATTGAGAGCTCCTCCTGCTTCCCTGTAGACCTTTGGAGATGATTTTTTCTATATATGGTATTGGGCATGGGTTGTGGAAAAATGACTTCATAGACTTCTGGAAGTCTTCTGTTTTCTCACTGCTGCATTTTCTTGATATAAGTAACTCCATGACTAGTCTCTGTTGCCTATTGAAGATGTTGGATTTGTGGTTCAGAGATAATAGTGTTAAATTGTTTGAATTCTTTCTCACACTGCCTCATAAGGCTTTATATAGTTCTTAGACCCCACCAATCCAATCATGTAAAGAACAGTCTGTACTAAATGCCATCAAACTGAGACCTCCCCATATCACATCCTTTTTAAATTATTATTATCTCATTGTGATATGGCACAATTTGGATTATAGATTATAAACACAAGGTAATAAGACCAAATCCAAATAAATAAATAGTGTGTGACGTTTCAGTAACAGTGTTGTTACCATCTTCAGACAAAAGTACTGAATGAGAAAATTAACATGTTGTGGTAAAATTTCTCATTCAGTACTTTTGTCTGAAGATGGTAACAACGCTGTTACCGAAACGTCACACACTATTTATTTATTTGGATTTGGTCTTATTACCTTGTGTTTATCTCATTGTATAATTATACTAAGGTCATGGAGACTGAACTCATTGATTAAATTTATTATCTTGTGGTAGAGTTGGAAAATAGATCCTGTCTTGAGACTCCAATACATTCCAAGAGGTGGTCTGGTGAGGACTCTCTGGTCCTGAAGATGGTACATTGTGGGAAGGTCATATCACATCCTACCATGTTCAGGTACAATTTGGATCATAGATTAGCAACACAAGGATTTGGTGTTATTACCTTGTGGATCATACCGTTTATTAGTTTCAGCTGGGAGAGCCCCTTTATTGCCAGTATGTACATAGCAGAGCTCCATTACTAGTGTTTTAGCAACAAAGGATAAATTTTGAACAAAAAAAGGGTACAGTAGAACCTCCAAGAGAGGACACTGATGCTAGAGGACACCTCTCTACAAAGGACAGTTTTCATTTGCAAAATCACCATTGTTATTAATTAGCAATTCTCAACTAAGAGGACACCTCTCCCTAAAGGATATGTTGGCTCTGCAATTAGGTGTTATCCTTTACAAGGAAGTTCAACTGTATCAGCAGTTTTCAGTTGCACAATCAAGAGATGCCTTTTTTTTCTCAATTAAACTACCTGATAAACCCAGCCTAAATTATCTTCTTTTAAAAACGTGTATCAAGTCATTTATATAATTTTTATCAACATTTTATTGAGTGGATGAAGTATAATTTGGATTATAGATTAGAAACATAAGGGAACAAACCAAATCCAATTTCATTCATTTTGGTCTTGTCACCCTATGATTGTATAGAGTTGTTCTGTTTATATAGCCTGTCATTTAAATGAATTTGTGGAAAAGGTACTCAAGAAAATTATGGACATATGCTTTGGAGACAGAAAAAATATGCACAAATATATGATTTTTTTTGACGATTCATATCATAAATGTATACGATTTGCCAAATATATCTCTTCAAATATATGCGTACAGCATTGTTCCTCCGTGAATAACAAAAGTAAAAAAGTGATAAATTGTTTGAATCCTTACTTGTCGATGTCACCTTGTAGCAGGACAATATGTGTGTTCCAGTTGAACCAGGTAATGGCAGGTTGCTGCCGGGACCTCTACACCAACTCCCGCTCTCCCTCCAACTTCCACGACCTCTGGAACTTTGGTGAGTCCTACCTCCCTGGTGGTGCTTACACTGTTGTTGGAATATATGTCATAGTTGTTACATTCATTGTGAGAACCCCCCCTTGCCACAGAATTTTTTTTTATTTTTTATTATTCCTAGTACATGTGGTAGAGGCCATGATAATCATGGTACGTAGTTAGCAACTGCTTTTATTGTAAGTGCACCACATGTCTACATACGTGAAAAGCAGCTCGACTTTTGCACTTACAAATGTGTCAGAGCCCCGTTTGGTTACTTGCACTCGCTGGTGGGGTTGGACTGTTGCAAGAATTGAGGGCCATTGATCATTTTTTAATTAGAAAAAAAGTGCCTAATGTGGGATTTGATCCCGGGTCGTAGCAGTTGATAACCAAATGTTTAGACTACCCTTCCATCGACCCCCTTGCCACATAATAATACACTTAGCCTGTCTGTCTACTGGGCTATCAGACTTTCCTCCTCCTCCGTAGATTAGAAACTAAAGGTAACAAGATAAAATAAATAAATATTGTGTGATGTTGCAGTAATATTTTTGCCATCATCAGATAAAGTTCTGAACGAGAAAAATATCACAGCCTGTTTTTTTTTTTTTTTTAATAAATAGAGGCAGAAGCCAAAACAAAAATAAACAAGAACTGGAGGATCCCACCTAAGCACAGTTGGTACAGTGGAGTTCACCCAGGAGAAGCTCCAAACCTCAAAAATAGACAGCATCAAACAACACTAACAAGATATAGAACAGACCATCTCGAGCAATTGAAGATTGAAAATAACAACAAAATCTACCCCACTTGCCCAAAATGTAGCTTGGCACCTGCAGCTCCAGAACACATTTTGGCTTCCATTAGATGTACTAAACGGGACTTTTGGGAGGAGCCGCTGCTTATCATCAAACAGCTTGAGGAGCATGGACTCATGGAATTTGTGTAATATTTGCATAAGGGGATAAGAAGAAATAGACTTTCCATATTTTACTGAGTCATCCACCTGCTAGTTTTACAACTGTCATGGCCTGGAAACTAGATGGACATATGGGAAATACCATTTTGCTGCTTGACTTTATAATAGAGTTAGAAGAATATTTACTACAACTTTTTAGAACTTTATTCTACCGTTTAGGCAACCCAATGTCACCCCTTTTCAAGGAAAACATTTTTGATAATGCTTATATATTCAAATAGGCATAACAAAAATGTTTTCCTTGTAAAGGGCGACAGTTGGTTGCCGAAACATTGTAGTAAAGATTTTAGTATATTATTTGAATGGAAATAGCCACTTTTTATCACCTCTTTGGAAAATTCTGAAGAATATATTTTATACCTTGTGGATCTTATGAAATCAACCCCTGCCTTGACTGGGTCATTATCCCATGGTCTCCAGGTGGGTGTTTCTCAATTAGCCAAAGCTGGTGTTATGGCTTTGTCACTGACTTGAGTCCACTACTTTGTAGAGATGGTCAATAGATGGCGCTTAGTTTTACCATCCGTTTTTTGACATTATATATATTTATGTTATATAAAAATTATATTTTATTTTAAAATTATAAATTCTAGAACAAATTACACTTTTTTAGTCGACCACCATAGGTCGCCACTTTACCTATATAAGTCTATTGTTTTTGTTTCCTGTTGGCTGGCTCAGCTCAAACCTTTGTAAATATGTAAATATTCAGCATCAGAAAGTAATAATTCTATATATCTGAATTCCAAAATCATCAGAAATCTCTTTTAGCATTTATTTTGCAGAAAGAGGTGACCTTTTTATATAGACTAGATAAACTAAAGGAAATTTGGGGTCGAAACTTTTTCAAAAGCACACCTCTTCACTAGGCCTCGTACCTCAAAATCCTATAACCAAAAATAGCCTTTATAAATAAGATAAAAATGTAGTTTTTAGAGAATACCCTGCCAAAATGGCACTAGTGTTTATACATTAGTGAGACTTGTCAAGAAATTGTTATGAGAGTTAAGGAAACTCCAAAGAAATGCAATCAACCAATACCCTAACTCTCAATAGATTGACACCTAAATAAAATAGCTATTATCCCAGAGTTACAATTTCAAAATAATTATTAATTAATTTTATCTCAATGTACATCTCAATCTGTGAAAGGTTTCCTCAAATCTTGATAAAATATAAAAGTTTCAGTGCATAATCTTGAAATGTTCTAGTGCAGTATAACCTCTCTCTACAAAGGACAGTTTTCATCACCAAAATTACCACTTTTTCTATTTAGCAACTCTCCGATAAGAGGACACCTAAAGGAAACTTTGCTTCTGTGATTGTGTCCTTTACAGTACTTATTCAAACCCTTAAACAAAATAAACAACAACAAAAAGCTTTAATAAGACCCCTTTTGATCTTATACATATTCTCCAAGTAGAATAGGGTATATACAGAAATAACACAGTAATACTAACAATAATCAGCAGGGTTATTCACAATGTATCGTAAAATATAAATTCACTGATCCTCCAACACAAGGAGACATTTTGACATATGCCCCAATCTGTGTGTGGCAGTGACCCCCATGTTCTACCAGAGCTCAGGCGGGGGACACAAGAGGACAGTCTCTGGAACCCCTAAGGATAACTCTAGAGCCTTGGTGCCACGGCATCATTTCACCAACCTCCTCCTGAAACTCCTGGTAAGTGAGTCTAGGGATAGACAACATGGCTGGAATGTACGGCCCTGTGTTATGGCAGGACACCCTGGCCCTAGGAGTCGTCATATCCCTACTGGCTAAAATCTGCTGTCTTATACGGGTGAGTTGGGCAGTCTGGTTGTATACTTGGCTTCACCCTGTGTGAATGTTTGCCCACCAAATAGGTTCTCATCAAAGGCTTCTCAGTTTAAATTGTAGTACAGTCGAACCTCCATGAGCGGACACTCCCACAAGAGGACTATATAATGGCTTCAATAACACTCATGTAATTACTCACAATGTACACTCATGGACAAAACTTAAGAAAGGGGAAAGTCTTTCATGTCTTTTTATTTTTAAGGTGACAGGCAATTTTGTTCACATTTGGTTATTTTGTGTCTTCAATAAAGGTCACTGTTTATCAAATATCTTTCAGGAGTTATTGTCTGAATCTCGATATATATGCTAAAAGATACAACTTCCTTAAGTTTTGTCCATGAGAGTATGATACATAGATGGCACAATAATCCCATGTTATGTAATTGGTACCTTTTGTTGACCTTAGATGTATAGCCACTGTTGTGTGTTATCTTCAAATTTAAACCTAGGGATATTAATGGAGTAGTTTGTTGCCTCCAACATTTGGATTTGTTCCATGCTTCACTGTTCTGGTTTCTCCATCACACTTGCCACTGCTGGTAGTCACTGCTGTCAGATAGACCAGTGGTCTAAACAAGGGGTCGGCAAACTGCCGCTCGCGAGCCACATGCGGCTCTCTTTGGATGTGAAACTGCGGCTCTTTATATAGTTCCATACGTAAATATTATTTATGTGAGTACTATTTATTGTTGGCAAGAAAATATTTTGTGGCTCTTTAAAACTTTTATATTTTGTAAATTGTAATTTTTGACTCTTCTGACTCGGTAGGTTGCCGGGTTTTCCCACTATGTACTAAGTGCAATTCTCAGCCTGCAACCCCAAGAATATTATTGACTGTATTGACTCATCCATTGATGAGCTCTTACTCTTCCCCGGCAGACACCATCAACAAGCTATACAAGCTTGATACCTTAGTGTGATTAAGTGGAGATAAGAAAGAAGAAGGTTACCGACCCCTGATCTAAACCATTGGTTTCCAACAGCCATGACCTGGGATTGAATCCTGCATTGGTCACTTTTTATAATAATAATAAAAATTGCTCCAATGGTCCCCTCAATTCTTATAAAAGCCCAACCCCACCAGTGAGTACAAGTATTCAAACAGGGCTCTGGCACACTTGTAATTTGAAAACCTATGTTCCAGGGAGGGGGGCTCCACTGTAGTTTGTAACCAACAACTCTATCAATAACTCTTGCTTGTCTGATTCTGACACAACCCTACCACTGAGTGCAAGTAATAAAACAATGTGCTGGCTTCTTGGAAGTTCAAAATCAATCTAGTGGAAAGTTTTTGATGTCGCCAGCCATCTATTTTTTTTAAGGAAACGAGGCAATATTGTTCACACTTGGTTATCTCATGTGTCTTCAATAAAGATCACCGTAATATCTTTCAGAGATATTGTCTGAAACCGATATACACGCTAAAAGGTACGACTTCTTTAAGTTTTGTCCATGAGCGTATATGTTTTACTTAGAGCATAGGCAGTTCTAATAACCCCACCATGAAGATCCATGTGTACCATGAGTGTGCTGTCTCCAGACTGACTCCAACAAGGACATCCACATGGAACATTCCACCGTATGGCCCATGGAACTGGTCAAGTAAGTTTCCACCACACCATTCACTATGGTTTGACCACAATGGAGTGGTATGTGCTCCTCTCAGACCCGGGTTTAGATCAGATCCTTCAATACAGTAAAACCTATAAACACCTCCCCCAATAATTGCCTTATTTTAATTCATTAATGGCCTTATATTATGATGCACTAGCGCACCATCTGTTATGAAAATTCAAAACTATTTAGACGCGTAAGATTCTTTTTGAAATTAAACAATTTCTACTACAATTGCAGTAAGGGCAGTAGAAATTGTTTAATTTCAAAAAGAATCTTACGCGTCTAAAATAGTTTTGAATTTTCATAATGGCCTTATACCACAATGTTAAAAAAAAATTGTCCAAAATTTCATCACTTGAGGGGGTGCTAAATGTGAGGATATTTCTCATTAATATACAATTAAACCTCTTTAATTCAACTTAACCATAAAGGATGGGAGTTCAGTGGTCTAAACTGTTGGTTTTCAACCACTACAACCTGGGATTGAATCCCACTTCGGACACTTTTTTCTAATTAAAAAAAATAAATACTCAAATAGGACCCCCAATTCTTGCAAAAGTCCAACCCCACCAGCGAGTGCAAGTAACCAAACGGGGATCTGGCACATTTGTAAGTGCAAAGTCAAACTGCTTTTCACATGTTTATACATATGGTGTACTTACATTAAAAGAAAATAAGACCTAATCCAAATAATTTATTAATAAATTATTTGGATTAGGTCTTATTTTCTTTTATTATAATCTATAATCCAAATTGTGCTTTATCAATGGTGTACTTACAGTAAAAACAGTCGCCAACCTCTACCCATCATGATTATCATGGTCTGTACGCCGTGTACTAGGGATAATAATTTTTCAAATATTTTGTAATAAGATCGTTAATGCAGCCGAAAAAAAAAATAATTTTCATTATCAAGTAGTTTATTTTTAAATAGTTGAGCAGAAAATGACAATATTTTCGCAGTTACATAGGAGAGATTTATGAAATTATTCCAATATTATATATAATAGGTCAATTAATTATACATATTCACAATAATTAGTTTTAAAATGGCTACTTTAAATTATGGTAAAAAAAAAAAAGGTTTATTTATGAATGAATTTGTGTGAGAAAAAAATGGATATTTTAAATTATATAATATTCATATTATAAAACCTATACCCCACTTGCTTGCTTTCCTGTGGCTCAGCGAAATGTCAGAAAGGCATTACAAGAACCCCTGTATTTCTTCTATGAACTAAAAAAACTCAGGTTTATGATTGTCGCATATTTGCATAGCATTGTTTTGTTTTATATATTTTTACATTATGTTTCTTATGAAAGGTTGTTATATTTGCATGTCCGCGAGAAGCACGATGTGTATATATAGGTCAAGAAAGTAATAAAGTCAGAGTTTCTGTTGCTTAGAATCTTTTAGTGTTTCTTTAAAACTAGTTCTTATACTGAGAACTCTACAGTTATGGCGCAGCCCCGCACAGGATCCTCAAGACCTTTCCTGGAAACCCTCATCAGGGCGATGGCTGATCAGCAACGCTTAATGAGGAGCATTCTTTGTGGAAATACGAAAGAAGAATATTTCAGCGAAGAGGATTACTATGAACAAAAGGAATATTTCAAATATTCAGTGGTAGAAGATGTAGAGGATGTGGAAGATGTAGAAGATGTAGGAGATGTAGATGATGAGGAAGAAGAGGAGAGCCTTGAGTCTCTGGAAAGTATGGAGTCTCTAGAAAGTCTTGAAGCGTCTGTTGAAGTTGAAGAGCGTGAAAAATCTCAAGTTGAGAAAAATTCAGTTGTAGAAACGGAAGAAAGTCATAAGGCTGAAGTTGAGAAAAAAACCGTTGAAGCAGATGAAAGTGAAAAATCTCAAGTTGAGAAAAATTCAGTTGTAGAAATGGAAGAAAGTGTAAAAGCCGAAATTGAGAAAAATCCGTTGAAGCAGATGAAAGTGAAAAGGCTGAAGTTGAAAAAATTTCTGTTGAAGTTGAAGAAAGCGAAAAAGCTCAAGTTGATAAAAAGTCAGTTATAGGAACTGAAAGTGCAGAGCTTATTACGAAAGAGGTAGATGTTATTGCTGGTATTGATGCAGATAATGCAGGACTTTGTGATCTTGATGATGCCACTTTCACTCAAGCTGGGGAAATTGACAAAGATTCAGAGAATACAGAAGAAATTTCTGATTACATTATTGATGTTCCTACCACTCAAGCTGGGGATATTGACAATAATACAGGGAATACAGAAGAAATTTCTGATTGCATTATTGATGTTCCTAACACTCAAGCAGGGGATATTGACAATAATACAGGGAATACAGAAGAAATTTCTGATTGCATTATTGATGTTCCTAACACTCAAGCTGGGGAAATTGACAAAGATTCAGAGAATACAGAAAAACTTTCTGATTGCATTATTGATGTCCCTGACACCCAAGCTGGAGAAAAAGAACCTACTAAGGAGTCTGGTACTGGCAAAAAAGAACCAAAGCCTGGTACCGGCGAAGAAGCACCTCCAAAGGAGTTGAGCCTCCCCACCACCTGGAATAATAGAAACACCATCACCAAAGACATGAAGTTATTGAGAAGAGCTTTGAGAGAGCTACCCTGTTAAGATACTCTGTTGGAAACTCTCAAGAAAGGAATCTATTCGTTTCAAACAAGCGGTGAAAAAAGAAATATGAAATTAGGAATATGTGATGCTATTATCTGCCATGGAATAGGTGATTTCGATAAATGCAATCACGCAAGACGTCGTTTGTTAATATTAAAGAAATTAACACGCTGCCAAAAAGTTTGGATTTATGCTAAAGAATTCAGCCAGATGCAAATTTCAGAGATAGAAAGTGGATTCAGAAGAGAAGCTGAAGAATTTGAGGAATATAACATTGATGATTTACGAAATGAATTGGCCATCTACAATTCCTTAAGAACCCTAAAAAATGGTCAGGTCAATTTATGTTATCCATATTCCTTTATGCTTGTTAAGATACTGAAAAGACGTTTAGGCTTCTCATAAATATCTTTGAAAAGGAAAACCATGGCCTTACTATTGTGAAGGAGAACGAAAAAATTATTTTCTTTTCCTAATGGAATATGGAGGAATAACTCTCGAAACGGCTATCAAATCGAGACTTTCATATGAAAATTTATTAGTATTATTTCGCCAGATTTGTATAGTTTTTGCAATTGGTGAAGAGGAAATTGAACTTTTACATGATGATCTTCATATTAACAATGTTCTAGTTGCAGAAACAGAAGAGAAACTAATCAAATATGAAGTAGCTTAAAAAAAAGATTAAAATCCCAACTCTTGGATATATTGCTAAAGTAATCGATTTTGGGAATGCCAGGTGTATTAAGGATATAGATTATAGACAAAGGATGATTAGTAAATATGGAAAGAGACCATGTCCAATTGAGTATTCAAGAAGGAGTCTATTTATGCTGAGTGGACTCTATTTTGAAATGATAAATATGAGTTTGGAACTTCGTGCAGCACTACCTGAACTGCCAAGAGTAACTACATCTCTACAACTGTATGAGGGTTTAATTCAAATCTTAAAAGATTTGGCAATTCTTGAATTCCATGAACCGGAATCTGTTGAACAAAGAGGATCACCTGTAGATATATACGAGGAAGTTGTGAAAGCGAATTGGACAAAGAAAGGACTACGTGACATTGCCATGATTGGGGAGGATGTTTTATCCTTTACTTTAGAGGCCACGAGGTTCTATCGTTACCTGCAGCTACTTCGAACTCAGAAGTGGTGTGTCAAAATAGGCAGACCAACTAGACCGAAGATGGAATTACTCATAAATTGCCTGGAAGTGTATTGCATCCCACCCTATGACGAGCCTGTTCTGGCATATCTTAAAGACGTAGGTAAACCAGCATCTATAGGACATTTATGTGACATGATTCCTAAGTGGACTAATCCCATGTTATTCGTTGGCAATGAAGACGAACCTTGTTTTTTACCAGCATGTTTTCAAGCACGATCGTAGTATGATGTGGAGTAACCAGACTAGAGAAGCGCTAAAACGCTTGGATTTGAATGAGATACATAGCCACGATATCAATGGCGTAGACTTTTCCAATGACGCAGCAAAAAAGGACAATTGCATCCCTTACACTATGGAGCCTCTTCAGAAACCTGATAAAGTGAATTCTAAAGACGGAGATAAAGAAGATGATCCTAATCCGAATGTTTTTTACGAGAAGGTTTCTCAGCTAATTTGGACCCATAATGAAATGCGAGAATTTAGCTCTGCTTGTGAAATACATACTGAATTCATTGAGGAGACATCCATGCAGGATATAACCATCACCATGTGGCCGGAGGACAATTTCATCATAGACCACCAGGAGTCCCATCACAGGAGTGATGAGAGGTCATGGAGGGGGAGTCTGTCGCATACCTCGACATATTTGCATAGCATTGTTTTGTTTTATATATTTTTACATTATGTTTCTTATGAAAGGTTGTTATATTTGCATGTCCGCGAGAAGCACGATGTGTATATATAGGTCAAGAAAGTAATAAGTCAGAGTTTCTGTTGCTTAGAATCTTTTAGTGTTTCTTTAAAACTAGTTCTTATACTGAGAACTCTACAATGATAAAGCACAATTTGGATTATAGATTACACAGGTCTACAAAACTCAAAGTAGTTGTACCTTATAGCATATATATATCGGGATTCAGAAAAAAAACTCGGAGAGATATTTGATGCACAGGATATTTATCACTGTGCATCAAATATCTCTCAGAGTTTTTTTCTGAATCCCGATATATATATGCTATAAGGTACAACTACTTTGAGTTTTGTAGACCTGTGTTATAGTTCACAATTCGATGATATAATCCCTTGAATCAATATTAACCCTTAACTGGACGGGTTGGGTAGATTCCGCCCATGCATAAACTTAATATAGGAAAAAAATATATTTTTCGTTTACTGAGAGCTAACAGCTTTGGTGTATTCTAATTTTACAGTGATACAAACAATTTCCATTCATCGTTTAAAAAATATAAGTTTTGGGAGGGCGGTTAAATTTGCATGTGTGGGCGGATTCCGCCCATGCCGTCCAGAAGCGTGAGAATTTTTCATGTTAGGGTTATAGCTGATTGCTCATTCTCGTGTCGCTTTCTTCCGCTATTTTTTAGCTTCCATTCATAAAATAAGACTTATTTCTTTGGCTAAGTAGAATTTATTCTTCTAGATTAAAAAAAAAAACTTCCTTAATTTTTATTATCAAGGTAAGACTTTTTATTTTTGAAATTCTATTTATAATGGAAGACGAAATTTGAATAAGAATTTTGATGATGATTCTGAAACTGAAAATTATTCATTGAACGAATCTTCAGATGTCAGTACAGATGAGGAATGTGATTCAATTCTTACCACTGTTCAAATGTCTTCAAGTAATTGTTTCATTGGGAAAAATGGCTATAAGTGGAACAAGAATCATGCAATAATTGGAAGAACCCGTTCTCATAACATAATTACACACTTACCTGGTCTGAAAGGCCCTGCTAAACCGAAGCCAAATTGTGGCATAGATATATTCAACTTATTTTTTACTGCCGCAATTATAAAACAAATATCTGAATTTACAAATGCAAAAATTGAAGAATTTCGCCAAAGAATTTCAGATTTGACCAAAAGTACTTACTCAAATTCTACAAGTGAAATAGAAATAAGAGCATTCTCAGGTTTGTTGTATCTAGCTGGAGTTTACAAATCAGGTCATGAAAATGTAGAATCTTTGTTTGCCTCAGATGGAACAGGCCGTGACATTTTTCGCTCTGTAATGAGTGTGAAGCGTTTCCTTTTTCTATTACTTTGTATTAGATTTGATAATTTCAAGACAAGATGCAAAGAAGATAGACTCTCACCCATAAGAGATATTTCCCAAACCATTATTGAAAAATTTCAAAGTTGTTATACACCTGCTGAATACCTTACTGTTGACGAAATGCTTGTAGGGTTTCTAGAAAAAATGTCCATTCAAAATTTATATACCCTCAAAACCTAATAAATATGGGATAAAATAGTGATACTAGCAGACTCAAGAACACATTATATGTATAATGCAATGGTATATACAGGAAAATCTAAAACTCCAAAGTCAAAAGAAACTATCCCTGCCAACCCAAATAGTTTTAGATATTAGTCGACCACTTTGGAAGAGTAATAGAAATATTACAGCAGACAACTGGTTTACTTCAATAGAATTAGTTGATAAGTTGAAAGAACATGGCCTTACATATTTAGGAACGATGAGAAAGAACAAACCTCAGATTCCACCACAATTCCAACCGCATCCTAAAAGAGAATCAGGAACATCTATTTTTGGTTTCTCTGGAACAAAAACTTTAGTCTCCTATGTTCCCAAAAAACGAAAATCAGTAATCCTTATATCTTCGATGCATCATGACAATAAATGTGACGAAACAACAGGGAAACCTGACATTATAATGGATTATAATCTAACAAAAGGAGGTGTGTAGATACCATTGACCAAATAGTCTCTAATTTTTCTACCTCTCGTCGATCCAGAAGATGGCCTTTGGCACTTTTTTATGCCCTCTTAGATATCACAGCTCTGAATTCTTACATCATCTTCAACTATCAGATTGATAAAAAGGATCAAAAAGAAAGAAGTACCTTTATTGTTGATCTTAGGAGATCCTTGATTGATGAACACCTGGCCACACGTAATCTAAATTTCCTCCCGCTGGAATTACAGACGACAATGAAAAAATTCAAAAATAATGATGGTTCAAGTACATCAAGAGGATCTACGATGCCACAAGAATCTGATACTCCAAAAAGGTGCTACAAATGTCCATAAAAAAAATGCGGGAAAAGTGAAAACCTTATGCTCTGTATGTCAACTAAGCGTCTGTAAAAAAAACATTTTTTTTATTATTTGTTAAAACTGTAAATAGATTATATTTAGAATTTTTAGAAGTCAAATTCTGTATATTAACATTTGTAATCATTAAATAATCTTTCAAATATTGATTTAATTCATTATTTAGCGCTTATTTCGTAAAGGTACATAAGTGGGTTGAATCTACCCACCCCGTCCAGTTACGTAAGAAAAAATCACCCGTCCAGTTAAGGGTTAAAATAAGAACATTAAGCCTCCAGGAAAAAGTTTATTTAAAAAATATTTTTATTTAAAAATCTCTCAAGCTTTCGGGCAAGAATCTCCCGTAGAAAGGCTCTCTTGCCTGAAAGCTTTAGAGATTTTAAATAAAAAATATTTTAAAAAGAAACTTTTCCCTGGAGGCTTAATGTTCTTATTTTAATAGATTATAGCTACAAGAAAATAAAGACCTAATCCAAATAAATTGTGTGTGACATTTCGGTAACAGCATTGTTACCATTATCAGACAAAAGATACATATATTGTGATGACCCATCTTTGACTCAATATTTACTTTCTATCAGTTAGCCCTTATAATGTGGAAATTATTATACACCCACTGTGGAGTTGGTGCCAAAACTTATGTATGTGTAGTTCCAGCATGTACAGCTGGCAGACAGTGGCTGAGTCCCTCCACACTGTCCTCACCTACGCCCTCTCAGTCCATCCCACCCATGCCTCCTGGCTGAGGACCATGGGGGACCTCTGCTTTGGTAAGTCTGTCTGCTTGGATTCCATTGCAATTCTCTCTCTTGACAAAGCCATCTCCTTCTTTCAAATGATGCTTGAAATAACCCTTTGCTATTTGAAAATCGTTTTGAAAGATAATTATAAATGTTGTTGTTTCTTATTCCCCTTGTGTAAAGATTACACGAATTCCATGAATTCATGCCCTTCGAGCTGATGATAATTATCCTCTCAATAATTATTATTATTATTTTATTTTATTTTTTTTGCTTATCCCTAGTACACGTTGTACAGGCCATGATAATCATGGTGGGTAGTTAGCGACTGCTTTTTTACTGTAAGCGCACCACATGTCTACACATGTGGAAGCAGTTCGACTTTGCACTTACAAATGTGCCAGAGCCCCGTTTGGTTACTTGCACTCGCTGGTGGGGTTGGACTTTTGCAAGAATCGGGGGGCCATTGGAGCATTTTTTTTTTTTTTTTAAACAGAAAAAAGTGTCCAATGCGGGGATTGAACCCGGGTCGTAGTGGTCGTAAACCAAACGGTTTAACCAGCCTTCCACCAACCCCCTCAATAATTATAAATGAGACTAGCGGACGTACCCGGCTTCGCCCGGGGTTTTACCCGAGTAAAGGTTTGTCTAGCGAACATTTGTTAAAACAATTCTCTAAAAACTTATATAAAAAAAAAGATATATTTTGATAATTTGAAACTCGTAAATTTGAATCTCTCGATAAAGTGAACATTTTTTCCCGGTCCCTGTGTGCTGTGTCATCCTGAATTTTGTCTTTCCTAATTTTCTACATTAGAAAATCATAGTTTTATCTAGTGAACATTTTTTCCCGGTCCCTTGAAAAATACTCGATAAGTTGAATAAAATCAATATTAATTGGTTCCCTCGGTAATTGGAAGTTAAAGGAATAGTATCTTCGCCTTGGAATTGTATCATTATTCTTGTCTCAAATAAATTGCCGTGTCATCCTGAGATAATCTTACTTTTGATAAATAATATTTAAGATAACAAACTTAGTGATAAGAAAACTTATCATCGTCACAATGGGGGCGCTGCTTGCGAGTTAAATCTACAAATAACTCTAAGGATATTCAAGATATTCATGAAATTATTTTTAAAAAACCTTCCCGGTGATATACCTAATAATATCCCAAAATTTCACGGCGATTGGATGTATGGTTTTTGAATCTATAGAGTACAGACAGACAGACATTCAATTTTATATATATATAGATAATTTGCTATAAAATTTTTAGAAAATACACTCATGGGCAAAACTTAAGTTGTTGTAACCTTTTAGCATGTATATCGGGACTCGGACAATAACTCTGAAACATATTTGATACACAGTGACCTTTATTGAAGACACACAAAATAACTAAGTGTGAACAAAATTGCCTCTGTCTCCTTCAAAAAAATAAGATGACCGGCAACATCACTTTTAACGTCCTCAAGTTTTGCCCATTAGCGTACAAAATAAAATGTGTGTTTGTTGTCATGCTGATAATATTTACCTGTTTTTAAGATAAGACCAAGACTTCTCTTTTACTTTATTTTACAAAATATTTATTAAAGATTAAGAAAAAAATATGCCTACCCATTTGAGTCTCATCATGTCTTTACTTTTTTTAAATATATCGTCGCTACAACTGCAAACTATCGAATGTGAAAAATTCAATTTTCAATTTGCATTGGAACGGCACGTCTTATGGCAAATCGTCGAATCTCTAGCTTCATTAGGAACGCTGGAAAAGCCTTTGACGATGTATTGAATGTGAAGGATTTTTTACATTGGACAATGGGCTGATTTTGGGTTCACAACTATTGGAGTTTTATCTTCTCCTGAAAAGTACCGATTTTCAGATTCGATACTTTGCAGTTGTAGCGACGATATGACCAACATGCATATATCCAAGTATGCAAAACTTTTCCTACAATAATCACATTTACATATTTTCTTCAACTTTAATAAGATGATCATATTCAACAGTTTCTTTATTTGTATGTCTGATAGTCCTTCTACAGGTAGCATATCTATTATCATAGATAGCTATTCTTGTAGGACTATAAATGTCCAAAAGCTAGCTATAAGAAACACATTGCTAACGTTTTGTATATTGTGTAAACTTTTGTTTTTGGGGCATCGAATTCCTTCAGCAATATCTTACACTCAAGCTCCTTTAGTGGTGCATTCCTTAAAATGGAGCGGCTATTTTGTTTTTATTTCAAAAATGGATGCTAAAAGATGAATAAATAGGATGATAATTTATAGGATTAATAATCCTAATTGAATAAATTTATAATATTTTCCCCATTGTTTTGTAAAAGAACAAAGTGGATAGATGTTCAAAAAAAGCACACAATAATAAGGTATCAGAGAATACCCATTATACCTATCTCCCATGACTGACCATTCTTGTAAACCTACTTAAGGAGACTCCCATCAACAACCACTAAAAAAAATATTTTTTTTTGTTCATAAGAGACCAATTCTTATAAATATAATAATTATTATATTTAAGATATATATAATTAAATAAATTCTGTTATTCAACTTCCATATTTTTACCTAAATAACAGAATTTTTTTTTTTTAATGGTCTCTTATGAACAAAAAAAATCATTTTTTTTTAGTGTTATTGATGGGAGTCTACTTAAGTAGGTTTACAAGAATGGTCACTCATGGGAGACTACTGTCATGTGTGGAACTTACTACACATTTCCATGTGCAATATGTTTATTATCGATAGTTTGTAATAAATAAATATAGCATGTCTTTAAAATTGTCTTATCTTTAACTTTTTAAATACAGAAGAACCTCCGTGAGAGGTCACCCCTCTACAAAGGATAGTTTACATTGCAAAATTGCCATTTTTTACTATTTAGCTGCTCTCCAGTAAGAGGAAACTCTGTAACTTTATATTGAGAGAGAAATTCTATATCAAATATATAACCCACCATTTCCTCAGTTACAAGTGAGATATATAAGACCACTAGACGAATGACCCGGGCAACGCCCGTGTTTTACCCGATTAAATGTTTTTATTCAAATACTATTCGTTACAATTATAAATTGGCACCGTGGACGTCACTTTTGTGAAACGTCCCGCTCCAAACTTTACAGTCAGATTAGTTACGATAGACACATGTGTAAATCTTCAAATCGAGCGAGCGTCTATAAATATCTCGATTTAGATCAAGTATTCTAATTATTAAGCGAAAAAAAAATATTATTAATAAAATTTGAGAAGATATCGATTTTAAACGTATTTATAACCTTGATAGAGGGCGCTGTTCGTGAGCTAAGCAGAATAATTTGAATATATAGTTTTAATATTTAATTTATATATAATTTAAAATAGCCTATCGTTTTCCTCGTATTTTTTTTACCTATGTACGGAAATTTTGGTACTGTAAAAAAAACTTTGCTTCAATAATATAAAAAAAAAAAAACACCCAGGCTAAATTTCGAACCAAGGTTGCGGAAATACGAAGCCGCACACCTAACCATTAAGCTACGCTTGGCATCATAAATGTTCGCATGTAAAGCTATTTCAGGCCTTACATATTTCTAACAACCTTTTTGAAATAGGTTTTTGAAACATGGAAATTATAATACTTCAAATAAATAGAAATAGAGTGAACACAAATAAAACATACCAATATTTCGAATTAGAGCAGTTATTTTAAACGGCGAATTAGATCAGTTATATCTAAAATGAAAATATATAAATAAATAAAACCTACCAAATATTTCAAATTAGAGCAGTTATTATATAATTATTTATATTATATGTGTTATTAAGCGAACTATTTTAAACGACGAATTAGATCAGTTATATCTAAAAATTAAAATATATAAATAAATAAAACCTACCATATATTTCAAATTAGAGCAGTTATTATATAAATATTTATATTATATGTGTTATTAAGCGAACTATTTTAAACGGCGAATTAGATCAGTTATATCTAAAAATATATAAATCTAAAAATATATAAATAAATAAAACCTACCAAATATTTCAAATTAGAGCAGCTATTATATAAATATTTATATTATATGTGTTATTAAGCGAACTATTTTAAATGACGAATTAGATCAGTTATATCTAAAAATTAAAATATATAAATAAATAAAACCTACCAAATATTTCAAATTAGAGCAGTTATTATATAAATATTTATATTATATGTGTTATTAAGCAAACTATTATTAATAAAATATTGAGGAAGATTTAGATTTTAAACGTATTTATAACCTTTTAGTATTGATAGAGGGCGCTGCTCGTGAGCTAAGTTGAATAATTTGAATATATAGTTTTAATAAATGATTTATATATTTTTTAAAATAGCCTATCGTCATCCTCGTTTTTTTTTACCTATGTATGGAAATTTTGGTTTGAATTAGTGAACTACTGCGAATTTGTATACCGGACATACCAACATACAAACATTCATTTTTATATATATAGATATTGAAGTACACTGTGTTTTCCAGCACAGGCCACTACTCCACAGCCATGAAGCACTACATGTCAGCTGCCGTGGTGGTGTCCGACTACTTCTCCCAGTCCCTGCGTGACGAGAGCTTGTACCGGCGCATGTCCCAGTGCTGCTCTAGGTTGGGCAACCACACCCAGGCTGCAGTGCTGGGTCAATGCCAGGAGGAGCCCAACTACGGCCTGGTGTTCAAGAGCCTGGCAGAGCGAGGCTGCTCAGACTGCTGTGACGGCTACTACGGCTGTCTATGGGACCCCATCGTGCTGGAGTTCCTCATCCATTGCCACGCCCGCCGGGGCGAGATCCGCCGCAAGCTAACGGCCCTGAGGCTGGCGGGGGCTCTGGAGCTCAACTCCACAACAACGAGGAGATTCAGCGGGAGGCAGCCAGCCTGCGCCGCGCACGCTTCCTACGTGCTCTGGCCACCCAGTACCTCTGACATAGGGGGAAAAAAAACACTACCAAGTACCAATAAAAAGTTTTATTACATAAAAGAACTTGTCCAAAAACAGAAAGACTAACAGAAGGAAGTTAAGTTGCTTTTTCTCCTTATTCTCTGTGGATAAGGACAAAACAGGCAAGCAATGTCAGCACTAGATACTGCACACACACACATTCATTGAGCTACACTAGAGGCATTTCTGGGAGGATTAGAGCAAATAAACTTGGATAAAATAATGTCATCCCTAGATACTGTATATACACCTATCCCCCGATTTACACGGTAGATACGTTCCTGAGAAAAACGTGTAAATCGGGGGATAGGTGTACACAGAAATAAAAATAAAATATGTAGTCAACACATAAGTTCGGGATTCCTCGTGAGATGTGTACACAGCGCATGTGTTCAATCACAGTAGCATTTAGTATAGTGCGATAAAAACAACAAAAAAAAACTTATTTGGAAAACCGTGTAAAAGCGAAAACGTGTAAAACAAGTACCGTGTAAATCGGGGGATAGGTGTACTCTAATTAGAGACGTGCAAGTTAATTTTAGTGTTGTTGCATTGGCTCCCTACTCTCTTCCTGAAATATGTCATAATTTTTATCGTAAAGATAGAGGCTGCCTGGCCAGCATTCATATTTATATGAAAAATAAGACACTTCGGACATTTAGAGTTTTTTAGTTCATAATTTTCAGTCAGTCTCTTCCTTTTCTAATAACTTCTTCAATATGTTTACTGGAGTTAATTTCTGGATCCAGGGTGTAGCTGAGATATTTATGACATTTATTATATTGCAATAATTTTTTTTCAGCTTTTTTTCCAATTAGTGTTTCTGCTACATAGAATAATGCCATTAGCAAAAAGTCCAAAATTGGTTTTATGTGAAATTTTGGAAAAGAGATTTCTTGTGTCGAGGTGGTAGGTGAGTCGTCCGAATATAATTTTTTCCATTAATTTGCAGCAAATACTTGTGAGGGAGATAGGCTGGTAGTTTATTTTTTTTTTGTTTTTGTGGTCTTCAGAAAATTTGTCAAGTTTTTTAATATGAATTATCATTGCAGTTTTCCAGTCTCTTGAGGCAATTTTCCAGGAGTTATTGAAAATATCAAGAAGTCTTTCTTTGCCATATTTTCCCAAGTTTGATATCATTTGGCCATGGATTCCATCGGTCCCAGGAGTCTTGTTTAGGTCAGTGTTTTCTAATGAATAATCTAGCTCTTTCATATTGATTTTTTACATGGAAAATATTACGAGTGCTGGTGACATTTTACAGTCATGAATAATCTTTCGGGCCTTTTTTTTTCCAATTTTCTTATCTTTTATTTCAAATTTGATTTTAATACTTATTTGATATGAGTTATCTAAAAGATTAGCAGCATTTTTGTCATTAGTTGCTGGGGTACCATCTGTATTCTTAATCATATTTGTGTTTTCAGTTTGTGGCTGGGCTTTGTCAGTTTGTTTTGGCAAATGCCAAATTTTTGCATTTGGGTTTCTTGGGTTCAGGTTTTCACAAGTTTGTTTCCATTTTTCCCTTTTCATATATAGTTAAACCTGTCTATAGCGCCCCCTCTTGGGACTCACTGAAATAGGGTGCTATAGACAGGTCACTTTTAATGTAATATGTTTACATTTTAATGTTTAAAATCAGGCGCTATAGAGACGAAGGCGCTATTTAGAAGGGGTGCTATAGACAGGTTTAACTGTAATATTTTTATTTTTGCATTCACAATGTTCAGTTCAATTCTACAATTTGTTTTGGTTTTGGGTACACTTTATTTGTATTTCATTTTTTTTTTGTTATAAGTGTTTGAATCTCTTTTGCCTGGTGTGTATAATTTGGAATTCATTTCTTAATATTACCTCTTGGTATTGAAACTTTGGCTGCTTTAATAACGGCGTTTTTAAAAGAAATACAATTTTGTTCCATATTTTATATATATATGGTTGTTTTGGTTGAGGTAGACTTTGATACCTTGGGCTTCTAGGTCCGAAGTATTGGAATATTTATGGTAATGTCCTCATAGTACAAATTTTGTATTAGAAATGCTAGGCCACCCCCTTCTTTATTTCTATCTTTTCTGAGGATATTGTAGTTTTTATATTTGAGTTTGTACTTTTCATTTAATTTTGTTTCCTGTAGGGCTATAATTTGTACCTTGTATTTTCAGCTATTTCCATTATTTCTTCTAATTTTATTTTTGTTGCTGTTGAGCACAATCCAATATATGTTGCACTGCAAAATGCTCAATTGCTTGGAAGCTGCAAAGTTTGAAGTTTGTGGAGACTATTATACTTATCGAACAGAACCCTATACCCAAGTCCTGAACGCGCCCCTGTTTATTCTGCGCGACGAGCGATGCAGATCAACATCTGATCTCATGGAATGGGGTGTAGGGGTGCAGCTTTCGTTGATCATGGCACCATAATCTAGGCCCACTTTGGTGAACTTTGCCTGTTATTTGAGGCTGTTCTTAACATGGAAGCCAACGCCTTTGCTGCCAACTCTAACATGAGTACAGACGCTGCTCTTCTGTATCCCTGGAGAGGAACCCTTGCTGAGGTCTATCAACCGGGTCAGTTGAACTCAGGATTTTTAAAGAGGCCTTTCTCCTCTTCTAACAAAGCTGCTGTTGGTCCGCGGCTGCTTATTCGTCAGAGTTATTCTGCTTGTTTCGCAACTGGCTTTCATATCTGAAGGTCTTTCTCCTATCCGCCACTGGGGACGCACCCTGTAGCAATCAGCTCTGCTGAGGGAGAGGCAATGTTTATCCAAGAAATGTACCATACATCATCTCATAAAACCTCACAGCCAATATACAAGCATGTTGCACACAACAAATATTCCAAAAGGTAAGGTGGTCTACCTTAAGTTTAGGATAGTCGTTCATAAGGATGGTGACAATGCCCACATGAGGCACAAAGCCCTTGGCCTTGCCCACAATGTCCTTCTTGTTGAGCCAGAGCTGTCCTGGCGCGTAGAGAGCCCGGTCATCTACAGAGTTGTTGTCTCCCTTGGTGAGGATCTTGGCCGTTCCATTCTCACTGCAGCCACAAACATCTACTTTAACACAACTAGAGACAGGGAATTTATATGTGACAATGATTATTTGTCCCTTGTCAGATTCTATGCAAATTCCATTCAATCACTTAGATTAACCTCTAGGCCAAACCCTACTACAGTAGAACCTCCTGTAAAGGACACCTAATTGCAGAGCCAAAGTGTCCTTTAGGGAGAGGTGTCCTCTCACCGGAGAGTTGCTAAATTGTAAAAATGGTAATTTTGCAAATGAAAACCGTCCGCTAAAAGGAGGTTCTACTGTATCACATTTTAGGATTTAAATGGAAAAATTTCATTACATAACAACAACAAAAAACCACCTCTGTCAGGATGACTCTTCCTTGTTAGGGTTGTGACAAATCATTAGAGAGGATGTATAAAGATTAGGTAGCACTCCCTCTATAAGAAATATCCAACAAACAGAACCATCTTCACACCTCTCCATGTTTTGGTACAAATGTAAACAACATCTTTAAGTTGCTAGATGCAGCAGTAATCTCTCCCACAAGTCCTTTATCCCATACACAAGCCTGAAGTAGCTTGTTTGGAAAAGTAGTGTTTCTATTTTGAATGCATCCGGTGGTAAAATGCACTGCCTTTAAATTTCACTACTGCTGTTAGTTCTAATAGTAGGTGGCAAAACTAGTAGTGGGGTTTATCACTGATGAGTCAGGCTCCTCTCAATCTTTTTCCAATCATTTATAGTTTTTTTATATGAAGAAGACTTTTTAAAAATGAAATGACCAATAGAAATATCCGAGATATGCACTTATCATCAAGAGATTATCTATTGGCCATACTTGAGGGACTTGAAGGGAAAGATGACCAAGGAAGGAATGGTTCAATAAGCCCAAAGAATGGTCCTGGGATTAGAAGATACAAAGAGAATAAGGTGAAATGGAGTTTCATGATGACACTGACTATATACAGGTACAAACAAGTGATGACCAATTACCAATTGTTAAACTTGATCAATTATTGTGAGAAGCCAGTTATAAGAAGAAGCCTTACTTCTCATGGAGTTTGAGGACCCTGTGGACAATGGGTATCTCCCTCCCGTCCACCTTGAAGACTACGATGTCCCCGACTCTGATGGGGTCGGCCTTGTGGTTGGTGAGGAAGAGAAGGTCTCCTCGGTGGAAGGCTGGCTCCATACTCCCGCTGTACACCACATATGTTTTCTGTGTTATTTTCTCTGAGAAGTTCTTGTGATTGTGGTTGATAATTGGGACTAGTGGTAATTAGTACTATTGATAATTGGGACTACTTTGGGTGTCGGGTACACTACAAATTAGGAATAATTCTGATAATTGGGGCTACTCTGGATGTCTGGGAGATTGGGGCTCATTTTTTTGTTATGCTTTTCCTATGTATTCCAATTCATGAGATTTAAAACAGTAGGTTTGGGAGTCTATTGATTGGTTGACATCTTTTATGATGACCTTGCATATCATGTTTTATCATCATACTGATCATCCTTTTTTTTTTTTATCCCTAGGCACATGTGGTACAGGCCATGAATATCATGGCAGGTAGTTAGCCACTGCTTTTACTCCAAGTGCACCTTATGTAGACACATGTAGCGAGCAGTTCGACATTTGCACTTATAAGTATGCCAAATCCCCATTTGGGGACTTGCGCTTACATGGACTCATGGAATTTGTGTAATCTTTGCACGCACAAGGGGATAAGAAACAACAACTGCTGCCTCAGAAAATCTAGATCTTCTGTATTCTGAACACCTCGTTCAGTCAACACCAGGCAGAGGAGAGGCTTTCTTATAGGTAGATGGATGAGCATCTGATGATTTCAATTCTCCCAGGAACTGACCATGCTCAACTTAGATGATTGAAAGAAAATCTGTGTTTTTTTCAACATAATATTGGTTGTAAGCACAATAAAATAATACAGTAGAACCTCCCTTTAGCGGACACCCCTCTAGCGGAACACCTCTCCACAAAGGACAGTTTTCATTTGCAAAATTACCATTTTTACAATTTAGCAACTCTCCGGTAAGAGGACACCTCTCCCTAAAAGACACTTTGGCTCTGCAATTAGGTGTCCTTTACTAGGAGGTTCTACTGTATTTAAAATTTGTATAATTTGAAAAAAAAAAAAAAGTGTTAATAGTATTCCATTTTTGACATTTTTTTATCACACTTATACTAAGTACATATGATATAGGAAATTATAATCGTTAGGGTATTTTGTGACTACCTCTTACAGTGTCAATTTGTATTTAGAGACTTTCCAGAGAGCCCTGTTTTGTTGCACTAACTGGTGGAGTTGGACAAGCTAGCATTGGGGGCTATTGGAATAATTTAGTAGAAAATATTGCTCAATGCAGGTTTCAATCTCAAGTTCTCTTGACTATTAACTCTTACATATGCAAATAGGTAAAGTATGCACATACATATGTAAATCATCAAACCTCGCTATAAACAACATCGCCCAGGACCCCAGATATCACGTTGTTATAACCAGGGTTAAAACAGAATTAGGATTTATATAACCTGAAAAGCTGTAGAATGTTATAACTACACTGTAAAAGAAGTCTGTTAGAAGGGAAGTAAGAATATACAGTAGAACCTCCATGAGAGGACACTCGCGCTAGAGGGACACTTCTCTACAAAGGACAGTTTTCATTTGCAAAATTACCTTTTTTTTTTTACTATTTAGCAACGCTCCAGTAAAAGGACACCTCTCCCTTAAGGACACTTTGGCTCTACAATTAGGTGTCCTTTATATACAGGAAGGTTCTACTGTATTATATAATATGTAAATAAACAAAGACATACTCACCTAAGTACTACCACAATTGGGCTCTCACTCCCTGTCACCACCATGAGGCCCTTCCATATCATCAGGGCTGAAGACACTATCATGGCAAAGTTGAGGACCTGATAGAGCTTCTGTACACCACAGGACCACGGTGTTGAGAACACATCAAGGGATAGTTAACACAAGGCAAATAAGACCAAATAAATAGAGTTTCTAATCTATAGTCCAAATTGTACCTTATCAGAGTTGGATGGTTATTGTTATATCAACAGAGATAACTAATTTCAATAGTTAACTACATAGCAAATTTAATGACTAATTTTGTGTGTAAATAAGGTAATGTGGATATAATAAATTGTCTGGTCTACCTTCCTCATTTTTCTACGGGACAATATTGTTGCACTGGGCTGCGGTTTGGCAGATTCTTCAGTCTTGAGTCTCTCCTCAGACGTGTCTTGCATCTTTCCAGAACGTGTTTCAACCATCCTACAAATTTATATAAGGGAATAATGAGATAAGTCTACTTTAAGTAGCCTCCAGAATAATTTATTTATTTTTTCTCACATCAAAGAGAGCAGTGAAGTCACAGTGTACCTAAATACAAATGATGATAATCTAAATAATCTGTTTTAAATAAATATCATAGAATTTAAAAATAAATAAATATATAATTTAAATTTCAAATATATTAAAAATAATATAAGAAATACGCCATTAATCATGATGTAACAATATCCTATTCCTCTTTACACTCTTCTTAAGCCTATTTTAGCAGGCACTTTTGGCATTTAATACTCTTTTGGGGGAACTAAAATGATATCCTTGGTGGTAGAGCTTCAAAGTACAACATGCTGAAGAGGGCCAACAGCCCTAAATGCGTACGCTAGCGGCTTTTTTCTTGTAAATTCAAGAAAGAATATTGGCCAATTCTCTCTGGATAAATAGTAGTAAAGAAAAAAAAATGGTCAGTTGAGATTTTTTTTTTTAGCAGATCGCAGAGTGGGCTATCTGCGACATTCAGTTGCGCAACACAGAGAGGCTCTTTCAGTATATTTGATCGAAATATTGCAAGTGTCAAATTAACAGGTTATCTACTTATATAATTGCCTTATTCTGTCTGTGTGAAGTTCACGGATAGATTTTGGTCAGAATGGATAAAATAAAAAAAGTGTCAAGGGATGGGAATCGAACCCACGACCTTCCGCTTACCGGGCAGATGCCATGACCACTAGGCTACCCTGGACATATTTTTCCATTCATAAAGTTAATATATGATGCCAATATATATAATAATTGTATAAACGAATGCAAGACAAAATCACCGCGAATGTTTCTTTTTTTTTTTTAAGGCAATTATCGTTTTGCACAATTACTTAATCTTTTAAAATAAATAACAATACTTAAATGAAAATATGTTTCTTTAAATAAAATAAAATAAACTTTTAAATCGGTAACCTTTATGAGAACCTTTAAATATATATAAGTACCTTTAATCGATAATCTTTATAAGAATAAAATATGTAATTCATTAAATAGAAATTTAATTTTTAGTATCTCATTTATATTTTATTGTATTATATTATATATTATATTATATATTTATATTTGAACGATAGGCTCATTATTTCTTTATATACCGTTGTTATATTATATTATATTATATTATATTATACACACACAGTTTGGGGCGGGACGTTTCACAAGAGAGACATCCACGGCGCCAATTTATAATTGTAACGAATAGTATTTTAATTAAAACATTTTAAAAACACACAGTTTGGAACGGGACGTTTCACAAGAGTGACATTCATGGTGCCAATTTATAATTGTAACGAATAGTATTTGAATTAAAACGTTTTAAAATATATACGCACTCAGGTAAAACCCGGGCGTTGCCCGGGCCATTCGGCTAGTACTGTATATAGAAATTGGGGACCTAAAAGCTAATTTTTCTTCTTGGGACAATTAGAAGTATATATTAACAAAACTAAATACGGTATAACCTCGTTAATTTGATGCCCTATAATTCAACATTTGCGATAATTCGACCATGTTTTCATTTCCCATCCTGCAGCCTATCAAATAACAAACGTTAATTCAAAACTATCAATAATTTGACATATATCTGAAATAAAATTTCAACACATATTAGATAGTTCTTGTTTAAATACAAATTTATTGCTGAAAATACAACAATTTGGCACAGAAGCCATAGTTAGTGTATGCCTACTGTGCTTAAAAAAGTCTTAAAATGCATTGCCAAATTGGTGCCGAAGATGGCTGTTTAGACCTAACTTTAGTGGCAGCTAATTTACCAATGTAAAAAGTGTTTTAGTCTTTTTTTTTTATTTGCTAAATTTATTCGATTTTTCTTCCCATTGCATTTATTCAAATACAGTTAAACCTGTCTATAGCGCCCCCTCTTGGGACTCAACTAAATCGCATCGTACTACGTATTTAAAATCGGGCACTATAGAGAGGGAGGCGCTATTTAGAGGGGGCGCTATAGACAGGTTTAACTGTATAACATAATTATACAATGGGATAATAATAATTAAAAAATAATAATAATTAGTAGCTCTTCTGTAAGAGGCCACCTCTCTCTTAAGGACACAGGCTCAGCAAATAGGGTGTACTTTAGAGAGAGGTTCAACTATACTTTTTTTATTAATGATCATTTTAATATAAATTTAGGTCAAAAATGTAAATATGGTGACTTTGCCTTTCTCATAGCTAAGGGAATAAATGAGAGGAGGTTACAAGTTTATACACTCTACATGAGCCCACAATTCTTTGTACAAACTGGCTCCATGACTTGCAACAATCCTGGTTTTTGTAAATAATGTGGGAGCTCCCTGGACCCCACTTTTTTTATTAATTTTTTAGAATCCTTCACATTTTAAATGTAGTCTTTGCACAGAGATGTGCGAGAATAAAGATTATACAGTAAAACCTCCATGAGAGGAGACTTTGGCTTGAAGACACCTCTCTACAAAGGACAGTTTTCTTTGTCAAAATGACCGTTTTTATTATGTAATAACTCTCTGGTAGGGGGACACCTATCTCCATAAAGGACACTTTTGCTCTGCAACTAGGTGTCCGCTACAGGGAGGTTTTACTGTATAATAAAATGTTAGCATTTTGATATTTAAACCATTCATATAAAAAAAAATAACAGTTGCCTCTCCTGTCAAAATAAATGTTAAAACAAAGCACCATCTATTGACATCTCCACAAACTAGTGGACTCGGGTTCGGTAACAAGGCCCACGACACCAGCTTTGGAAAACTGAGAACCATACATCTAGAATCCATGGTTTCAGGCTAATGGCCCTTTTATTTCACGAGAACAAGGATCAAATGAAATCTTCACAACCTATAAACCATTTAAAATACAAACATTTATTTTATGATGCACTAGCGCGCATCTGTTATGAAAATTCGAAACTATTTTTGACGCGTAAGATTATTTATGAATTAAAACAATTTTTTACTGCTCTTACTGGAAGGATCATTAAAAAAAAAAGGATGGGCCCAGCTGGTAAACCTCCAGCAGTTTGAGCAGTAAATCTACTCTACCACTTTGGGCTGTTGTTATCTCTGGTACTGGAGAGAACATTTGGAAAGTTATTTAAACAAATATAGAAGTATACATGTCAAAATTTGTATATAACTAGATGTAACCCCACCACAATATATGCAATGCATGTAAAAGGTTTTAATAAAAGCTAGGCCTAAGCTGGTCCCAAGCCCGGATGAAAAAGGAGGAGGGTGAGCAGTAACAAGCTCACTAAAAAACCTGGGTTCAGCTGGCCCGGCTGATAGTACCCTGTAAGGGCTCCTAATCCAGGGATACAGGATGAGCAGCGTTTGTACTCCATGTTAGGAGTGGCTGCACATGGCGTCTGTTCCTCATGTCAGAGGCTGCCATTTATTTTGGAGCTAAGTCGGCCTGCCATTGAGTAGTGCTCCTAGTCTTAATGACAAAGGCAGACGCATTCTACTTCACCCTGTCATGATCTCAAGCTTTATAAACTTGATACCCTAATATGATTGAGTGGAGATAAGAAAGAAGAAGATAGAAGTATACACATCTATATATATAAAAATGAATGTTTGTATGTTTGTTTGTATGTCCGGTATACAAATTCGCAGTAGTTCACTAATTCAAACCAAAATTTCCATATATAGGTAAAAAAATACGGGGAAGACGATAGGCTATTTAAAAAAATATTTAAATCAATTATTAAAACTATATATTCAAATTATTCTACTTAGCTCACGAACAGCGCCCTCTATCAAAGATTAGATTAAATTATGCAGATGCAAACAAATAGATAATGCTAATAACAAACAATTATAAAAAAAAAATCTTATCTAAATATATATCACTCGGGTAGATATGCACACGGGTCAATCCCGGGGCGAAGCCTGGGTCACCCGTCTAGTCTATATATATATAAAAATGAATGTCTGTGTGTCTGTGTGTACTCTATAGATTCAAAAACCGTACATCCAATCGCCGTGAAATTTTGGGATATTATTAGGCATATCCCCGGAAAGGTTTTCGAAAAATAATATCATGAATATCTTTAATATCCTTAGAGTTATTTGCAGATTTGTAGCTTTAACTCGCAATCAGCGCCACCTTGCGACGGAGATAGGCTTAGGTCTGCCCCACCCCGTCGAGAGAATGGATTCGTCCGACCGCCGGCCGGATGGACAGTCCAAGTACCCACCGACCAATCAGGGCAAAGTTGGTGACACAGCTGTGCCAAGTAGACAAGAAAAAAAGCCTCGCGGGAGCTTGCCCAAGATGACCTCCGGGAACTTCGTCCATCTTCCATAAACGACCATGAATTTATTCAACCTTATAGAGTATTTTTCAAGGGACCGGGAAAAAATGTTCACTAGATAAAACGATGATTTTGTTATGTAGAAAATTAGGAAAGACAAAATTCAGAATGACACGGCACACAGGGACCGGGAAAAAATGATCACTTTATCGAGAGATTCAAATTTACGAGTTTCAAATTATCAAAATATATCTATTTCTTTTTATAAGTTTATAGAGAATTGTTTTAACAAATGTTCGTTAGACAAACCTTTACTCGGGTACCGATTAATATTGATTTTATTCAACTTATCGAGTATTTTTCAAGGGACCGGGAAAAAATGTTCACTTTATCGAGAGATTCCTTAGACAAACCTTTACTCGGGTAAAACACGGGCGAAGCCGGGTACATCCGCTAGTATATATATAAATGAATGTATGTCTGTCTGTCCTTTATGCCTGACCAAACCACTCATTGGAACGCCATGAAACTTTGGAAAGTTATTTAGTATAGTACTGGGAAGGTTTCTAGCAAATAAAATTTTTGAAATAACTTTTCGCCTAAAAATAATCAAGATAAATATTCTAATTTATCTGTTATAATTCAACAATCTGCTCTAAATATTATCATGATGATACGATGATTTTGTAATGTAGAAAATTAGGAAAGACAAAATTCAGGATGACACGGCAATTTATTTGAGACAAGAATAATGATACAATTCCAAGGCAAGATACTATTCCTTTAACTTCCAATTACCAAGGGAACCAATTAATATTGATTTTATTCAACTTATCGAGTATTTTTCAAGGGACCGGGAAAAAATGTTCACTTTATCGAGAGATTCGTTAGACAAACCTTTACTCGGGTAAAACCCGGACGAGGCCGGGTACGTCCGCTAGTATTTTATATATGAAATGACCAACTTTGCAATTTTTAAAATAGCATACTACCCCTATAACGAACTTAATTTCAAGTCTCAAAATAATAAAATCTATTTAAAATACTAGGCTTATAATGAACTTAAATTTGTAATTAATAGATTTTAAAATAACAAAATTTTGAGGTTTCTGCTAACAGATGGCAATTCCAGAACAATAAATTTAGAGGCATTGTTTGTTCACATTTACGTTCTATTTTTGCCGCTTATTTGATACACATTTTACTTTTATTGAATAGAATATCTTGAATTTGACAAAGTTTGAAATAGAAAAAATACAAATCGCTTCCAAAATGAAGAAAAAGAAGCAAAGAAAGGCGTTATAAAAAACAAAAAGCTATTACTAGAAAAAAAAATCATAATCAAAGTGAAACAAGGCAAGAAAATTTTCAGAATATGTTAAAATAAGAAAATGTAACTTTTCTATTATAAGAAATAAAAATACAAGGCTATTTATTATAAATGGTTATAAAGTGGAATCAACCCCAACTTTTGCTGCGATCGTACGTGTTAGCTTGCCCTTCAAGAAGTGTTCTATATCTGGTTTAACCTAGGCTGAAAAAAGTTCAAATAATTTTAAGGCCAGAAATGGTTTGAAGAATATGGGGAAACTGGAAATGGAAGAAAACATCAGTACCCTGTGTCACACAGGCCACAAACAAATCGACTTATAAATTCTCAAAAACTACCACTACAGTTCTATTTTTATAACAGAAGCCTTGTTAGGTATATGACTCATTCAGGGTTCGTGGATATTCCTGCTGGTCACCCGTTTTACTACCAATTTTGTGTTTGAAATTTCACGCTTTTTTTGAAGGCGATTTTAATGATCTCGCTAGCGTATCAACATGTTTTGCATCCGATTTTTTGGGGTACTTTTCATTCATGTTCAATTGAATCAGAATACAATGATATTTATATTCCTTTGATGGAAAAAAAAAACAATATTTTAAGACAATTTTAATTTTCAAATTTCACTTAAACAACAAGATATTAGACATTTTTTTCAGTGGGTTTAGTATTATATAATATGATAAAGATGTTCTCTAAACAACTCATATATCTTGAAATATATAATTACTAAAGATTGTTGTTGTTTTGCTTATTCCTCAAGTTTTTTAAATGATCTCCATTAGGTTCCATTGTCTCAGCTTTAGACATCATGGAGAAGGAAAGAGGGGTGCTGTTGGTCTGAAGACCTGGAAGTACCACTCAGTGTGACTTTCCTTCTTTTGATCTCCTGATATGGAGTGCCCTTTGTAGCCGCTCCTATGGAGAGCAGACGCTACCAATTGATACCTTCCTACATTAGCCAGGTATGTAGCACAGGGTGGCCCTACCAGGAGTTAAACTCCCGACGTCCTGTGCTACCTGTTTACACCCTTCCGCCACTTGAGGCTGTAGGATAGGATTTTGGGAGGGATTAGTTTTGATTTTTAAATTATACATAGAGATACACATGTATGCTAATGATAAGAAACTATTATCGAATGACTTCTTTTAATATTCAGCATTAATGAAATTGGTCAATTTAGGGAATTAAAACAATGTGGCCATTTTTAAATGGCTGCCTTTTCCTGTGTGTATGGTTGGTCCTTTAATTATAGTCTAAATATTTTGAAAAGTAAAAAAATGACCAAACTGTGGCTATAGTGAGCTAAAAGCTCTATCCCATTGGGGTTCACAATGAGGGGTTTTACTGCATATAATCATATTATTGGGCAAACATTCACTAGAGGTAAAACCTTAGCGAAACTGGCTTGTATTGATATATAAGTTTAAAAGGAGTTTCTGGTAAACCTCTTTCTTTATCGTTAAAATCCATTATTACAGCAGCTAAATCTAACATGAACTTAACCAAAATAATGAAAAGGCACAATTTCGATTATAAACACTTGGTAATAAGACCAATAAAACTAAAAAGGGCCATTAATTAGGTCTTATTACCTAGTGTATAACTAAAATAAATATAAAAGCAATTTTAAAATTGTATTTATTAGAAAAAAGAACATCAACCAAGCCAGCAAGTGACATAAACAATAAAATGTTCTAATTAGGAATGTTCTACCAAATATAGGTTATTCTAATTTCAAACTTTTATTCCCATACTTGTGGTTAATATAAACAGTTTAAATAGATCGCTTCTATCTTTTTAAGTGTATTGAGTCACATCTGTGTTGTTTTTATTTCCATAAGGCTTATACAAGCCATTCTAAAATTAGTGCAAAAGAATAAAATAAAAATCATGATTATCCTAAATTAAGTTATTCTAATGTATACTTAAAAATGATATATATTTGGTTTAAACTAAAATAATTTCTTCAAGTGTTACAAAATTTTATTTCAATATGTGTTGGCTTTAAAACAATATGTTTTCATTTGCTGACGGGTTTTATACATTTCAAAATTCTCTACCCCTTTTTAATGCCCTAATTATTATGCAATGTTAATAACTTTTGAATACCTACAACATCTATAATTTCTCTTTTGTATGAAATGGCTATACTTTTGTGTTTGCACTAACCAAGCGATAATTTTATAAAATTCGATACGGTAAGATTTTTTATCTAAATCAAATTTGAAAAAAAAAAGCATTTCTATATGCACTAATAATCATTTTCTAAATATGTTCTTGTTTAACGGGATATTACACGATCCGGCTCTATATATATAAAAACCTATATTCTTCCGGTTCAAGTAGAATTAAAACTTACCTGGCGTTTATTCATCCGCCCGATGTCATTTAAATAATCAAGCATCTTTAATTATATTTATATATATATACAAATCTAAATGAAAAAGACAAATATACAAAAATACTGTGTGATACACAAAAATACTATTTATTTATTTTTGCCGTCGTGTCGCATTGACATTGTTAGTTTGATCTGTGGTGCCAGCTTTTATTTTTATAGTATTTTTTAAAATACATTTTTGAAAAGATCTTTTATTAAAATGCACTAAAAAGGAAAATTAAATATTTTATCTCCTGCCATTGAATAATTATATTTACATTATTAAAATAAAAGCGGTGGGAAATTCATATGTTGATTAAAGATGTAAAATATTTACTAAACATAAAAAAAATGCAAATCAGTTGCTTTCATATTAAATCAAATTAAGTTCAAAATTCACAATGATCGTCCACTGCCATTTTTATTTTGAATAATTGAAATCTAATTTTTCAATAGCAGAGGCTAAAATATTTATTTTTCCTTTTTAGTCCATTTTAATAAAAGCTTTTTAAAAATGTATTTTTATTTATTATTCATTTATTTAGTTTTTAGTCATGAGTTTTCCAAACTTAGAATATAAAAAGTTGAATTGCATATGAAATCTCGCCGATATTTAGATATGCACATCAATATATATTAAAAACAAAATAGGCATATCCTGACCTGCTAACAGGAACTTTTTATTTTTTTATATTTCATACTAGCCGAATGACCCGGGCAACGCCCGGGTTTTACCCGATTAAATGTTTTTATTCAAATACTATTCGTTACAATTATAAATTGGCACCGTGGATGTCACTTTTGTGAAACGTCCCGCTCCAAACTTTGTGTGTTTTTAAAATATAAAAATAATAATATGAAAGATGATCTGGCTTTTGTTTTCTGCTCGAATGAATGTTTTTCTGTTAGAATTTTGTTCCTGCGTACAAAATAATGAACTGGTTTCACCCGTGGTCTCTGCTTTTTGGAATTTTTCCCATAATATTTTGTATCTGATAATCAAACATGATACAGCAATATCGTCATCATCATTTTCTGGCTAAAAATATATAGTTTTAATAATTGATATATATATATTTTTAAAATAGCCTATCGTCTTACCCGTATTTTTTTACCTATGTATGGAAATTTTTGTTTGAATTAGTGAACTACTGCGAATTTGTATACCGGACATACAAACCAACAAACATACAAACATTCATTTTTATATATATAGATAGATATATATTCTGTAACAAAGTATCTATTATTTTATTAACAGGTATTTTTTATTTATTTGTTCATATATTTTATTACACTGCGTAAACTACCATAATTGCTTCTCTTGTATTTTACCAATTTTAATTGGTGGTTGTACTTTAAATAAATTGATGTGTCATCCTGAAGTCTGTCTTTCCTAATTTTCTACAGGACATTTTTGGTGGAGATGCTAGGTAGATTAGGGAAAAAAGACAAACTGAAGATGGCCTAAAAACCTTGGGGATATGAGTGCTGTGATCTACATTTTCAAAGAATGGATCCAAGATTCCATTACCATGTCAAAGCCAAGGCTTCCTTCCAAGATGACGATTTCTCTAAAGAGGATATGACAAAAAATCAGCTCTTCATGCCATAAGAGAAAGGACGATAAACTACTAGAGAGAGAGAGAGAGAGAGAGAGAGAGAGATTGAGATTGAAACTGATTTATTTAAACACGTCCATATAAGATTATATAAGGTTAAATACAGAATAAATAAAAATATATGAATAAATAAGATTATATATAGTGAAAATAAATAGATATAAATATATAAAGTAATTGATAAATATACATATATATAAAATATATACAAGGTCTTCATTGGTGGCGCCCACCGCGAGAAAGACTCCGCCACCGATGGACTGCGAGAGTTCTTTCCCACAGAGTGGGCAGGTCGATGTGTTGGCTGGCATTACCTAACTCAAGACCAAGATGGTACTTGTAGATGGTAGCCTTCGCCACACTTGTTAGCTTCACTGCCTCGGGATGGAGGCCGACGCCGAAGAGCCAGGCCTGCAGATCCAGGGGCACTTCGCAGGAGGCGAACACCTCCCGGAGCAGGGGTCGCACGGCTCGGCAACTCAAATATCTGTGGGCCAGCGACCCGTCGCTGGACCCACAGGCGGCACAGTTGGCACGCCTCGAGGCAGGATGTGGTAGGGCGTGGAGGGCCAGCCGTAGGGCGACATCTGCGTCGTGCCCCGAGAAGCAGTTTCGACGCAGGTCGGCCCAGGGGATGGAGCGGGGCACATCCACGGTGGGGGTCCACCGAGCAGCCAGCTCTGCAGTAGGAAACGCCTGGAGCCGTGCCGTGTCCAATGCCCGGCGCGCCCTCTGGCTGGGTAGGCGGGTGATGGGGGTCGCCGAACCTCGCAGGACGATGGTCTCCGCCTCGTACTCCGCATGATAGCTGGAGCTGGCGTTTTCCCGCAGGAGACGTTGGCAGAAGGCCCCCAGATGCTGCACGTCTAGGAGCGCGGCCCGCGTTGAGCGCGCAAGTGCAGGGGCGCCATCGGAGAAGTCCCCGACAGTCGCCTGTAGCCAGCGCTCGGGAGCCAGCAGGTCTGGCGGCCGCAGGAACCTGTTGTCACCTCGAAGACGCAGGGACCTCAGGCTGGCGGGATGAAGAATCCGGTGGTCAAGCTCGAGGACGCTGGACGCGGCCTCCCACAGGCTCAGTAGTCTCCTCCTCCTAGGCGAGTGCCAGAGGTCAGGAGCCGGCGGTGTCAGCCACGCCCGGCTGCGGACCAGCCAAGAGTAGACGTTGGCGGCGCCGCGAAGAGAAGCCTGGACCCCCTTCAGGCAGGCGAGCCGAAGCTGGCCTGCGATGTCAAGCAGGCCGACGCCACCATCGGAGTCTGGACGAGCCAGGATGCGCCAGGGGAGCCACGAGACTCGGCTCGTACCCCACACGAAGCGCGCCAACCGCGCCTGCAGCCGGCCGATGGTGGTTTCAGGTGGAAGGTAGCCATGGAGGTGGTGCAGGATGGAACCCAGGACCAGGCTGTTGGCCGCGCGAGCACGACCCACCAGCGACAGGCCGCGGGTGAAGGGCGACCACCTCGCGATGGCTCGCTCCAGCAGCCCCATCAGGTGTGAGGCCTGGGAGGCGACGGTGTTTCTGGTGGTGATGGTGCAGCCCAGGACGGTCAGCGACTCAGACGTCCAGGATATTCCCAGAGGAGAATCCGTCCGGTGCTTCCAGGAACCGCACCAGAGCCCGCAGCTCTTCTTGAAGTTGACAGCCACCCGGAGGACATGCGGAACTCTTCAAAGATCAGGGGCACGAGCTCAAACTGAGCAAAATCAGCTCTTCATGCCATAAGAGAAAGGACGATAAACTACTAGAGAGAGAGAGAGATTGAGATTGAAACTGATTTATTTTAACGTCCATAAAAGATTATATAAGGTTAAATACAGAATAAATAAAAATATTAATAAATAAGATTATATAATGAAAAATACATGAATAAATAGATATAAATATATAAAGTAATTGATAAATATACATATATATAAAATATATACAAGGTCTTCATTGGTGGCGCCCACCGCGAGAAAGACTCCGCCACCGATGGACTGCGAGAGTTCTTTCCCACAGAGTGGGCAGGTCGATGTGTTGGCTGGCATTACCCAACTCAAGACCAAGAGAGAGAGAGAGTTCCAAGACTCCTAGAGAATCCTTGGAAGAAGCATGTTAGATCCATCTCAGTATCTACAATATTTGCAATCTGTGGGTCACAGCTCCAATAGGGAAGAAGCTATGTAGCAACGTATTTATTATTTTATTAACAGAATATTTTAATTTTGATTTTATATATTTTACTACTCTGCGTAAACTTCCCTCATTGCTTTTCTTGTATTTTATCAAATTTAATTGGTGCCTGTGCCTTAAATAAATTGCTGTGTCATCCTGAAGTTTGTCTTTCCTGATTTTCCAAGTAACAATTAATATTACGATGCACTAGCGCGCCATCTGTTATGAAAATTAGAAACTATTTTAGACGCGTAAGATTCTTTTTGAAATTAAGCAATTTTACAATTTCAAAAAGAATCTTACGCGTCTAAAATAGTTTCTAATTTTCATAACAAATAATATGAAAATGATTTAAAAAAAGTATGAAAAAAGGTGTTGATATTAAAAACAAAAAGGCATATTCTGACCGCGCTCACATGAGCGTTTGAAGCATGAGAAGGCGCTCTGATATCGAGAACACGCCATGATATTAGAATATATATTTAACAAATCAACATATATTTATTTATTTATGCTTATGAGGTGATACAGCAACATCTTTACAATTAGAGAGGAGACAAAATGAACCAAATCTAGAAAAAAGAAGTGAGGACATATCGGTCATTAAAGTCTGAGGGGCAAGGCCTTCAGCCAGTTCAGGGCTTCCGGGGTCACAGAGTGGAGATTGGAGATTCCTCCATTGAATTTGTACAGCGGGCAGTCGTCTAGTATATGGGACATTGATTGTGGGACGTTGCAGGCACAATTTGGATCTTTGGTGTAGCCCCATAACTTCATCAGCTCTGCACACCTTCCCTGTCCTGTCCTAAAGCGGTTTAGAAGCACCCATTCTCGTCGAGGGAGGGAAAAACATCAACATATATAGTCACGACCGTCTTTCCTCAATTCCTCATCGCTGTCACGGATGCGCGCGCATCATCATTATGATCATTATCTAATGATAATAATAATAATAATTATTATTATATTATTATCAACATATATATAGTCACGACCGTCTTTCCTCAATTCCTTATCGCTGTCACGGATGCGCGCGCATCATCATTATGATCATTATCATTATCTAATGATAATAATAATTATTATTATATTATTATTATTATTAATTAATCAACATATGTAGTCACGACCCCGTCTTTCCTCAATTCCTCATCGGCCGCTGTCACGGATGCGCGCGCATCATCATTATGATCATTATCTTCTATAGAAGCTTCTATCTTTATAATTATGTATATTTACAAAAAGTCAATTCGCTCGCGCCTCTAGCGGTGAAAATGAGGGGTAATACCAGCTGACCTAATGTACATGTAAAGTTTGGAGCGGGACGTTTCACAAGAGTGACATCCACGGCTCCAATTTATAATTGTAACAAATAGTATTTGAAAAAAAAACATTCAATCGGGTAAAACACGGGCGTTGCCCGGGTCATTCGGCTAGTAATATATATGTGCGTAATTAATCCAGGTTCTTTAGGTTTTCAAAAGATCTCTCTAACTAATTGTGTTCTCAGTCAAACTTATTTATTTTTTGTTTATTTACAATGGCTATGGAAGATATTAGATAGTGTCAAGCAGATTTATTTTAGGGAGATTTATAATTCATAGGAGAGTGGCCGCTTGAATTCTTTATTACTGGAAAGTTGAGAAAATGAAGAGATGATTCACAGTTTCGTCTTCATTCTACCAGTTGGAGTAAATCGGATCCTTTTTAAAAATTTCGAGTAATATGCTTGTTTGTGGCTATGGCCAGTTAGGATGGTTGTTGAATTCTTTGAAGTATGTAAATCAAAATCTTTGGCGTTGTGGTAGATCTTCTGAGATTGCTTGTTGGGTAATATATAATGTATAGGTCTCTCTATATATTCTGTGTGAGCTTACTGGTGCAGCGGGCTTAGCTCTTTGGTTTGCTAGTTCATTTCCACAAATACCGCTGTGACCTTTGACGCAGCAGAGTTGAACATTGAGTGTACATTGGGGTGGACTGCGAATGTGGGGAAGAAGTTTTACCCACCCTCTACACTCACTCTAGAGGGGAGTGGAGTGGAGAGGCGTCTCTGCGTGTTTGCCTTGCGCCGGAGTACCACTGGTTGATCCCCAGTGAAGCTGTAAGCTGGTGGTCCGCCCTTGGTTAGCTGGTCGCGGGGCGCACGAGTCTTGAAACTCTTGGGTCTTCGCTCTGTGTGTGCGTCATTGGGAGCGTCCTTGCCGTGCGCACCATGAAAAACCAAGGGGTGCACACAGTAGTACCACCCCCCCGCCTTCACGTGGTTCCCTGCGTAAACCTCAGTACCTCAGAGGTCCTTGATTCGACGGCAGATTCAGGGAGTACTGGATAAGGGTTCGAGGGCCAAAGGGGGGGGGGGGGGGGAGTCCTATTGGAGCGTAGGACGGGTTTTAACTAAGTCCGAACGAGAGGGCTCGGTCAGCAACCTTGCCAATGAACTCTCGGAGACGCCTGTGGGTGAGTGGTCAACCCCATTGTAGCCAGACCAAACTGGCGGGCGCGAGGGGCCTACCAATGGCCGCTCGGTGCATGAGATTGCATCATTCCCTTCTGGCTGTGTGACATGGTTTTCAGCGAAAACAGGGGATGCAAGGGCCTTTGATGCCTATATCGTCCCTGGCTTTGAGCCGAATTTCTATTCTGGGGTGAACTGCATATGACAGAAAGAGTCAATTGGCATTCTGAGGCAATTCGGAAGTTTACACGCGGAAAATCTGAATAGTTATAGTCGCCTAAAAAAACCAGGGTGTTTCTTGTAAGGTTGAATATTTGTGATATCAACCCCTTCATTACGCTACAGAAATAGTTGCGCTAATTTTCTTCTCATTTTAAATGGAATATAAAATTTCTATTATAAGTTCCCGACCACATTTTTATAGAATGTTGGCAGCTCTTTACATCACAGAAACTGCTTCATTTGAAAGGGGAACTATACAATTTATATTATCTATTCCAGTACACATAGTCCACCTAGAAGTTCGATATTTTGTACTTTTATATTGTTTTAGCTGGACTGAAATAACCTTAAAATACCAGGCTTCTAAGTGGTTTGGATGCAATGTTAAGAACTAGATCATTATCCCGTTCTATGAACGGGTCTAGAACGACAGTAATTTATAAACCCCCCTTATTAAAGTAGTACCCATATATGAATGAGAAAACAATAGGAAAAAATGATAAAGGTCAGGTGTTGATATTAAATATAATGAAGCATATCCTGACCAAAAGCACATGTGCTTTTTAGAATGCAGAGCGTCATCTAGTGGAACAGGAATCAACTAAACATTGATTTTAACTGTTCCCTGATATTTGGTCAACCCATTTTCTCTGGGAATCCTCTGGGACCAAAAATAGTTTTGGTCTCAGTGGTACAGCCTACTCCACACCGACGAGCGCGAAAACGCGTTCGTGGATGGCTCTTCTTGATTTATCAAGAAACTGATTGATTTCTGTTCCACTAAATGGCGCTCTGCTATCTATAAAACACATGTGCTTTTGGTCAGGATATGCCTTCATTATTTTAAATATATATATAAGTTAAGAGATATTAAAATCAAATTACAAAATATGAAAGGTATTTTGTAAATTTGCCCGTTCCCTGCCACCCTGACAACTCAGAAGTAGATTTTTTGGGCTTCATACCTAGAATTAAAAAACTTTCCAGCATTGCCTTTTGAGAGGGAATTATCCCAGACAACGAGATTTGGCCAGGATTTATCCAATCTCCTTGTTTACCATTTCTTCGACGACTTCTGGTCTCTCCAGAAACTCCTTTTCCCGCTGTACTTCGCCGCGAAATATTTATCAAATTATTTAAGACAATTTTTTTCTATATAGCAATAACGCGCCATTTATATACAGCAAATAAAGACTTTAAGACGCGAATGTTTCTTTCACACATTAATCAAATTTCTCTACTGTCCTTATATATATACTACGGTGAAAAAAATATCGTAGAATCAACCAAAACAGTATTAGAGCTCTAAAGAAGCGGTCTGGTAGATAAAATTGTCTAAATCGCTGGGAGGGTTCACCACTAATGAGCCAAGCCTTCCCAATATTTTTCATCGCATTAAGGACAGTAGAAGTTTGATCAATGTGTGTTCCGTCTTAATGTTTTTAATTTCTGTTCAAATTTTCTCAGTCATCATAATCACTGAGGGATGCCACATTCAGCAATCGTTCGACCTTGGTTGTGAACACTTATCAACAGAGGAGTCCATCAATGTGGCGACACTCACCTGCATTGCTCAGGGCTATACACGTCCCTTAGGAGAACAATCTAATTCAGCATTTCCGATAACACCTTCATGAGGTGGGAGATTTTATTTTTTTCTTTTATTTGGGGTCCACCTCTTTGCAGAGGCGCAGGGCATCTTTGACATAGAAATAGGTGCCCTCACCTTTCAATTTTGCAGGTTTTGTAAGAAGTTTTGGCTTGAATCATTTCAAATTTTCTTCTTTTTTTCAAAGCGTTTCTTAGTTTTTAAGTAGGCTTTCCCAAGTATTCATACTATCTTGTTTGTTTCCATACAATTTAATAGACATACCCGTTAGATAAAAGAGAATACATTTACAAACCAAGTTTTTCGTCCCAAATAAATGTATTGCCACTTTTATTTATCCTTTTAACCAACTCAGGGAGTCTTCGCCACTCTCCCCAGAAAACATGTAGAGGTTCCTTGGTAGATACTTAAACCCGCCCCCCTCCTTCCTAGGTAACTACTTCTGTCTTCACATTAACTCTGGTTTCTTCTCTCTCTCAGCCTACGAATGGCCTTCCACGCTCTACCCCATCCTGACCAATCTGCCTCGAGGCCTGCCAACTGTGCCGCCTGTGGGTCCAGAGACGGGTCGCCGACCCACAGATACTGGAGTTGCCGAGCCGTGCGACCCCTGCTCCGGGAAGTGTTCACCTCTGTAACCTACCCTGGATCTGCAGGCCTGGGCTGTTCGGCGTCGGCCTCCACCCCGAGGCAATGGAAGCTGACAAGTGTGGGGAAGGCTACCATCTACAAGTACCATCTTGGTCGTAAGGTGGGTAACGCCAGCTACTTCATCGACCTGCCCACTCTGTGGGAAAGAACTCTCGCAGCTCATTGGTGGCAGAGTCTTTCTCGAGGTGGGCGCTACCAATGAAAACCTTGTATATATTTTATACATATATATATATAAAATTGAATGTCTGTCTGTCTGTCTGTACTCTATAGATTCAAAAACCATACATCCAATCGCCGTGAAATTTTGGGATATTATTAGGTATATCATCGGAAGGTTTCTGAAAAATAATTTCATGAATATCTTGAATACCCTTAGAGTTATTTGAAGTTTTGTAGATTTAACTCGCAAGCAGCGTCCCCATTGTGACGATGATACCAAGTTTTCTTATCACTAAGTTTGTTATCTTAAATATTATTTATCAAAAGTAAGATTATCTCAGGATGACACGGCAATTTATTTGAGACAAGAATAATGATACAATTCCAAGGCGAAGATACTATTCCTTTAACTTCCAATTACCGAGGGAACCAATTAATATTGATTTTATTCAACATATCGAGTATTTTTCAAGGGACCGGGAAAAAATGTTCACTGGATAAAACTATGATTTTCTAACGTAGAAAATTAGGAAAGACAAAATTCAGGATGACACGGCACACAGGGACCGGGGAAAAATGTTCACTTTATCGAGAGATTCAAATTTACGAGTTTCAAATTATCAAATATATATATTTTTTAAATAAGTTTTTAGAGAATTGTTTTAACAAATGTTCGCTAGACAAACTTAGGAAAGAAAAAATTCAAGATGACACGGCACACAGGGACCGGGAAAAAATATTCACTTTATCGAGAGATTCAAATTTACGAGTTTCAAATAATCAAAATATATCTTTTTTTTATAAGTTTATAGAGAATTGTTTTAACAAATGTTCGTTAGACAAACCTTTACTCGGGTAAAACCTCGGGCGAAGCCGGATACAGCCGCTAGTATATGTATATTTATTTATCCTTATTAAATCTTATCTATTCATATTTATGTTTATTTAATTAAAAAGACATACATATATTGGATCAAATTATAATTTAATTTACCAATATTTCAGTTGGCTGAACGCCAACCTTTATGTTTATATTTTGTATTAGAAACCTTATATTATTTTATATGAACGATATAGTACAGAGTTATTTCAATCTCAATTTCTCAGGAGGTGTTCACTTCCTGTGACTTACCCTGCAGAGGCCTGGCTCTTCGGCCTCCATCCCAAGACAATGACAAGTGTCGCGAAGGCCACCATCTACTTGTACCATCTTGGTTTTGAGTTGGGTAACGCCAGCCATCGCCTAGACCTGACCACTCTGCAGGAAAGAACTCTTGCAGTTCACCGTTGGCGGAGTTTTTCTTGTGGTGGGCGCCATCAATGTGGACTTTATATATATATATATATCATTTATGTACAGTTAAACCTGTCTATAGCGCCCCCTCTTGGGACTCACCAAAATAGGGTGCTGTAGAAAGGTTGCTTTATAATTTATGTTGATCGCATCGTGCTATTTAAAATCGCCTGCAATAGAGAGGAAGGCGCTATTTAGAGGGGCCCTATAGACAGGTTTAACTGTATATTCATTCTTATTTTTCATATATATTTATATTTTAGCCCTCTATATAATAATATATTAACGATATAATAAAAGTAGTTTCAATCTCTCAATGGTTCAACTTCTTCAATTATTTTCTAAAGGTGCATAGGTCTCTCTCTGAGCGACCCAGCTTATCCACGAGTTGTAAAGCAAAACCTGAGGTAACATGTCTATATACTAACAACCATTCATTAATTTTAAAATAAATACTGGGTAACTATATTTCTACCATAAAATCCAATTATATATGTTATATAAAATATTAATTTATTTTGGAAAAATAACAGATATTTTATCTATATACATTTAGAATACAGGCATTCCTAAAAAATCGGAGTTTTGCCGGGGGCATTTTTCTATGATTTATATGAAACATAATTTGAGATAAAAAATAGTTAATTATATTCTATATACATTCTGGTAGAAATTCACTCTTCAAAATGGACTCATTTCTTGGATCATTGTTTATACAACATTTGTTTATATATATACAAATTAAGATGTTATTATAGGAGGTAAAATTTGTTGCCTTTTTGATATATTGTTTTTACATTTTGAAGAATGTGGTCAAAAGTTCTTAGATCAATCCAAAACCTTCGTTATGAGTTATTGCTAGCATCAATTTGTTCTTTAGTTTGATTTTGGAGGAATATTGCGGCAGGAAGAGGATGTTGGCACAAGTACTTGAGGAAGGCAGAAGTTCAGAGTCAGGCCCTGCTCGTTGAATTGTAAATAGATTGCCATCCAGAGGCATCCATTCGCTGGCTGTGACGAAGAGCAACAAGGCTCGAAGATGAGGCTCATCCATGTCACGTACTACCTTCCAGAAATACTTCACCGTTCTACTCCTCGACGTGTATCCAACGTAGACCGTCCTCGCTTTCATCTCTTTCACATCTTTGCATTCCCCTCCACGCATCACTTCTGCTAGTTGTTCCGGTCTGAAGAACACCTTCAAAGTTTCAATATCTAGGAAGGTATTGAATCCTTGTTTGAAATTATTGAATTCCTTTTCAATACTCTTGTTTAAGAGCTTATCAATATAAAGGTCTACATATTGATTTTTGTTCTCGTGATTTAGAGTTATTTGTGATCCATTTGTCATTAGTTCTTGGGTGATATAAGCACCGCCACCATTGTCGAGTGATACCTCGAAGTTGCACATGAATACATCTTCTATATCATTTTCTTATAGTTTAGGAGTTCAGTCAAGTTTCTTACAAGCTGTGGATCAAATTCGTATAAATCATTAATAGTTCCTTTTGGTCCAAACAATTTACGGTAAATAATTGTAGGAAATTTTAAGTTGATGAATATATTATTATAAATTGCCAAAGCAAATAATGCCCCAAATAGTTTGAATCTATCATATACCTTGTTATCACCTTCAGTGCTTATTTTAAACCAGTTAAATCTTCCGTTTTTATTGAAAAATAGATTGAAATCTTCTGCAAGCATCAATTTGAAAATATTATTGAAAAATTCTTTGGATACCCCACCATTATCCTGCGCTATTTCATTCTGATATTTCACAGCAATAGGTAAACCTTTTAATCTATCAAGAGTATTGGACATATGAAATATCAGAGAAAAAACTGCAGTCACCAAATCTTCTCTTTTAACACTCAAAATCAAATATTGTCTCCCAAATCTATATTGAGCTCTTTGTTTTAAAATTGTAGTCATTGCCTTGAAAGCCTCAAAACTTTGATTTATATTAAAAATAAATGGAAGTTGTAAGTAATTAAAACGAGTTCGAAAATATAAGAATGATACAATTTGCCTGACTATATTGAATTGAGGAATTTCTGATAATTCTGGTATTAAAAATTCTTCTTTAGGAATCTTTGAACCTTTTAAGTCATATATAGATGGAAAATATATTTTTACTTTGCACAAATAATAAAAAATATGTTGACTTAGATTTGATCTTTTTTCACAATCGCTTCCCAAAATATTTGCCAAATATAAATTAAAATAGTAGAATGCGATATCATATTGATATATATTATTTTTTCTTATGTTTCTGATGAGTAAATTACGTACCATACGAACTAAGGTTGTAAAGATGGGGTTACTAAAGCCTATCCAATGTTGGATCAATTTCACAATACAATGGATGTTGAAATTTTCGCGAGGTACAAGTTTTACTGGAGCATTGATAAATAAGATCAAATCAAATAAAACAGCGTATACAGCTAGATTTTCATCACTGCCTGAATTCTTGAAATCATTACATAACTCATTGGTAAGTAAACGTAATGGTTGAATTAGCATGTATTTCCTCAATTTGTTATTAATTGAAGACATGAAATTTTCTAACTTCTTTATATCTATTGTATAGGTGTTTTCTGAGAGATTTGACGGTAAAGTGATAAAATAATTCCTAAATGTTGCTAGGGTTTTAAAATTATTTTTAACAATATCTTCAAAGGATTTCTGTTCTTCATTTTGAAGAATTGAAAGATTATCGGTATTATTAAATGAGTTGCTGAAATGGCTCATTTTGAGGAAGTTTATGTTTTTTTTTATTCCGCGATTAAGCCCTTGATTTTTAAATTATTATTTATTTAATTAATACAGGTTTCTGAAGATTACAGAGATCTGTTTTATTTCTTAAATTACACACAAAAATAAACAAATATAGGGAATAAAATTGTAATCTGTATTAAAAAATATATATTTTGCTACACATTTTATTAATTATATTTTTAAAAATTACATAATATATATTTCTAGATAGAAATTTTGTCGGGAAGACATTGATCTAGTATAAAATAAAGGTCACCACTCCCATCAAAATGGATGTTAAACCTAGTCGCCATCTATTGGCTGTCGCCACAAACTAGCAGCATCGGGTCGGTGACAAAGCCACAACACCATCTTTGGGAAATTGAGAAGCGTCCATCTGGAGACCATGGTTTCGGGCAATGGTCTTCTTCAGTCCAGGGCAGGCCTTATGGAAATATCTTTATTTACGGGGCTGCTAACCAGAATGGATGATTTTTGAGCCGCGATGGACGCATAAAGCGGAATATACAAAGCACTATATACTCATTAAGGCTCATTAATGCTAGGTAGCGTATATCTCTCTAAAATGAGAGATGATAGAGCAAACGGACATACCTGGATTCTTCACATCAAAATAATGAAGGAATAGATCTAAAATCCCTGGACACCAAATTTGTATCCAATTATTTTATCATTGTATAGAAAGGTAGTAGAAAAGTGTTTTATTTGAAAAGAAACATATGCTGTAAAAATAATTAATTTTTTTTATAACAGATGGGGCGCGCTTTGCATTTTTTAAAACAGAATATTGTACAGTGTTATTATTCTATATATAAGCATTCTACAATCTTTTTATAGTTTGGATCGATGTAGCTTTAAAAAATCCACCTTCCATCCTCTTCCATCTACAAAAGAAGTATGACTAAAAGGTTCCCGCACGGGTTAATAAAAAAGAAATGCAGTATATTCTCTCTTAGCGACCACCCCTGTAAGTCACGAATGAATTTATCTTGAAGCGTACAATAGCGAGCTCCCATGAACGACCGTCTCCGTGAACGCCAGCGACCACTAAAGCATCGATTTTTTTGTGTCCTTCATGTGAGACCATTAAAAGGTAAAAATTAACAATTCCTGTTTCAAAAAAATGATAAATTCTAAATTATTCAATAAAAAAGTTGTTATGATATTTTGCGACGTAATTAATGAGCGATTTTTGAACCTATAACTATACCCACTTTGTCATATAGTTTTTTTTTCTAATCGTTTCTCAAATGATTGATTATTCTCTTTGAAATTCATCCTTATTATATAATTTATTAAATTAAATTCTGTGTGAATAAAAGTTTATAACTTTTTAAATTAACAAAACGTGTATGTTTTAATAAATGAAATTTGGTATTAGCTAAGATCGCTAAGATCGACAAATTGCAAAAGAATTAGAAATTGTTGAAGACAAATTTCACAATACTCTTTAGCCATATCTTCAGTGGTCTGAGGAAGCTGTTTAGTTTGGGTCTTGCTGGAAGATTCCGGAATGCTGGTGAAGGGTGCAGTCTCGGTTTTTTTTTTTGTTGATAAAACACAATTTGGATTATAGATAATAATACAAGAAAATAAGGCCTAATCCAAATAATTTATAGTGTGTTATGTTGGATTAGGTCTTATTTTCTTGTATTATTATTTATCTGTTATCTTGTTTAAACACTTTATAACAGTACTATTTAAGAACTTGCTGTAATATTTTTTTCTCATTTATTCTTTTGTCTGATGATGGTGACAATGCTGTTGCCGAAACGTCACACACTAATAAATTATTTGGATTAGGTCTTATTTCCTGTTTTTGTTGTTGTTGTTGGTGTGGAGGACTTCTGCACCGGAGTAGCTTCTGGCGCAGGGTGGTTGAATGCTGCAGGTGTAGATGCTGCAGTGGTGGTGGGAACAGTCGCAGGGGGTCTTCACGCTGCTCCTCTGGCTTGAAGCCGAAGAGGGCGCTTGTAGTGGCGTCAACCGGCTGGCGTTCGACGCTGGAGCAGAAGATTCAGTGACCGGAGTCCCCTGGGGAGGAACAGAATGGTTTGCTGCGGGCGATGATGCAGCAGGGCTGGAAGTTGTTAAGGGGGTCCGCCTAACAGACATAGAACGCTCCGTGGATGAGACAGCGGAGCTACTGAATATGACGGGCCCGTAGGGAGGTAGTGTCGACACTGGGCCCTGTTGAGTGTCCTGATGACGCTCCCCGTTTGTTCCCAAGGGGCAGTAGCTCGCCGATGTCCCTGGTGGCGACATTTACCACACCTAACGCCGTAGGTGATGTAGGCGGATGTGGATTTCCCTTTGGAGATGATCACAAGCTTGGTAGGGAGCTAGTGAGGTTTCCGTCCTTCGTTCAGAAGGACGAAGGCCTCCCTTTTGCCGGTGGTCTAGATGTAACCGCCGCTGCACACAATTTCATGGCAGAGAGACAACCCTGCAGTAGAGCCGCAGCGCCGCGACGACGTCTTCGTCCTTGATAGCAAGTGTGAGACTCCCCACTACAATCTTTTCTACTCTTCGCCTATATGGGAAGGATTTCAGGAGGGTGGTTCCAATGGTGAGGTCAGAGCCAGAAGGTCGGGTGGCCGGAGGTAACGGGAAGGTTCAGGACCTGAGTCATTGTCAGTGCTCGGTGGTCCAACGCGAGGATGTCTGCTACCGCCTCCTAGAGCTTGAGCAGCAGGAGACGCCGTGAGAGAAGCCAGACCCGTATGGAGGGGTAGGGAGCCACGCGCCGCTCACAACTATCCACGGGTAGGCGCTGCGGCTGCCACGCAGCGCAGCCGGCAAGCCCTTCAAACAAGCTAGTCGAAGCTGTGTGCTGATGTCAAGGAGCCCGATGCCGCCCATGGAGATTTTCCTTGCAAGGACGCCGCTCGTGAACATGGTGCACCACAGCGGACAACACCAGCGAGTTGGCAGCTCTGGCCGGCCGACTAGGGAGAGGCGGCGGGATTAGGGGGCCTACCTCGCTATAGCAGCCTCGAGCAGTGCGAGGAGATGTTGTTTTTGGGCGAAGGATGGCGATGTGGGTGTTATGGTATATATTCATCAGCTCCGTGAGGACCTCCGCCAAGCCGAATGTTGTGTCGCACGTGCTCTGGTCGTCGATGTTGAGGTCGCCCGCCACCCAGGCGTCCTCCTGGATCGCGGCTGCCGTGATGGAGTCCAGCTGCTCGAGTTGCTCGCGAGGAATATGAGAAATGTGGCAGTTGATTACACGCACTTCCTGGCCGCGGACGTCGATGGAGACGATGAAAATGTTGCCCGTCCACAGAATACACTGCCGCAAGACAGCGACCCCCGGGGCGAAGAGGCAGGCGAGGCCCGAGCCTCTGAGGGCTGCGGGGGCACGATGACGGCGATGTAGCCCAGGACAAAGATATCAAATGGCGTCCAGCGACTATACGTTGGTCTTTTGGACGAAGGCGACGTCTACGCGATTTTGATGCAGGAAGTGACAGAACTCAATGCTCCTCTCGTGAGCGGCGAGCCCGCGGGCGTTGATGGATGTCAGACGGAAGCTAATTGGGGGCTCTTCGTCTGGACACTGACGTCCGCTAGGCGCTTGTATATTGCGGACTGGGAGTTGGGAAGGGGGTCCAGAAGCTCCTGGGCGACCGTGTTAAGCTCGATATTCTGCACACTCCCCATCTTCTTCTGCAGGCTTTTAAGACCGGGGTGGAGGCAAGCGCCTCCAAGACTTCCCATCTTTCGAGCCCTTAAGCCCAGACTGCTCCCAGGATGTTGTTGGGGACACGCTCAAGGATATCGTTGAGCTGCTGCCGGGTCTTGGAGGAGGTCCCTGAGGGGGTCGACACCAGGATCTCTTCCTCTTCCATCTGTATAGATGGGGCTTGTTTTTGTTGGGGTGCTGGCGCCTGAGCAGGGGGGGGGGGGGGGGGGGGAAGGGGGGGGGGGGTGCAGTGCTGAGCTTATCTGCGCCAGTGTTGGAGGGGGCCTGCCCAGACGCATCTGCAGGCCTTTTGTGAGTCAGAGGGCAGTTGGCCCTACGATGACCCTGCCTTTGGCACAGTGAGCATTTGACTCCATAAGCGGGGAAGGCCAGCAGGATCTATCCCTTATATTTGATGCTAAGGCCCATTGACAGACTTAAAAATTGATAACAACTTTTGAAAAGAAATATAGACCCTACACTAACCCAGAATTCTGAAAAATTGTTAACGTGTGTATTTGAGAATTAAACCTACTGTGCGAATATTATTTGTTTCTGGTTTTTAATTCAATTGGGTTTAATATGGTGGAATAAACGGAAATATAGATACATAACATCCAATTTCCAATTAATTTTTAATGATAAAAAAATCACACCAATGATACGTTTTATTATACATATGAATAGATTTGTAGTAATATCTGTATGTTGATTTTATTTACATCACATGATATGTGAATTGAGCTGGGTAATGTGTTACAGAATGGCGTTCTAAGTTTTTAAAATATTTTTGAATACATAGAATATATATTAATACATGAATTATAGCTAAACTACAATATATTCTATAAAATATATTATTATATTTCGCTTTTAATACAAATATATTTAAATTGTTGATATTATTTTTATGATATTATATATATTCTCTGAAAATTAAGCTATTTTCTCTTTACATTTAAAGTATTAAATTATATATTAGAAGAAATAAGACAAATATTTTGAAAAATTCGTGGATGGCTTTTCTTGATTTATCAAGAAATTGGGTTGGCCAAATATCACGGAGTAAGCTAAATAAACGTTTAGTTTATTTCTGCTCCACTAGATGGCGCTCTGCCATCTAAAAAGCACATGTGCTCGTGGTCAGGAGATGCCTTATTTATTTTTAATATCTAACTATGTGAAACCCATTCAATTAGTTACCTTACCAATAGAATTTAACAATCGTCATTTTAATTAAATATTTTCCATTTTAATGTAACCCTTTAAAAATGGAATTCTACCTATTAATGCTTTACGATTTTTACTATAAACAATAGATTTTTCATAATCAATTTATCTATAAAAATAGGCCTCCAGCACCTAAACATTTGTATACCTATTTGTATATGACCTTCTCTCCTACTTGTAAGCACGGCTTACGAAAAATAATTTCTTTCACTAAACGACTCAAAATTCACTCTGTAATTCAGGCCCCGAAGAATTCCAAACACCACGTGAGCCTTGCTTACAACCAACCCTTGGTGACTCTTATCTATCTTCTCCTTAATGTCCCACTCATTCTTACAACTTTGTCAGCCTTATACCAGCTTATGACCTTTTATAGAATTATTGATTAATCAATTATCAAACATTAATGCAAACAATATTGTCATTTCAAAATTCTAATCTTCACCCTTGATTTATGATAATATATTTTGTAGTTTCTCTCTAGCATATCCACCGACCCACACCATCTAGCGACTGGTGTGTTCGTCACAGGATGCAGATTGACTAACTGCTAGATGTTTATCAACTTCTTTTTGTTCGTACTTGAACAATCTGCATCGAGCGACACAGCTTCGCTCCTCCTTCTCGCGCCACACGTTTGCCACACGGACCCTGTCTTCAAATCTATGTTTGTCCCTTGTCCAAACCAGCACGATATAACCTACCTCCGATATTTCCCACGGAGGTACGTGAAGCATCGTTGCTGATTCTGTCCGGTCCGTCATCATTTCGCGCAGACATGGGTTTTACGTTCAACCCGTCGCGAAAACAACTCCTCGCACAAGCTCCCACGACGGTTCAAACACCTCGTGTAGAGAAGCTTGTCAATTGTAAAGGACAACGCCGTCCTCGTCCCAATTTTTGGCACTGTGCGCGCATACTTTCCTCCAATTAGTTAAAACTATTAGAGTCTCTTAGTATCGAAATAATTTAGGTAGAAAGGCCCAAAGCAAGTTTCCCCTCGCTCTGTTCGCCTATATTCTACCTTTGTATCTCGAACTATTTTATCCTCTCAAATTAACTATAAGTCCATGCGACTTCCTCACCTACACACGGGACTTTTCCCTCGGACTCGCTACACGAGTAACTGTATAGATAAGGTAGAATGGCCCAAAGCAAGTTTCCCCTCGCTCTGTTCGCCAAAATTCTAACATTGTATGTAGTTCTATATTTACCTCAGTTCTGAGTTCACGCAATTTCCACCCTCAACCTCATTTCTCGTACTCTACACCAATAGCCTAGAAAGCCCATGCCAAGTTTTCCCCTTGCCATGTCCGCCTGAAAACATATCTTAAAGTGTAGAGTTCCCCAGTCTTAATGGCCTTAAGATTTTCATCATGTGTTTGTGACTCCCCTTCTCCTTGTTCACAATCCTCAATAGCATTTACCTTATAATATATTAGATGTTATTGTATATAGACTTTTATAACTTTGATATTATCAAGAATTCCATTAAATATCTAACTCTCCGGTGTTGTAAAACTGTTTGTAAATAATATTTATTTGTGTACTATACAATATTTTATTTACATAAATCTATGTCACCATAACCTTAAATAATTCAATAATAAAATTATTTTCCTTATTCCTGGCTTCTCCAGCTTTAAGTATACTCAAACCATGTTCAGCCTTCTTCAACGGGGCCATATGTCATAATATATACTCTTCAGGAATAATAAAGTAAACCTAGAGTAAGCCCAGAGAGAGACGGGATCTAAAGTCCGGTCACTTGAGACAGCAGCGACATTCCAAGGGGCGACCACTGGGGCCCCGTTACTTGGAACCTCAGGACTATTAAGACAGTTGGAGGATTGTATGTGACCCGAACGGCCGCCCGGCTGTTGCCGGGCCCGTCTCTCCCCTTCTCTCTCTGGTTGCCTGGGTTTCTCTTCCAACTTGTGGTGTGATTATTTCTCTCCCCACATTATTATATTGCCACATATATATATAAGTTGAGACATATTAAAATTAAATTACAAATATGAAAATCAATTTGTAAATTTGCCCGTTCCAGGCCACCCTGACAACTCAAAAGTAGATATTTTTGGCTTGATACCTAGGATTTAAAAAAGTTCTGGCATTGCCTTTTGAGAGGGAATTATCCTAGATATCTGGATTTGGCCAGGATTTATCAAATCTCCTCGTTTACCATTTCTTCGACGACTTTTGGTCTCTCTTTAGAAGATCCTTTTCCCGCTGTACTTCTTCGCGAAATATTTAACAAATTATTTGAGAATTTTTTTTCTATATAGCAATAACGCGCCATTTATATACAGCAAATAATGACTTTAAGACTCGAATGTTTCTTTCACACATTAATCAAATTTCTCTTCTACTGTCCTTATATATATACTACGGTGAAAAAATATCGTAGAATCAACCAATACAGTATTAGAGTTCTAAAGAAGCGGTCTGGTAGATAAAAAAAATTGGCTAAATCGCTGGGAGGGATTCACCACTAATGAGCCAAGCCTTCCCAATATTTTTCATCGCAGTAAAGACAGTAGAAGTTTGATCAATGTGTGTTCCGTCTTAATGTTTTTAATTTCTGTTCAAATTTTCTCTGTCATCATAATCACTGAGGGATGCCACATTCAGCAATCGTTCGACCTTGGTTGGGAACACTTATCAACAGAGGAGTCCATCAATGTGGCGACACTCACCTGCATTGCTCAGGGCTATACACGTCCCTTAGGAGAACAATCTAATTCAGCATTTCCGATAACACACCTTCATGAGGTGGGAGATTTTATTTTTTTCTTTTAATTGGGGTCCACCTCTTTGCAGAGGCGCAAGGCATCTTGGACATAGAAATAGGTGCCCTCACCTTTTAATTTTGCAGGTTTTGTAAGAAGTTTTGGCTTGAATCATTTCAAATTTTCTTCTTTTTTCAAAGCGTTTCTTAGTTTTTAAGTAGGCTTTCCCAAGTATTCATACTATCTTGTTTGTTTCCATACAATTTAATAGACATACCCGTTAGATAAAAGAGAATACATTTACAAACCAAGTTTTTCGTCCCAAATAAATGTATTGCCACTTTTATTTATCCTTTTAACCAACTCAGGGAGTCTTCGCCACTCTCCCCAGAAAACATGTATAGGTTCCTTGGTAGATACTGAACCTCCCCCCCCTTCCTAGGTAACTACTTCTTAGTCTTCACATTAACTCTGGTTTCTTCTCTCTCTCTCTCTCACCCTACGGATGGCCTTCCACGCTCTACCCCATCCTGACCATTCTGCCTCGAGGCCTGCCAACTGTGCCGCCTGTGGGTCCAGAGACGGGTCGCCGACCCACAGATACTGGAGTTGCCGAGCCGTGCGACCCCTGCTCCGGGAAGTGTTCACCTCTGTAACCTACCCCTGGATCTGCAGGCCTGGCTGTTCGGCGTCGGCCTCCACCCCGAGGCAATGAAGCTGACAAGTGTGGGGAAGGCTACCATCTACAAGTACCATCTTGGTCGTAAGGTGGGTAACGCCAGCTACTTCATCGACCTGCCCACTCTGTGGGAAAGAACTCTCGCAGCTCATTGGTGGCAGAGTCTTTCTCGAGGTGGGCGCTACCAATGAAAACCTTGTATATATTTTATACATCTATATATATAAATTTGAATGTCTGTCTGTCTGTCTGTACTCTATAGATTCAAAAACCATACATCCAATCGCCGTGAAATTTTGGGATATTATTAGGTATATCACCGGGAAGGTTTCTGAAAAATATTTTCATGAATATCTTGAATACCCTTAGAGTTATTTGCAGTTTTGTAGATTTAACTCGCAAGCAGCGTCCCCATTGTGACGATGATACCAAGTTTTCTTATCACTAAGTTTGTTATCTTAAATATTATTTATCAAAAGTAAGATTATCTCAGAATGACACGGCAATTTATTTGAGACAAGAATAATGATACAATTCAAAGGCGAAGATACTATTCCTTTAACTTCCAATTACCGAGGGAACCAATTAATATTGATTTTATTCAACTTATCGAGTATTTTTCAAGGGACCGGGAAAAAATGTTCACTGGATAAAACTATGATTTTCTAATGTAGAAAATTAGGAAAGACAAAATTCAGGATGACACGGCACACAGGGACCGGGGAAAAATGTTCACTTTATCGAGAGATTCAAATTTACGAGTTTCAAATTATCAAATATATATATTTTTAAAAAAGTTTTTAGAGAATTGTTTTAACAAATGTTCGCTAGACAAACTTAGGAAAGAAAAAATTCAGGATGACACGGCACACAGGGACCGGGAAAAAATATTCACTTTATCGAGAGATTCAAATTTACGAGTTTCAAATAATCAAAATATATCTTTTTTTATAAGTTTATAGAGAATTGTTTTAACAAATGTTCGTTAGACAAACCTTTACTCGGGTAAAACCTCGGGCGAAGCCGGATACATCCGCTAGTATATGTATATTTATTTATCCTTATTAAATCTTATCTATTCATATTTATGTTTATTTAATTAAAAAGACATACATATATTGGATCAAATTATAATTTAATTTACCAATATTTCAGTTGGCTGAACGCCAACCTTTATGTTTATATTTTGTATTAGAAACCTTATATTATTTTATATGAACGATATAGTACAGAGTTATTTCAATCTCAATTTCTCAGGAGGTGTTCACTTCCTGTGACTTACCCTGCAGAGGCCTGGCTCTTCGGCCTCCATCCCAAGACAATGACAAGTGTCGCGAAGGCCACCATCTACTTGTACCATCTTGGTTTTGAGTTGGGTAACGCCAGCCATCGCCTAGACCTGACCACTCTGCAGGAAAGAACTCTTGCAGTTCACCGTTGGCGGAGTTTTTCTTGTGGTGGGCGCCATCAATGTGGACTTTATATATATATATTTCATTTATGTACAGTTAAACCTGTCTATAGCGCCCCCTCTTGGGACTCACCAAAATAGGGTGCTGTAGAGAAAGGTTGCTTTATAATTTATGTTGATCGCATCGTGCTATTTAAAATCGCCTGCAATAGAGAGGAAGGCGCTATTTAGAGGGGCCCTATAGACAGGTTTAACTGTATATTCATTCTTATTTTTCATATATATTTATATTTTAGCCCTCTATATAATAATATATTAACGATATAATAAAAGTAGTTTAAATCTCTCAATGGTTCAACTTCTTCAATTATTTTCTAAAGGTGCATAGGTCTCTCTCTGAGCGACCCAGCTTATCCACGAGTTGTAAAGCAAAACCTGATGTAACATGTCTATATACTAACAACCATTCATTAATTTTAAAATAAATACTGGGTAACTATATTTCTACCATAAAATCCAATTATATATGTTATATAAAATATTAATTTATTTTGGAAAAATAACAGATATTTTATCTATATACATTTAGAATACAGGCACTCCTAAAAAATCGGAGTTTTGCCGGGGGCATTTTTCTATGATTTATATGAAACATAATTTGAGATAAAAAATAGTTAATTATATTCTATATACATTCTGGTAGAAATTCACTCTTCAAAACGAACTAATTTCTTGGATCATTGTTTATACAACATTTGTTTTATATATATACAAATTAAGATGTTATTATAGGAGGTAAAAGTTGTTGCCTTTTTGATATATTGTTTTTACATTTTGAAGAATGTGGTCAAAAGTTCTTAGATCAATCCAAAACCTTCGTTATGAGTTATTGCTAGCATCAATTTGTTCTTTAGTTTGATTTTGGAGGAATATTGCGGCAGGAAGAGTATGTTGGCACAAGTACTTGAGGAAGGCAGAAGTTCAGAGTCAGGCCCTGCTCGTTGAATTGTGAATAGATTGCCATCCAGAGGCATCCATTCGCTGGCTGTGACGAAGAGCAACAAGGCTCGAAGATGAGGCTCATCCATGTCACGTACTACCTTCCAGAAATACTTCACCGTGCTACTCCTCGACGTGTATCCAACGTAGACCGTCCTCGCTCTCATCTCTTCCACATCTTTGCATTCCCCTCCACGCATCACTTCTGCTAGTTGTTCCGGTCTGAAGAACACCTTCAAAGTTTCAATATCTAGGAAGGTATTGAATCCTTGTTTGAAATTATTGAATTCCTTTTCAATACTCTTGTTTAAGAGCCTATCAATATAAAGGTCTACATATTGATTTTTGTTCTTGTGATTTAGAGTTATTTGTGATCCATTTGTCATTAGTTCTTGGGTGATATAAGCACCGCCACCATTGTCGATTGATACTTCAAAGTTGCACATGAATACATCTTCTATATCATCTTCCTTATATTTTAGAAGTTCAGCCAAGTTTCTTATAAGCTCTGGGTCAAATTCGTATAAATCATTAATAGTTCCTTTTTGTCCAAACAGTTTACAGTAAATAATTGTAGGAAATTTTAAGTTGATAAATATATTATTATAAATTGCCAAAGCAAATAATGCCCCAAATAGTTTGAATCTATCATATACCTTGTTATCACCTTCAGTGCTTATTTTAAACCAGTTAAATCTTCCGTTTTTATTGAAAAATAGATTGAAATCTTCTGAAAGCATCAATTTAAAAATATTATTGAAAAATTCTTTGGATACCCCACCATTATCCTGCGCTATTTCATTCTGATATTTCACAGTAATAGGTAAACCTTTTAATCTATCAAGAGTATTGGACATATGAGATATCAGAGAAGAAACTGCAGTCACCAAATATTCTCTTTTAACACTCAAAATCAAATATTGTCTCCCAAATCTATGTTGAGCTCTCTGTTTTAAAATTGTAGTCATTGCCTTGAAAGCCTCAAAACTTTGATTTATATTAAAAATAAATGGAAGTTGTAAGTAATTAAAACGAGTTCGAAAATATAAAAATGATACAATTTGCCTGACTATATTGAATTGAGGAATTTCTGATAATTCTGGTATTAAAAATTCTTCTTTAGGAATCTTTGAACCTTTTAAGTCATATATAGATGGAAAATATATTGTTACTTTGCACAAATAATAAAAAATATGTTGACTTAGATTTGATCTTTTTTCACAATCGCTTCCCAAAATATTTGCCAAATATAAATTAAAATAGTAGAATGCGATATCATATTGATATATATTATTTTTTCTTATGTTTCTGATGAGTAAATTACGTACCATACGAACTAAGATTGTAAAGATGGGGTTACTAAAGCCTATCCAATGTTGGATCAATTTCACAATACAATGGATGTTGAAATTTTCGCGAGGTACAAGTTTTACTGGAGCATTGATAAATGTGATCAAATCAAATAAAACAGCGTATACAGCTAGATTTTCATCACTGCCTGAATTCTTGAAATCATTACATAACTCATTGGTAGGTTAACGTAATGGTTGAATTAGCATGTATTTCCTCAATTTATTATTAATTGAAGACATGAAATTTTCTAACTTCTTTATATCTATTGTATAGGTGTTTTCTGAGAGTTTTGACGGTAAAGTGATAAAATAATTCCTAAATGTTGCTAGGGTTTTAAAATAATTTTTAACAATATCTTCAAAGGATTTCTGTTCTTCATTTTGAAGAATTGAAAGATTATCGGTATTATTAAATGAGTTGCTGAAATGGCTCATTTTGAGGAAGTTTATGTTTTTTTTTATTCCGCGATTAAGCCCTTGATTTTAAAATTATTATTTATTTAATTAATACAGGTTTCTGAAGATTACAGAGATCTGTTTTATTCATTAAATTACACACAAAAAATAAACAAATATAGGGAATAAAATTGTAATCTGTATTAAAAAAATATATATTTTGCTACACATTTTAATAATTATATTTTTAAAAAATCACATAATATATTTCTAGATAGAAATTTTGTCGGAAAGACATTGATCTAGTATAAAATAAAGGTCACCTCTCCCATCAAAATGGATGTTAAAACTAGACGCCATCTATTGGCTGTCGCCACAAACTAGCAGCATCGGGTCGGTGACAAAGCCACAACACCAGCTTTGGGAAATTGAGAAGCGTCCATCTGGAGACCATGGTTTCGGGCTATGGTCCTCTTCAGTCCAGGGCAGGCCTTATGGAAATATCTTTATTTCCGGGGCTGCTAACCAGAATGGATTATTTTTGAGCCGCGATGAACGCATAAAGCGGAATATACAAAGCACTATATACTCATTAAGGCTCATGAATGCTAGGTAGGGTATATATCTCTAAAATGAGAGATGATAGAACAAACTGAAATATCTGGATTCTGCATATCAAAATCACGAAATAATAGATCTATAACCCCCGGTAACAAATTATATGTCGACAGATGTGCTAAAGATATAAAATGATTCATTTTAGAAGGCTCATTAATGCTAGGTAGCGTATATATATCTAAATTGAGAGATGATAGAGCAAACTGACATATCTGGATTCTGCATATCAAAATCACGAAATAATGATCTATAACCCCCGGTAACAAATTATATGTCGACAGATGTGCTAAAGATATAAAATAATTCATTTTAGAAGGCTCATTAATGCTAGGTAGGGTATAAATCTCTAAAATTATAGCTGATAGAGCAAACGGACATACCTGGATTCTTCACATCAAAATAATGAAGGAATAGATCTAAAATCCATGGACACCAAATTTGTATCCAATTATTTTTATCATTGTATAGAAAGGTAGAGGGTAGCAAAGTGCTTTATTTGAAAAGAAACAAAAAATACAAAAATATTTTTTTTTTATAACAGATGGGGCGCGCTTTGCATTTTTTAAAACAGAATATTGGACATTGTTATTATTATATATATATATAAGAATTCTACAATCTTTTTATAGTTTGGATCGATGTAGCTTTAAAAAATCCATCTTCCATCCTCTTCCATCTACAAAAGAAGTATGACTAAAAGGTTCCCGCACGGGTTTAATAAAAAAGAAATGTAGTAAAGTCTCTCTTAAGCGACCACCCCTGTAAGTCACGAATGAATTTATCTTGAAGCGTACAATAGCTAGCTCCCATGAACGACCGTCTCCGTGAACGCCAGCGACCACTAAAGCATCGATTTTTTTGTGTCCTTCATGAGAGACCATTAAAAAGTAAAAATTAACAATTCCTGTTTCAAAAAAATGATAAATTCTAAATTATTCAATAAAAAAGTTGTTATGATATTTTGCGACGTAATTAATGAGCGATTTTTGAACCTATAACTATACCCACTTTGTCATATAGTTTTTTTCTAATCGTTTCTCAAATAATTGATTATTCTCTTTGAAATTCAACCTTATTATATAATTTATTAAATTAAATTATGTGTGAATAAAAGTTTATAACTTTTTAAATTAACAAAATGTGTATGTTTTAATAAATGAAATTTGGTATTAGCGATCGACAAATTGCAAAAGAATTAGATATTGTTGAAGACAAATTTCACAATACTCTTTAGCCATATCTTCAGCGGTCTGAGTCGAATGTTTCTTTCACACATTAATCAAATTTCTCTTCTACTGTCCTTATATATATACTACGGTGAAAAAATATCGTAGAATCAACCAATACAGTATTAGAGTTCTAAAGAAGCGGTCTGGTAGATAAAATAAAAAAAAAAATTGGCTAAATCGCTGGGAGGGTTCACCACTAATGAGCCAAGCCTTCCCAATATTTTTCATTGCTGTAAAGACAGTAGAAGTTTGATCAATGTGTGTCGCGTCTTAATGTTTTTAATTTCTGTTCAAATTTTCTCTGTCATCATAATCACTGAGGGACGCCACATTCAGCAATCGTTCGACTTTGGTTGGGAACACTTATCAACAGAGGAGTCCATCAATGTGGCGACACTCACCTGCATTGCTCAGGGCCATACACGTCCCTTAGGAGAACAATCTAATTCAGCATTTCCGATAACACACCTTCATGAGGTGAGAGATTTTATTTTTTTCTTTTATTTGGGGTCCACCTCTTTGCAGAGGCGCAAGGCATCTTTGACATAGAAATAGGTGCCCTCACCTTTTAATTTTGCAGGTTTTGTAAGAAGTTTTGGCTTGAATCATTTCAAATTTTCTTCTTTTTTCAAAGCGTTTCTTAGTTTTTAAGTAGGCTTTCCCAAGTATTCATACTATCTTGTTGTTTCCATACAATTTGATAGACATACCCGTTAGATAAAAGAGAATACATTTACAAACCAAGTTTTTCGTCCCAAATAAATGTATTGCCACTTTATTTATCCTTTTAACCAACTCAGGGAGTCTTCGCCACACTCCCCAGAAAACATGTAGAGGTTCCTTGGTAGATACTGAACCTCCCCCCTTCCTAGGTAACTACTTCTTAGTCTTCACATTAACTCTGGTTTCTTCTCTCTCTCTCACCCTACGGATGGCCTTCCACGCTCTACCCCATCCTGACCATTCTGCCTCGAGGCCTGCCAACTGTGCCGCCTGTGGGTCCAGAGACGGGTCGCCGACCCACAGATACTGGAGTTGCCGAGCCGTGCGACCCCTGCTCCGGGAAGTGTTCACCTCTGTAACCTACCCCTGGATCTGCAGGCCTGGCTGTTCGGCGTCGGCCTCCACCCCGAGGCAATGAAGCTGACAAGTGTGGGGAAGGCTACCATCTACAAGTACCATCTTGGTCGTTAGGTGAGTAACGCCAGCTACTTCATCGACTTGCCCACTCTGTGGGAAAGAACTCTCGCAGCTCATTGGTGGCAGAGTCTTTCTCGAGCTGGGCGCTACCAATGAAAACCTTGTATATATTTTATACATATATGTATATTTATTTATCCTTATTTAATCTTATTTATTCATATTTATTCAATTAAAAATACATATATTGGATCAAAATATCATTTAATTTACCAATATTTCAGTTGGCTGAACGCCACCCTTTATGTTTATATTTTGTATTAAAAACCTTATATAATTTTATATGAACGATATAGTACAGAGTTATTTCAATCTCTCGGGAGGTGTTCACTTCCTGTGACTTACCCTGTAGAGGCCTGGCTCTTCGGCCTCCATCCCAAGGCAACGACAGGTGTGGCGAAGGCTACCATCTACTTGTACCATCTTGGTTTTGAGTTGGGTAACGCCAGCCATCGCCTAGACCTTCCACTCTGCAGGAAATAACTCTTTCAGTTCACCGTTGGCGGAGTTTTTCTTGTGGTGGGCGCCATCAATGAGGACTTTGTATATATTTCATTTCCATCTGATTTTATTGAGGCGTGAAGATCTGAAATGCACTTTCTGTGGATCAGGAATAACAACGGAGATGTTGCACTACTTATTTGACTGTGCTGCTCTGTCTGAGGAAAGACGAAAACTAAATGATAAAACGGGGCAACTTTGTCCTTCATTTCCGGCACTAATTAATGAAATATCAAAGAATAGGTATATAGCTATGGCGATATTTGGATTCCACAAGACTATATCCCGGAAAAAGGCCACACAGTGATCTCCCCATCCATTGTGAACTGGCGAATCCTGTATAGGGCGAGAGGCCCTAAATAAAGGCTTTTTGTTGTTGTTGTTGTTGTATATATTTCATTTATGTACAGTTAAACCTGTCTATAGCGCTCCTTCTTGGGAATCACCAAAATAGGGTGCTATAGAGAGAAATTGCTTAATAATTTATGTTGATCGCATCGTACTATTTGAAATCAGGCGCTATAGAGAGGAAGGCGCTATTTAGAGGGGGCCCTATAGACAGGTTTAACTGTATATTCATTCTTATTGTTCATATATATTTATATTTTAGCCCTCTATATAATAATATATTAACGATATAATAAAAGTAGTTTCAATCTCTCACTGGTTCAACTTCTTCAATTATTTTCTAAAGGTGCATAGGTCTCTCTCTGAGCGACCCAGCTTATCCACCAGTTGTAAAGTAAAACCTGAGGTAACATATCTATATACTAACAACCATTCATTCATTTTAAATTAAATACTGGGTAACTATATTTCTACCATAAAATCCAATTATATATGTTATATAAAATATGAATTTATTTTGAAAAAATAACAGATAATTTATCAATATACAATCAGAAAAAAATGCACTCCAGCAAAACCAGAGTATTGCCGGGGGCATTCTATTATTTATATGACACATAATTTGAGATAAAAAAAAGTTATTTATATTCTGTATACATTCTGGTAGAAATTCACTCTTCAAAACGAACTCATTTCTTGGATCATTGTTTATACAATATTTGTTTATATACAGGGTGTACCAGGTAAATTGGGAATTTCAACAATGGTATTTTAACTGAAATTTTTTGCAAGTAAAAATTAAAATATCCGAATGAAATTTGACACAGTAGTAGATAAAAGGATATAGTTTTTATTTATATAATGTAGTTTCCATTATTAGCTACAGCAGTCTCGAGGCGAGTGCGGAATGAAGCACAGGCCTTGGCGACGATGACCTTGTCCATTTGGGTCATCACCGTGTGAACTGCTTTCTTGACAGACTGGATGGTGGTATGAGGAGCTTTGTTGACATCTCTCTCAACAACGCCCCATACATAGTAGTCGAGGGGATTGCAATCTGGAGAATTAGGGGGCCAAATATCAGGACCCCAGTGACTAGGGACGTTAAGTGTCAGCCACGATTGTGTCTTTTTTGCCTTATGGGCTGGAGCTGAGTCCTGTTGGAAGACATACTTCCTTCCTGCAGCCACCATGTCCATCCAAGGCTTCACAACGGTCTCCAGAACTTTGATGTAGGTGTCAGCGTTCATCCTAAGGCCCTTCTCAAAGAAATGGGGAGGCATGACATCACCTTCACTGCTAATAAACGCCAAGGACCATTACGGAGGCAGGAAATTTCGTGTGCATCACGACAGGTATCTCTGAGGGGTCTTTACAGATCCAGCGATCATTCCTGGGATTTACCTTTTGGTCCACGTCAAAGTTCTTTTCGTCAGAGAAGAACCTTAGCATGCCAAAAGAGTCGTGTTTCAGGTTGTTGAGGAGGGCAGCAGCCTTTCCTTTTCTGTTATTCTTCATATTCTCAGTCAGCAACTGACCTTTCCGAAGGGCATAAGACTTGAGACCAAGGTACTCATGGATAGTTCTGACAATTGTCATAGAGCCAACGTCCATTTCCTTGGCTATGGCCCTCATGCTCTTCCCAGGGTTTCCATCAATCTTCTCCTTGACATTTTTGACAAATTCTTCGCCTCTTACCCTGTCCGATCAACGCGAGTGCTTTTTCCTTGTAGCTATCCCCTCTTTGTTACTGTCGGCCTCATCAAACTGCTTCTTGACACGATAAATAGTGGTTTTGGGCAACTTAAGAAAATCCACTATCTCTTTGGGGCTCCTTCCGGCGCGCAGAGCAACGATGATGGCAGCTCGATTTTCAAATTCTCGGTTACTCTTCATCACTACACTGCGCACACATGTACTGTTGCATTTTACATAAATATGGCTACGTGATGAAAAAAAAACAAGTTTTTAATCTCAAGTAGTTTTTGTTTTATGGACTGTCAAAGTTAGTCCCAATTTACCTGGTACACCCTGTATATACAAATTAAGATGTTATTATAGGAGGTAAAATTTGTTTGCCTTTTTGATATATTGTTTTTACATTTTGAAGAATGTGGTCAAAAGTTCTTAAATCAATCCAAAACCTTCGTTATGAGTTATTGCTAGCATCAATTTGTTCTTTAGTTTGATTTTGGAGGAATATTGCGGCAGGAAGAGGATCTTGGCACAAGTACTTGAGGAAGGCAGAAGTTCAGAGTCAGGCCCTGCACGTTGAATTGTAAATAGATTGCCATCCAGAGGCATCCATTCGCTGGCTGTGACGAAGAGCAACATGGCTTGAAGATGAGGCTCATCCATGTCACGTACTACCTCCCAGAAATACTTCACCGTTCTACTCCTCGACGTGTATCCAACGTAGACCGTCCTCGCTCTCATCTCTTCCACATCTTTGCATTCCCCTCCACGCATCACTTCTGCTAGTTGTTCCGGTCTGAAGAACACCTTCAAAGTTTCAATATCTAGGAATATATTGAATCCTTGTTTGAAATTATTGAATTCCTTTTCAATACTCTTGTTTAAGAGCCAATCAATATAAAGGTGTACATATTGATTTTTGTTCTTGTGATTTAGAGTTATTTGTGATCCATTTGTCATTAGTTCTTTGGTGATATAAGCACCGCCACCATTGTCGATTGATACTTCAAAGTTGCACATGAATACATCTTCTATATCATCTCCTTTATAGTTTAAGAGTTCAGTCAAGCTTCTTTCAAGCTCTGGGTCAAATTCGTATAAATCATGAATACATCCTTTTTGTCCAAACAGTTTACGGTAAATAATTGTAGGAAATTTTGAGTTGAAGAATATATTATTATAAATGGCCAATGCAAATAATGCCCCAAATAGTTTGAATCTATCATATACCTTGTTATCACCTTCAGTGCTTATTTTAAACCAGTTGAATCTTCCGTTTTTATTGAAAAATAGATTGAAATCTTCTGAAAGCATCAATTTAAAAATATTATTGAAAAATTCTTTGGATACCCCACCATTATCCTGCGCTATTTCATTCTGATATTTTACAGTAATAGGTAAACCTTTTAATCTATCAAGAGTATTGGACATATGAGATATCAGAGAAAAAACTACAGTCACCAAATCTTCTCTTTTAACATTCAAAATCAAATATTGTCTCCCAAATCTCTGTTGAGCTCTTTTTTTCAAAATTGTAGTCATTAATTCGAAAGCCCCCAATCTTTGATTTATATTAAAAATAAATGGAAGTTTTAAGTAATTAAATTGAGTTGAAAAATTTACAAATGATACAATTTGCCTGAATATATTGAATTGAGGAATTTTTGATAATTCTGGTATCAAAAATTCTTCTTTAGGAATCTTTGAACCTTTTAAGTCATTTATAGATGGTAAATATATTTTTACTTTACACAAATGAAAAAAAATATGATGATTTAGATTCGATATTTTTTCAAAATCGCTTCCCAAAATATTTGCCAAATATAAATAAAAATAGTAGAATGCGATATCATATTGATATATATCATTTTTTCGTATGTTTCTGATGAGTAAGTTACGTACCATACGAACTAAGGTTGTAAAGATGGGGTTACTAAAGCGTATCCAATGTTGGATCAATTTCACAATACAATGGATGTTGAAATTTTCGCGAGGTACAAGTTTTACTGGAGCATTGATAAATAAGATCAAATCAAATAAAACAGCGTATACAGCTAGATTTTCATCACTGCCTGAATTCTTGAAATCATTACATAACTCATTGGTAAGTAAACGTAATGGTTGAATTAGCATGTATTTCCTCAATTTATTATTAATTGAAGACATGAAATTTTCTAACTTCTTTATATCTATTGTATAGGTGTTTTCTGAGAGTTTTGACGGTAAAGTGATAAAATAATTCCTAAATGTTTCTAGGGTTTTAAAATCATTTTTAACAATATCTTCAAAGGATTTCTGTTCTTCATTTTGAAGAATTGAAAGATTATCGGTATTATTAAATGAGTTGCTGAAATGGCTCATTTTGAGGAAGTTTATGTTTTTTTTATTCCGCGATTAAGCCCTCTTGATTTTTAAATTATTATTTATTTAATTAATACAGGTTTCTGAAGATTACAGAGATCTGTTTTATTTATTAAATTACACACAAAAAATAAACAAATATAGGGAATAAAATTGTAATCTGTATTAAAAATATATATATTTTGCTACACATTTTAATAATTATATTTTTAAAAAATCACATAATATATTTCTAGATAGAAATTTTGTCGGAAAGACATTGATCTAGTATAAAATAAAGGTCACCTCTCCCATCAAAATGGATGTTAAACCTAGTCGCCATCTATTGGCTGTCGCCACAAACTAGCAGCATCGGGTCGGTGACAAAGCCACAACACCAGCTTTGGGAAATTGAGAAGCGTCCATCTGGAGACCATGGTTTCCGGCAATGGTCCTCTTCAGTCCAGGGCAGGCCTTATGGAAATATCTTTATTTCCGGGGCTGCTAACCAGAATGGATGATTTTTGAGCCGCGATGAACGCATAAAGCGGAATATACAAAGCACTATATACTCATTAAGGCTCATTAATGCTAGGTAGCGTATATCTCTCTAAAATGAGAGATGATAGAGCAAACGGACATACCTGGATTATTCACATCAAAATAATGAAGGAATAGATCTAAAATCTCTGGACACCAAATTTGTATCCAATTATTTTTATCATTGTATAGAAAGGTAGTAGAAAAATGCTTTATTTGAAAAGAAATATATGCTGTAAAAATAATTTAAATTTTTTATAACAGATGGGGCGCGCTTTGCATTTTTTAAAACAGAATAGTGTACAGTGTTATTATTCTATATATAAGCATTCTACAGTCGTTTTATAGTTTGGATCGATGTTGCTTTAAAAAATCCATCTTCCATCCTCTTCCATCTACAAAAGAAGTATGAAGTACAAAAGGTTCCCGCACTGGTTTAATAAAAAAGAAATGCAGTAAAGTCTCTCTTAAGCGACCTCCCCTGTAAGTCACGAATGAATTTATCTTGAAGCGTACAATAGCGAGCTCCCATGAACGACCGTCTCCGTGAACGCCAGCGACCACTAAAGCATCGATTTTTTTTGTGTCCTTCATGAGAGACCATTAAAAAGTAAAAATTAACAATTCCTGTTTTAAAGGTTAAAGACTCTTCCAGTAAGGTATATCAATTAAGAAGTTTCAGAATATGAGTTTCTTTTAATTGTAAAAACGCTACAAGCTTGTAGCGTTTTTTACAATTAAAGAAACTCATCTTCTGAAACTTCTTAATTGAATTCCTGTTTAAAAAAAAAAGATAAATTCTAAATTATTCAATAAAAAAGTTGTTATGATATTTTGCGACGTAATTAATGAGCGATTTTTGAACCTATAACTATACCCACTTTGCCATATAGTTTTTTTTTTCTAATCGTTTCTCAAATAATTGATTATTCTCTTTGAAATTCATCCTTATTATATAATTTATTAAATTAAATTATGTGTGAATAAGAGTTTATATCTTTTTAAATTAACAAAATGTGTATGTTTTAATAAATGAAATTTGATATTAGCGATCGACAAATTGCAAAAGAATTAGATATTGTTGAAGACAAATTTCACAATACTCTTTAGCCATATCTTCAGCGGTCTGAGGAAGCTGCTTAGTTTGGGTCTTGCTGGAAGATTCCGGAATGCTGGTGGAGGGTGCAGTCTCGGGTTATTATTATTATTTTTTTGGTTGATAAATCACAATTTGGATTATAGATAATAATACAAGAAAATAAGGCCTAATCCAAATAATTTATAGTGTGTTATGTTGGATTAGGTCTTATTTTCTGGTATTATTATTTATCTGTTATCTTGTTTAAACACTTTATAACAGTACTATTTAAGAACTTGCTGTGATATTTTTTTCTCATTTATTCTTTTGTCTGATGATGGTGACAATGCTGTCGCCGAAACGTCACACACTAATAAATTATTTGGATTAGGTCTTATTTTATTGTTTTTTTGTTGCTGTTGTTGTTGGTGTGGAGGACTTCTGCACCGGAGCAGCCTCTGGCGCAGGGTGGTTGAATGCTGCAGGTGTAGATGCTGCAGTGGTGGTGGGAGCAGTCGTAGGGGTCTTCACGCTGCACCTCTGGCTGAAGCCGAAGGGGACGCTTGTAGTGGCGTCAACCGGCTGGCGTTCGACGCTGGAGCAGAAGGTTCAGTGACCGGAGTCCCCTGGGGAGGAACAGAATGGTTTGCTGCGGGCGATGATGCAGCAGGGCTGGAAGTTGTTAAGGGGGTCCGCCTAACAGACATAGAACGCTCCGTGGATGAGACAGCGGAGCTACTGAATATGACGGGCCCGTAGGGAGGTAGTGTCGACACTGGGCCCTGTTGAGTGTCCTGATGACGCTCCCCATTTGTTCCCAAGGGGCAGTAGCTCGCCGATGTCCCTGGTGGCGACATTTACCACACCTAACGCCGTAGGTGATGTAGGCGGATGTGGATTTCTTTTGGAAATGATCACCAGCTTGGTAGGGAGATAGTGAGGTTTCCGTCCTTCGTTCAGAAGGACGAAGGCCTCCCTTTTGCCGGTGGTCTAGGTGTAACCGCCGCTGCACATAATTTCATGGCAGAGAGACAACCCTGCAGTAGAGCCGCAGCGCCGCGACGACGTCTTCGTCCTTGATAGCAAGTGCGAGACTCCCCACTACAATTTTTTCTGCTCTTCGCCTATATGGGAAGGATTTCAGGAGGGTGGTTCCGATGGTGAGGCCAGAGCCAGAAGGTCGAGTGGCCGGAGGCGACGGCAGCCCGCGATGAAGGGAAGGTTCAGGACCTGAGACATTGTCAGTGCTCGGTGGTCCAACGCGAGGATGTCTGCTACCGCCTCCCAGAGCTTGAGCAGCTGGAGACGCCGTGGCAGAAGCCAGACCCGTATGGAGGGGTATGGAACCATGCGTCGCTCACAACTAGCCAGGAGTAGGCGCTGCGGCTGCTACGCAGCGCGGCAGGCAAGCCCTTCAAACAAGCAAGTCGAAGCTGTGTGCTGATGTCAAGGAGCCCGAAGCCGCCCATGGATATTGCGCACACAAAGCGCACCAATCGGGCTTGCAGCTTGGCGATGGTGGGGTCTGTGGAAAGGTAGCCCATGAATATGGTGCACCACAGAGGACAACACCAGCGAGTTGGCGGCTCTGGCCGACCGACTAGGGAGAGACGGCGGGAGAAGGGGACCCACCTCGCTATAGCACCCTCGAGCAGTGCGAGGAGATGTTGTTCCTGGGCGAAGGATGGCGTAGCTGGTGTTATCGTATATATCCATCAGCTCCGTGAGGGCCTCCACCGAGCCGAATGTTGTGTCGTACGTTCTCTGCTCGTCGATGTTGGGGTCCTTGGCGTCCTCCTGGATCACGGCTGCCGTGATGGGCTCCAGCTGCTCGAGTCGCTCGCGAGGAATATGAGAAATGTGGCAGTTGATTACACGCACTTCCTGTCCGCGGGCGTCGATGGAGACGATGAAAATGTTGCCCGGCCACAGAATTCGCTCCCGCAAGACAGCGACCCCCGGGGCGAAGAGGCAGGCGAGGTCCGAACCTCTTAGGGCTGCGGGGGGCACGATGACGGCGCTGTAGCCCAGACAAAGATATTGAAAGGCGTCCAGCGACTATACGTTGGTCTTTTGGACGAAGGCGACGTCTACGCGATTTTGATTCAGGAAGTGACAAAGCTCAATGCTCCTCTCGTGAGCGGCGAGCCCGCGGGCGTTGATGGATGTCAGACTGAAGCTCATTGGGCGCTCTTCGTCTGGACACTGACGTCCGCTAGGCGCTTGTATATTGCGGACTGGGAGTCGGGCAGGGGGTCCAGAAGCTCCTGGGAGACCGTGTTAAGCTCGATATTCTGCACACTCCCCATCTTCTTCTGCAGACATTTAAGACCGGTGTGGTGGCCAGCGCCTCCAAGACTTCCTATCTTTCGAGCCGTTAAAGCCCAGACTGCTCCAGGATGTTGTTAGGGACACGCTCAAGGATATCGGTGAGCTGCTGCCGGGTTTTAGAGGAGGTCCCTGAGGAGGACGACACCAGGATCTCCTCCTCTTCCATCTGCATAGATGGGGCTTGTTCTTGTTGGGGGTGCTGGCGCCTGAGCGGGGGGGGGGGGGGGGGGGTACAGTGCTGGGCTTATCTGCGCCAGGTGTTGGAGGGGGCCTGCCGAGACGCAGGCCTTTTGTGAATCAGAGGGCAGTTGGCCCTACGGTGACCCTGCCTTTGGCACCGTGACCATTTGACTCCATAAGCGGGGAAGGACAGCAGGATCTATCCCTTATATTTGATGCTGAGGCCCGTTGACAGACTTAAAAATTGATAACAAAATTTGAAAAGAAATATAGACCATTCACTAATCCAGAATTCTGAAAAATTGTTAACGTGTGTATTTGAGAATTACACCTACTGCGAATATTATTTGTTTCTGGTTTTTAATTCAATTGGGTTTAAATGTTGGTGGAATAAATGGAAACATTGTTGTATATATATTAATTAATTGTTGCCACAGAGTGTGTGTAAGCTCACAGATAAATAGGCGCTAACCGAAACAGAAAAAAGTTTGTTTTTTTGTTTCAATATTAGTTTCCCTTTTATATTTTGTTCTCTCTCTTGTAAATCAATAAATATAATGTTTAATTAATAATTATTGGAATCAATTTCATTAATAATTCTAAGCAAAGTCAACAATTGGTAGCAGAGCGTGGTTATTTGATATAAAGCTCAAAAGCGAAAATATTTAATCTGAAGATTAAGCAAGAAGTTTATTCTGATCGGTAAACTGAAGCACTTCTAAGAAGATTAAATGTATTTATATAGATTAAGTTAAATTATATCTATATTTTTTATTTATTTACTAGCGGACGTACCGGCTTCGCCCGGGTTTTACCCGAGTAAAGGTTTGTCTAACGAATCTCTCGATAAAGTGAACATTTTTTCCCGGTCCCTTGAAAAATACTCGATAAGTTGAATAAAATCAATATTAATTGGTTCCCTCGGTAATTGGAAGTTGAAGGAATAGTATCTTTCCTTGGAATTGTATCATTATTCTTGTATGGACGTACCCGGCTTCGCCCGGGTTTTACCCGAGTAAAGGTTTGTCTAACGAATCTCTCGATAAAGTGAACATTTTTTCCCGGTCCCTTGAAAAATACTCGATAAGTTGAATAAAATCAATATTAATTGGTTCCCTCGGTAATTGGAAGTTAAAGGAATAGTATCTTGCCTTAGAATTGTATCATTATTCTTGTCTCAAATAAATTGCCGTGTCATCCTGAATTTTGTCTTTCCTAATTTTCTACATTACAAAATCATCGTATCATCATGATAATATTTAGAGCAGATTGTTGAATTATAACAGATAAATTAGAATATTTATCTTGATTATTTTAAAGCGAAAAGTTATTTCAAAAATTTTATTTGCTAGAAACCTTCCCAGTACTATACTAAATAACTTCCCAAAGTTTCATGGCGTTCCAATGAGTGGTTTGGTCAGGCGTAAAGAACAAACAGACACACACACATACATTCATTTTTATATATATAGATTATTATTTACAAAGCACGCGATATCCGTCTTGGTTATTTGCATGCATACAAAAGTTTGGGAGCTTATTTACAGTGATTATTAATATTATTTTAGTTATTATAAATATAAATTATTAACGTATTAGTCAATTAGTTAACGATTTAATTACCCTATAATGAATATTAGTGAACATCACAAATAAGAACAGAAATTTAGAGCTATTTACAGCATATAACTATATACCAGTTATTACAGCCCAGGCTATCTATTACTAAAAAACATTCTACAGAATCTATTAAAATTTATATACATATATCTATTATTAACTATTTGATTTAAACTATTTATATTTATTTGATTTTTAACTCTCAAGTCCTCTACAAGTCGACAGTCCGTTAGAATATGTACAGGATTTTCTTCTTCTGCACCACATGAGCATTTAGGCGAATCCGTCTTTCTGACATTGTACAAATATGATCTAAAGTTACCGTGTCCAGTAAAAAATTGCACATTGTAAAAATTTGGCTTGACATATTTGGGTATTTGGGAATCAGTGAAAAAGGACTTGAAAATGGTATTAGTCTTCTCATAGTATTTCTGCAATTTTTCCCTTATATAATTAGAAATTATATTCCTACTTGAAGAGTCAAATCGATTGTAATTTATTTCGGTTTTCAACATGTTAGATTCAATATATTCAGTGAGTTTGGGGACTTGTGCAAGTATGTGTGTACAATCCGATGATGTTGTACTGTAGGCCTGTATACAATGTTTTAAAATATTATATTGAAGAGAATTTAGTTTGTCCTTGGACTTTTTGTTTATGAATGGATACCATATTGAATAACCATAAGTAATTGTACTTCGATATAATGTCTTATACAATATCAGTCTTCGTCTAAAGTCTAGGCCCCATGCTTTCTTGGTCAAGCCAAATAGGTATCCACTAGCTCTAGTTACTTTTGTGATCATTTCATTAACGTGAGGCGTAAAATCCAGTTTGCTTCTGACTCGGTGATTTTTAATAGTCACTCCTAGGATCTTAAGTTCTTCAACCGGTTTAATTAACTTGCTACCTGAGACTATTATATCGCTATTGCATTTATATAAATATAATATTTTTGTTTTTTCATCTGGCAATTTTAATTTACGACTTTCACACCACTTATTGATTTTTCTTAATACATTATCAATTGTCTTTCTTAGTTGTTCAGGAGTTTATTCCAACATATTAACGTAATATCATCTGCATATCCTATTGTTTCACAATTATCATCCAGATTATTATTCAGTATCTCATTAATAAGAATGTTCCATAATGTGGGAGACAGTGGTCCTCCCTGTGGACATCCTTTACTTAGTTTCTTATTAATTTCAGTTGAAGAATATCTAAATCTTACTCTTCTATTATCAAAGTATGATTGTAGAAGTTTTATCATTGAAGCCTGCACACCATCTTCATCTAGTCTTTTCATCAAGGCCGGCCACCATGCATTATCAAACGCTGCACTAATATCAACTGCAATTATTGCTGCATATTCTCTTGTTTTATGTTCTAACGCAATTTTTATTATTTCAGTTAGTGCAGTAATGGTAGATTTCGATCTTCTAAAGCCATGTTGTCGATCACTTAGTAAATTAAAATCTTCATAATATTTTATTATTCTATTATTAATTATTTTTCAAATATTTTAGAAATGTTAGAATTAAGACACATAAAGGTCTATAATTTTTATAGTTATTAAAATCTGTTTTTCCAGGTTTCGGAATAATTATTGCCTCTGCTCCCATTCAGCAGGATAGTATTGTAGGTCTAAACATTTTTGAAATAATTTCACCAATATAGGAGCTATAAATTGTTTAGTGTGCCTTATCATGTTGTTAGAGATGTTGTCTATTCCGGGAGATTTCTTTGGATTTAATTTGTCAATTAAGTCGTTAACTTCAGTAATCATAACCATCGGTTTTTCTTTATTAAGTAGTTTTAAATTATAATTTCTTATGCTTTTAAGGGTGTTTGTATCTTCTTCACATTGTATCATATAGTGCATGATTAAAAGCTACCCAATATTTAAATAAATTTAAATATATATTTGTTTTTAAATTATATTGGTTTGTTTATATTAGCTCAAAAGCCGAAATGGCTGAATATAATTTTTTATCCCGAACGAAAATTGAGCCATTAACAGAGGAACTAATTATCAATTATGGGCATTGAAAATCGGCGCAGTTCTGAGAGGAAGAAAATTATTTAAATGTGTAATTTCCTATCCAGAACCTGATATGGAAGACAAAAGTTCTTGGGAGATTTGGAGTGATAAAAATGATGAAGATTTTGGGATAATCATCACTACGTTGACACATGAACAAGCTGGAATGTTCATAGGTGAAACAAATGCTAAGAAAGTATGGGACTCACTGAGAAAAACATACACAGGCAATTTGGAAGATAAAATTATTGATATAGGCTTAGAATTAAAGAACATTAGAATGAGAGATAATGAAACTGTAGATGAATATATAACGAGGGCAAAAAATATTGCTGCTAGAAGTTCATCATTAGGGCATCAATTGTCAGAGGCATACATCCAAAGTATGAAAATATTGCTATTGTCTTACGATCAAAGAGAGAGGCAACAATTGAAGAGATTCAACAAACTCTAAGAGAAGAGGAGTCAAGAAGAAATATGAGATTAAATCAATCGGTTGAGAATGGGCATGGACAAGTATACAGAATTAAAGATAGAAAAGTTAAACAATTTCAGCCAAAAATATGTTTTGTTTGTAATAAAAAGGGACATCTAGCTAATGATTGCTGGTTTCGAGATAAACAGAAACAAGGATATCAAAAGAAATGGACTCCAGATTATAGAAATCACAAATACAGTAGGGAACATTCAAATAACCTAGTGGATACTATAAAAAGTGGAATTAATGAGCAAGCATTTGAAACATATGTAAAAGAATTTGAAGATTCATCAGATGAGAGAAATGATAAGCAAATATGGTGTATAGATTCAGGATGCACCGCACATTTTACCCCAAACATAACCTTGATGGAAAACGTGATAGATTATGAAAGTGAAATCAATCTAGCTGAGAAGGGCAAAACTACCCAAGCCATAGCCAAAGGAGATATGAGACTTACTACATGCACAAGTGAAGGCCAAGAAAATATTTGCATTAAAGATATCTTACATGTACCAAGTTTAAGGAATAATTTCTTGTCAGTATACGAATTAGTCAACAAAGGAAATTCAGTTATTTTCAATAAGAATGGAGCAAAAATTTATAATGAAGGGAATGATTTAGTTGCTGAGGCATATATTAAAGATAGAATGTTTATGATGGAAACAAAACTAAGAAATGTACCAATATCAAAAAATGAAACACATTTATCAAATAAAAATAGCAATATAAGTTTATGGCATAAGAGATTAAACCATATAAATGAAGAATACATAAAAAAATGATTCAAGGACACATTGTAAGAGGATTGGATCTAAAATTCGAAAGGTTATCAGAGTGCGAAGCATGCTTAATGGGAAAACTGGTTCAGAAGCCATATAATAGTACAGAAAATTATACAGTTAAACCCCTGCAGTTGATTCATATGGATTTATGTGGACCAATGCCATGTCAATCTTCAGGAGGATCTAAGTATTTTCTTGTTATAGTAGATGACTACAGTAGAATAATATTTTTATATTTCCTGAGATCAAAAGATGAGACCTTTGAGAGATTTGAAGAATTTAAAGCAAGAGCCGAAAACGAATTAAGTCTTAGAATAAAAGATGTAAGAACCGACAATGGAACTGAATTTTGTAACTCTAGATTTGAAGGACTTTTCAAGAGAAATGGGATCCATCACCAACTTACCACAACATACTCACCACAAAGTAATGGAGTCGCAGAGAGAGTGAATAGGACTCTTATAGATACAGCAAGAACCTTACTAATTGACTCAAAATCACCCATGAAGTTTTGGACAGAGGCAATTGCTACAGCTACATACATTAAGAATTGTACATCCCACAGGTCTGTCAAGCACCATACACCTATGCAGAGATGGAATGGCAGGAAACCATCGGTCAAACACATTCAAATATTTGGATGTTTGACACATTGGCTTGAGAGCAAACCAAGAAGAAACAAGTTTTCACCAAAGGGTAGAAAGGGAATATTTATTGGTTATTCCATTAAAAGAAAAGCCTACAGAATATATGATATAATGACAAAGAGAATTCATAAAGTCAGATCAGTAAAATTTAGTGAAGATAAGAGAGGAATTGATTATGCAAATGATATTCAGGAAGATACTAATTGTGATAATTTGACCTATAAAGGAAATTGTGGAGAAATAGTTGAAGACTTTCTTATTTTGAAAGAAGACAATCCTGTCACAGAGAGTAAAATGAAGTCTCAGGAGGATACTTCAGTAAAACTAGGTGGTGACTGTGAAAAAATGACTCATCACAAACTGAACCAATAGAGGAAAGATGCGCAAATGGAGGAAGAAAGAAAGGAGAAACAAAGAGCATCTTAGAAGAACGGTACAAAGCAAGACTTGAAGAACAAGAAAGAAAATTGATCAAAGAAGGAGTTCGACGCTCACAAAGAATAAAAGATAGAAATGATGCAAACATAATTATGGAAATAGATCATTATATCCCGGAGAACTTTAAAGAAGCAATGGATAGTGGAGATAGAAATGAATGGCACAAATCAATGGAAGAAGAGCTTAGTGAGATAGAGAAACATAAAGTATGGACACTAGTATCAAGGGAAAATGGCATGAAAGTCATCAATAGTAAATGGGTCTACAGTACAAAGAAAACCTCAAATGACGGCATATATAAAAGAAAGGCCAGACTGGTTGCTGTTGGATGCAATCAAAGATATGGTGTAGATTATAAGGAATCTTTTTCACCTGTACTCAAAAAGGCAAGCTTGCGAACAATAGTAGCTCTTGCAACACAACAGAATTTAATCATAAAGACTTATGATGTGAAGACAGCTTATCTCTATGGTGAGTTATAAGTGACAGTATACATGAGACAACCAGATGGTTTTATGCAAAAAGGAGAAGAAAACAAAGTGTGTAAATTGATATAAAGCCTGTATGGTCTACCACAATCAGGAAAATGTTGGAACAAAAAGATCAATGAAATTTTATACCAGTTGGGAATGATTAAAACCGAATGTGATCCATGTGTCTATAAACTACAGAGAGGAGAAGAGTATGCAATACTGGGTCTATATGTAGATGATCTCATCATTGCTGGAACCAGTAAGAAAATTAGTGACAACCTAGCCTCAGAAATAGAAAAATATGTTACTCTAACAGAAAAGAAAGATAGCAAACCATTTATTGGAATTGAAATAAAAAGGGCAGAAGATGGATTCTATCTATCTGACTCATTATATTGATACAATTCTTCACAGATTTGGACTGGAAGAATGCAACAGTGTGCAGACACCTGGAGATCAAAATCAAAATTTGGATGAATATTTGGACTCTAAGCCAGTAACTAAAACTGTATACCAGGAAATTATTAGATCACTTATGTACCTTTTTACGGGTACTCGACTGGATATATCTTTCAACGTCAGCAATTTATCTCAGTATAGTAATGATCTGAGAGAAATACGCTTAACTAGAGTTAAAAGGATCTATAGATATCTGAAGGGAACAAGAAATAAAGTGTTGGCATATAAGTCAAAAGACAACAATATCACAATAAGTACTGATGCGAGCTGGTGCACAACCCGAGACGCAAAATCCTATTCAGGCTATACAGTCAAACTTGGCAAAAACTTAATAAACTGGAGAAGTAGAAGCAAAATTTAGTAGCCTTCTCTACATGTGAAGCAGAACTTATTTCAATATGTGAAGGCATTTCAGAAGTATTATGGTTGAAGGGATTACTAGAAGAACTTTGTGAAAAAATCTAAATTTCCCAATTACCTTGAAAAGTGACAGCCAGGCTGCAATAAACTGGATACAATCTGACAAAATTACTTCACGAACAAAGCACATAAACCGAAAGTATTATTTTTTGAAAGAGGAAATTCAAAATGGAATCAAGCTGGAATACACTAAAAGTGAAGACATGGAGGCGGATATATTAACGAAGAGTCTCCCTAAGGACAAACTACGGAAATGTGCAGATAGCCTTGGACTTGCTGATTAGGGCTTACACACAGGGGAGCGTATGTTGTATATATATTAATTAATTGTTACCACAGAGTGTGTGTAAGCTCACAGGTAAATAGGCACTAACCGAAACAGAAAAAAGTTTTTTTTTTTGTTTCAATATTAGTTTTCCTTTTATATTTTGATCTCTCTCTTGTAAATCAATAAATATAATGTTTAATTAATAATTATTGGAATCAGTTTCATTAATAATTCTAAGCAAAGTCAACAAAAATAGATACACAAAATCCAATTTCCAAATAATTTTTATTGATTAAAAAAAATCACACCAATGATACGTTTTATTATACATATGAATAGATTTGTAGTAATATATGTATGTTGATTTTATTTACATCACATGATATGTGAATTGAGCTGGGTAATGTGTTACAGAATGGCGTTCTAAGTTTTTAAAATATTTTTGAATACATAGAATATATATTAATACATGAATTATAGCTAAACTACAATATATTCTATAAAATATATTATTATATTTCGCTTTTAATACAAATATATTTAAATTGTTGATAATATTTTAATGATATTTTATATCCTCTGAAAATGAAGCTATTTTCTCTATACATTTAAAGTATTAAATTATATATTAGAAGAAATAAGACAAATATTTTGAAAAAATATAGCATAAAATATTTTAGAATATATAGAGATTATAAAAAAAAGCCAAAAATATTTGTCGATTATATTGATAATTTAAAAAAATAGCTTGAACAATCTGAAAGAAATTTAAAATATTGAAATTATCATGATGGAGAAAACGTTTAAAAACGCGTGCATTTCTTATTTTAAAATGATTGATGATGATTGGATAAATTTGTGGTAATATTCCAATAAATAAAAAAATCACACACATAATTATATTTTTAAAATTAATATATATTTTGAATTATGGATGAATATATGTAAATTATTGTAATCACATAAATACATTTATTAACAAGAATATTGTACAAGATTACCTAAATAAAATAAATTGTAAATTGTCCTAATATAAAATTAAAAGGAAAATTATTTTGATTTATATGAAATGGAAAAAATGCGATGTTCAATAGATAGGCGCTTGTTTTTGAATGGAATTTTAAAAAAGAATATAATTCTCATATTTTCATTATATCATCATTATTTTCTTGTTTAAAAAAGAACGGATAATTTTACATCTTAAAATCTATATTCCGTATTTGCGAAATTTCATATGAGCAAATTTAGCAAATAACAATTTTTCTAATTCAGAAAAAGATAACTGTATACCATGGTTTAATGTTATGACCTCACCAGTTAATGGTATTTCCAAAAAAAAAAAAAAGATTCCTATTTTAAACAAAGTCCCTAATGTTTTACAAATATTATCTTACTAGACGGGTGACCCGGGCTTCGCCCCGGGATTGACCCGTGTGCATATCTACCCGAGTGATATATATTTAGATAAGATTTTTAAAATAATTGTTTGTTATTAGCATTATCTATTTGTTTGCATCAGCATAATTTAATCTAATCTCTAATAGAGGGCGCTGTTCGTGAGCTAAGTAGAATAATTTGAATATATAGTTTTAATAATTGATTTATATATATTTTAAAATAGCCTATCGTCTTCCCCGTATTTTTTTTTACCTATGTATGGAAATTTTGGTTTGAATTAGTGAACTACTGCGAATTTGTATACCGGACATACAAACAAACACAAACATACAAACATTTATTTTTATATATATTATCTTATATTATCAAAATTCGAAACTATTTTAAACACGTAAGATTCTTTTTGAAATTAAACAATTTCTACAGCACTTACTGCAATGGAAAAATTAATGGGAAGGCAATTTTTCCATTGCATTAAGGGCAGTAGAAATTATTTAATTTCAAAAAAAAAAAAAAATCTTACGCGTTTAAAATAGTTTCGAATTTTGATAACAGATGGCGCGCTAGTGCATCATATTATCTTATATTCTTGGTATTACACATCAGTTGACAAAAACAATACCATTTATAGAATTCTGATAGTTTATTTTGCAGAAGCATGATGCAGATATCCATTGCAGTGGGACTGCCCAGAATTAAATTTTATAGCAGAAGAGAATATGTTTATAAAGAACGCAAACCTTTCATATGATATAAATATAATATTATTTAATCAGCAATTGTAATTAATTTAAGATTATTTTTCTTAAATTAAAAACTATTTCCTATATTACCCCTACTGCAAAAAAAATATATATATCGGGAGAACCTGGCTCATCAGTAGAAAATTCTCCCAACAGTTTAGTTAGTTTAATGAAGAGTTCCCCATTGATGTGAGCCAGGCCTTTCCCAATACTTTTCTCATAGCATTAGAGGAAATCATTTTTAATTGAGTAATTTTAAAAGTAATTTTAATTAATTATCATAGATAGTGCGTTAAAATATAATTATTTACTAATGTTAATACAATGTTTAAATTGATATGACATTCTGTTTATTCAGTAATAAATATTTCTCATCGTTTTGTGTGGTTAGTTTAATCAGTATAAACTTCAAATTGATAGTTCTACTTATATATCCCCAGGTATCTGATGGAACTCCTTATATAATTATAATATTCAATGCTTATTTAAAAAGAAAAATGTCTGTGAGAGAGTGTGTAGATATAAAAAATATATTTTTAATATATATAAAATATTAAATATATATATTTAGGTTTATTATCGTGTCTTACACATAAAAGTACTTATCATACTATAAAACTAAAACGAAATATACTAACTAATCAGCTTTAAAATATAAAATAGTTGTTGGTATAGATAAAAAAACAGGGAAATGAAAAATGAATAAAATAAATCTAGAATGGTTAGTTTTGTTTATCTATTTATCTAATAAATTTATTAAATGCTTTTTCATTTTTGATCAGAAACGGCATTATACAAGTATTATACTTCTATAATTAGAAGCATATTCTGTGCATGAAATAAAATATATTTTAAATAGAGGTTGCCTGCCCGGAATTTGTAGTTCTTTAAAATTGATAAAATATATATTTTTTATAATTATTTTAAAACTATACACTATAACTACCTGTGAATAAATTTGTGCGACGTTACAATAACTCTGAATAATGTCAATATGATATTTACATTGTTGGTGTATTATCTAGGTCAACTCTGTGTCGTATTTTCTAATTCCAACTGCGAAATTACGACCTTTAGCAAAATATAGGTTTTTAACTTTTAATTAGACAATTTTAATTTATATTTAGACATTTTTCATTTCAATTTAGACATTTTTCATTTTAATTTAGACACATGGAATCTTTATAGAAAAGTTCATGTGTCTAAATTAAAATGAAAAATGTCTAAACTAAAATGAAAAGTGTCTAAATTAAAATTGAAAATGTCTAAATTAAAATGAAAAATGTCTAAATTAAAATGAAAAATGTATAATTAAAAGTTAAAAACCTATATATATATAAGCAGTATATATTAATGTAATTAATAATGCGATGTGCTTATAACTATAATTATAATATATTGAGTAAAAAAAAAAACAAATTTATGTTTAAACATTCACTCAAGTAAATCCGGATCGAAGCAGATTCTCATTCTTTCAGTAGATATATAATTCTCATAAAAACATTTATTTAAAATAATAATGATTTTTTTCTTTATAGTTAAAATAATTGCGAAATTTTGCAATAAAATTTATATATATATCAAAATAAATTTCTTCGCAGTAAATTTCTTTTTTTTTTCTATAGTGCTTTATATTTCGATACTTTTTATAAAGTAAAATTTTTCGAAACTATAAAGAAAATTGAAGCGTATTAATTGAAAAATAATGGCCTTAGATTATATTCAGCCTACTTTTAAAACAGCCTTAAAAAAACAATGATGTGTGCATACCCCATATTATTATTAGTAAATAATTAATAAAATTCATTTAAAAATGTTTTTGTTTTATGTGATTAGTTTTGTCTTTTATAAATGGAGTAAAATAGAATCAAAAGATATTTTCCCTATTAAATTTTTATAGTTATCCATAAAATTTACGAAATGTTGAGCTTCTCAAAATCAAAAGAGAACAACGTCACATTATTAAAATTTCTGCGCAGTTGCTAGGCAACGTTTAGCCTTTTGCATCAACGAATTGCCAAGTTCAATTTACGCATGCGTGAATTGGGTAACCATGGTTATATCGTCATTTTATCTTCTTCCCATTGGTTAAAGTTTTAATTTTGTGCCTCTAGATGTGTTTATTTTCACATCAAAACAAGCGTTTATTTATAGATATTTGTGCTTAGAGGGTTTATAAATATTTTAATAAATGTATTTTATATTATAAGCAATTGTAGAAATTAAACAGCTCTATTTACATATTAACGTTATATTTATTTTTATCAGCAGAATATTAATTTTCACTGCTGTTATTTAATCTTTTCTATTCGTTGCCTTTCGGCACGATGTAAAAAGGATGAAAGAGGAAATCTGATCAAAATAAAATTGTCATTGTATTTTCTACATCATGTAATCATTCGAATGAGGAAAATTTGTGTCAAAAATGAATTTTCGTCGATAAAATGAATATATAGATTTATATATCAACACCAAATTTTGTTTAAAATATATTATTTTTTAGACATAAATTTAATCTATGCATTATATATAAACCTTTGTCAATTTAAAATGTTTTGCGTTTGATTGAATATATTATTGAAGTTTGCATGTATATACTATTTGGCAAATGTTTTATTATTTTTGTAGTTTTTACTCTTATATTTGGATAACCTATTATTAATTAATGTTGGAAGAGAGCTAATCCTATTTACATATATGAAATTTCTAGTTATATGTAAATATGTACAGAATTTGGCACGGATAAATCTTTTTGTGAAGCGATCAAAATAAACAATTTTTTGATATATTTGATTTATTATTTTTATTCGTAATTTTTGATTAAAAAAGGATTTGGAAATGTTGATTATCCTAATTATGATTTTATGATAGAATTTTAATCCATTCATTCTCTTAATTAGAACTCTGGTAGGTTTTTTATTTGTCTTAATAGTTATTGAGAATTCTGAGAGTTCTAAAGATGAAATTGTCTTTTTGTACGCGCTATTTAAAAGCCAGAGAATAGCCAAGATGTGTTTTGAAAAAAGGTTGGCAATGTGAATATGCAAAGAAGTAAATGACATTAAGGAATGTTTGTACATCTGTGGACGGTGTTGATCATTTGCAGGTATGGACATCCGCTACATAAGTACAAGTTTTACATTCCACATAGCAACACCAATGGAATTTACATCTGCAACGTTCAGAAATGGTTGTTTTGAAGGTATGGTAACCGCGACCACAGCACAGAAGATTGCAGGATGCAGGTGCGTGGCTGGAACGATTGCAGGGACGTCCACGAGTGCCGAGGTGATCGTCGCGGTCACAGAGATCTGGGGACTCCGCCACGTAGACCAGGTCTTCAGCTGTGGGCAGGGCGAGTCGACGGTCCCGTAGCTGTAGACGGCCACGTCGGTTGACGCGGACCTCGGCCGCCCCGTCGTACTTATCCCGCAGTAAGTCCCCCACCTCCCTGAACGGCGCCAGCTGCTGCCAGCATGTCACCAAGGAGCAGGACCCGGACACTCCGTGACATTTGCATGTCACCTTTAGACGACGGATTACAGCCTGGTTACACAACACACAGTCCGTCTTAGACTCTAATATCTATTTCCTTGACTGTGGAAATGAGACTTAAAAATGTTGAAACAAAAACCTGAAAATCTTTTTCTATTATCTATAGAAAAGGCGTAAATTTAGGTCAATAAATTAGTCAGAATATTAGAGTTATACAATCTAGGAAAAAAACATTTTACATCCATACTATGTTTTGAGCTAAGATTTGGTGAAGCCCTGCGAGATACCGCCCCATAATGATCCATAGCCCAACAACGCGGTAGGAATATTGGGGGGAGCTAGATATATTATTGAAAATATAAGGAATGAGTGTCTGATTTTGTGTGAAAGTAGAAGAATATCCGAGGCAGTAGCCGCCGAATAAAGGGAGGGCAGCAATACAAAAATAGAATTCAAAGAATCACTTTCTAAAGCAAAATCAGCGATCCAGATCTCCCAAGGTCGCGACGCAAATAACGCTTCCCGATTTTGCATATTATCCTTCTGAAAGAGCCATGCGTATCTCCATTTCTGTTGTAGTACTTGTACCCCCGAACAAGGGATCATGTCAATCTCTGAATAGTTCCAATTGAGGTAGATGTATCGCTAAACAAGTAATGTGCAGTTCCATAATGATATTCTACACTCATGGACAAAACATAAGGAAGTTGTACCTTTTAGCATGAATATTGGGATTCAGATAATAACTCTGAAAGATATTTGATATACAGCGACCTTTAGTGAAGACACATGAGATAACCAAGTGTGAACAAAATTGCCTCTGTCTAAAATCAATAAATAACTAAATAAAATAAGAACACTAGCAACATCAAAGACTTTCCACTTCCTTAAGTTTTGTCCATGAGTGTGTATATCCTTCCTATTGTGACAATGAATCGTCAAACAACACAGGGAATTGTAGAAAAATATTTTAAATATTTAAACAACTACTCGCAGTTTATCCATATTACAAGATAAGGTTATGATAGATTGGCACATGTTCAGACACAATAGTGATGGTAAAAGCAAGAGTTTTAGTACAGTAGAACCCCCCTTTAGAGGACATCCCGCTAGCGGACACCTCTCTACAAAGGACAGTTTTCATTTGCAAAATTACCATTTTTACAACTTAGAAACTCTTCGGTAAGAGGACACCTCTCCCTAAAGGACACTTGCTTTGCAATTAGGTGTTTTTTACAGGGAGGTTCTACTGTATTAAAGTATCACTGAGAACATTTGAGGTAAATTTTATAAAAGCAATATTCTCAAAGCGAGTCTGATGGGCTTGAGTCCAGTCACGGGATGTATACAAATATCTATTTTGAATGTTAGACATGATATAGCCACGTTTGGAATGTAGAAAGAGAGATTAAGAGGAACGTGGTGAGTTTCTTTATAATATGAGTATAATAATGAGTTTCTATATAATAAAGAAACTCACCACGTTCCTCTTAATCTCTCTTTCTACATTCCAAACGTGGCTATATCATGTCTACCATCTCTGATCCCAAAAAAAAAAAAAATAAATAAATAAAAATAAAGAAACTCACCACGTTCCTCTTAATCTCTCTTTCTATTTTGAATGTATATATTTGGAATAAGTCCTGTAGAAGACTCCTCAAACTTGAAAGCTTGCTAATTATAATACACATTGGAAGAGAAACATTTAGCCTAGTAGTTGATTAAATATGATGCATTATGCGCGCCCTCTGTTATACGAAATTAGAACTATTTTTGACGCGTCTTTTTAAAAATAAATCAAATTTCTACTGCCCTTACTGATGTGCTAGGCCCTCCCATTATTTTATCATTGCAGTAAGGACAATAGAAAATTGATTTATTATAAAAATAAGAATCATACGCCTCAAAATAATTCAAATCACGTATAGTTGGTTAAATATTTAAAATAACACAGGATCCCTACCAAACTTCTATGTTATGATGGATTAGCGCGCCATTTGTTATCAAAATTCGAAACTATTATAGACATTTTTAAATTAATTTTTCCACATTGCAGTAAGGATAGTAGAAATTGTTTATTTTTAAAAAGGAATCATACGCGTCTATAATAGTTTCGAATCTTCTATGTATTATTCCTAGTGTGGTAGTTCTACCGCTGTATCTCAAAGCCCATGACAATATTCCATATATATTGTTGTGCATCCAAACATGTTTCGCAGGAACCATGGTTATATATGGTAGTAGTTGTGTACCATCAAAGACATGTAACGCAGGACAATCGTCTATGGATCTATCCTATTTTAGCAGCCGTACAATGCGATGGCTTCCAAGAAGCCGCCAGCCATCCCGGAATAGTCCAAACAAAAGATAAACCCCACAAACTCTGGGGTTTTATCGCCCCAGAAATACCAGCCGCCATCTTCCTGGTCCAACTTCTGGCGGAGTTCTTTCTTATCAATCCCCTTTTACCGCATGTTTTCAACACAAACACTACCTATATATAAGTGTGGTTTTTCTTCAAACATTCCTAAATAACATCTATACTACAGAGAGCTAAACACAGTCAATCCTCTTCATAAGAGAATCTCTGTGTGTGTTGTCATAAGTTAACCAGATGTATTATATAAGCGACAATTTTAGTCAAAATTTGTTCCCTGGGGCTAGGAATTTGTATTTTATAACCGATATTTTCTTAAATCGGAGTGTCGTCTATATCAAAGTTTTACTGTGTATCTCACCGTATGTTTAACATGCCCCACAACTATACAATTTGAAGCAATCAAATAGAAATTCGTTAAAACAAGTATTTCTGGTACTATTGTACTAATACTTGTATCTCTTTACTGAACCTCTCTGTTCGGGCTTTTGCTGAAAACTTCAAGACCTTTGTATATCATTAATTTACATATAAATTTTCTATTTCCTTTTTGTCAATATTCTAAAAACATTGCTTTTCTGTTATGTTCACACACCCTCTCTTTAGAATTTTTAGATAACGCTTTTTATTTAGTTTTTTTAATGGAATCCGAAGAAGATTCGTAGACCCCCGAAAGTTATCAATAATAAAACGGTTTAAAGAGTAGATTAACTCTTCTGTCCCCAATCTCACATTCAATTAAATTCAATTATTTTATTTCCAAAGCGCTATAAGATGTTCTGTCATTCCTGATATTATTCTCCAATACTCTTTAACCTCCTTTATAACCACGTTGACAGCGGAACCTCTCATGAAAACACGTATAGTTATGGTCTCTCGTGAGCGCTCATTGTATAAATGGGAAAGAACCAGATCTAATAATTTATTTTACGAAAATGATCGCACATCAGTTGGGAGGCACAATGGTGATTTTATTCCCTATGGCACAGAAAGCCATCAGAGCGGCCACTCACCCTACGGCCGGCCTCGTTGTTGTGGAGGTTGACCAGTCGACGGCCGCGGTCGGGCGGACCCCCTCGCTCCCTCTCCCGCACGTCCACGAAGCCCTCGGCGAAGCGGTAGCCGTACTCGACGTCGTCCCCACAGCCGCCCCAACGCCAGTCGCGGCGAAGGCCCGGCGGTCTCACGGCGCGGGAGCATCCGCAGGTGGACAGCTGACCGTCACGGCAGGCCCGGCTTACGGCGGTTACCACGCCCGCAGCTGCCACGGCGTGGGTGAAGGCGGCTTCCCGGCTACCTGTGGTACCACCACGCCGCCTTAACAACTGCACTATTACATCATACAGTGAAGCCTTCACATCACAGAATAACTATATTTAACTACCACAGTACTATCAGCAGTGTCCGGGGTAGTCTTCAGACTTAATTTCTAGTTGTTCCGGTGAACATTAATCTGATATCGTAAGACAGATCGTAAAATATTTTTAATCCATCTCAAATAACACTTGGTTATAGAATCTATGGAGATATCATGCTAAATTTAGAAAAGAGATGTACTTGGGTGTGTCAATATAAGGCAATAATTGCATTGTGAGAAATAATTAAACATAAGATATTTAAGAAGAGTAAAATCCGATTTTAAATTACCTAAAATAGTTAATTCACCCTCTCAGAGAGAAAAGTGTTTAACCACCTAATTATATTATTTATGTCCATGCAAACACATCTAAATATACAGTCATGGACAAAACTTAAGGAAGTTTCTTTTTTTTTATGTCGCCGGTTGTCTGTTTTATTATTATTTTTTTTTTTTAAGGAGAAAGAGGCAATTTTATTCACACTTGGTTATCTCGTGTCTTCAATAAAGGTCACTGTAATATCTTTCAGAGTTATTGTCTGAATCCTGATATACATGCTAAAAGATACAACTTCCTTAAGTTTGTCCATGAATGTACTTCTCCAACCCCTTGCAACATCGTCCTCCCCAGTTTTCAGGAAAAACTCGCTGACTTCATGGAACTTATCAAAAATTAAATTTAAAAGATGTTCTCACTCATCAATACAGTAGAACAACCTCCATGAGAGAACACTCTCTCTAGAGGACATTTCTCTACACAAAAGACAGCTTAAATAACAAAAATTACCCTTTTTAATATAACAGTACACATATACAGGGTGATCCAAAAGTCCCGCACAACTTTAAAAATTAATAACTCCGCGAATATTTGCGCTAGAACAATGCGGTAAACACCATTGTGTTCAGGATGCAATGGGATTTTTTATGGCAAATAATGAAAAATTCGAAATTGATTTTAGTTACAATTTTATTCGCCAGATGGCGCACTACCAGAATAAGAGATTTACCGGCCAAATTGTTTGATAAATTGAAAAATATAACTGATCGACACGTATTTTTCCTTTTTGAATACCAGGAAAGAACCCTAATAATATCAAATAACAAATTAATAAAACACCACTTCGCCAAAAGTATGAAGAATTGGTTAACGATTTTTAAATACAATCAGAGATATGTAAAATAGGTAAATGCAAATTAAAACATGTAGCGAAAAAGAAATGATATTTTAGATACGGTTTGTTTCCAAAGATAATACATTTCTAATATTTTTAATTCAACTCTCTCTCATACTGTACACAATTTTAAAGAATGTGTCACCTCAAAAAAAATATTTTTTAAATCGACCTTTTGCGTTGAAAAACGTGTTAGTAAAATCATTTTGTATTATTTTTTTGCACAAAATTTCTAAAGTTTTTGGTGTACAGAAAATATTCCTTATGCGAAATACTAAACATAAGGGGATAATTTGTGTGTACCAGTGTTATTTGAGAAGTTATAACACTCTGGTTTGCACGACATAATATGTGAGCAAATGACAAACAAAAAATTACTGTTCACAAAAAAAAAGTCAAGATGTGAGGACAGCATTTATTATCCCCATATCCCAACACAAAGAGCGGCAAAATATTGGTAGATAATATAATACATGGCAGCTTATATAACACATGAGGTAACTGCCTTCTCTCTTGTATTAGGTCACAATCCTTGCTCAATGTAGCACCCTTCATTCTCAATCACCGCCTGCAGACGATAAATGACAGAATGGACAGCATTAAATAACATATCTGTTGAAATTGATAAAACGTGCCATCTGATAGAAGCCTTCAACATGGCCAATATGGTAGGCCAGCATCGATAAACACACGATTGAATGTACCCCCATAAACAAAAATCGCAAGGCGTCAAGTCTGGTGATCTTGGAGGCCACTGGTATATGGCGACTTATCCCACGAATTTCACCGAACGTATCCTTCAGCAATTGTTTGGCACCGCGGGAGATATGAGGAGGTCCTCCAACTTTCATGAATGTTATTTCGCTTAGTGCTTTTTCCCTGCAATATGGGAATACCCTTTTCTCTCAAAAGTTGAACATAACGTTCACCAGTTACAAAAACGGTTTTAAAAGTTCTTCCATTGATTTTTCAAAGAAAAATGGCCCAATAATAAAAGAAGAAGTGAATCCACACAAAACTGTAACTCTAGGCTGATAAAGTGGCATTTCTGTAAAAATCCTAGGGTTTTCTGTTGCCCAAAAGCGGCTGTTTTGAATGTTAAATTCTCCGTTTAGAGAAAAGTGAGAATCATCTGTCCACAGAACATTCGACAGCCAGTTTTCATCACTATCAATTTGCCGGAAAACCCATGCAACGAATTCTTGACGCATCTCAAAATCGCCAAATTTCAGCTCGTTATATCTTTGAATTTTGTATGGGTACACACAATAGAGACATTAAGTGAAGCCTCTTCGGATATCACAATCATACACGGCGATTTTAACGCCAAAAGTTCAACTTGGGGATCATCTGTCCAGGATAACAAAGGTCACCGACCTCGACCTTACACCATTAAATAAGGGAGAAAACACCTATCTATTCAAGTCCACAGGCACAGAATCCGCAATAGACATCACAGCGATAAATTTCAACATCGCACCCACAACACAATGGTAAATCCTGAGAGGTGCAATCAGTGACCACAGACGAATTTTAACAACCCTAAACTTCAAAATTGAGAATGTCCAATAGAATAAAAGAACATGGAACTTTAGGAAAGCTGACTTGAAAAAATTCACAGAAAAGCTTGAAAAACTGTGCAAGGAAAAATTGAATTACAGAACGCTTGACAAAAACTTGGAAAACTTCTCTTCGAATATATCAAAAGCTGCAAAAGCATCGATACCTAGAGGTAGACGTAAAGACCTGTGGATGCCTTACTGGAAAGACCACAACATCGAGGCAATGATTTCAGAGAGAGACAATATCAATGTACTTTTTTAAAAAATAAAACAGAAGAGAAAGGAACACATTGAAATTAGTCACAAAATATAACAAGAAATTTGGATATGCAAACAAGAAAAATGGCAGATTTCTGCGAAAAGATGGATCCAAGAAAGGACAGCCAACACTGGAATATGATTAGAGTGTTAGAAAACAATCAAAACCAACACCAATCCTCCAATACTCTAACCGATATGAATAGAACAGCGAGAAAACGAGAACAAACAGATGGCTAACATAATTGCTGAATATCTTTCAAGCATTTCCCTACTAAAATATAGGGATGAAGACAGGACTCTATATATATAAAAATAATATAAACCAGTTAGTTAAACAAGCAAGAAACTTCCATCAACAAGATATTTTCTCGAAAGACTTCACACTGAATGAGCTAAACTCATCAATAAAAAAATCCAAGAGGTCACCAAGAGATAATCTAATGTTTGGTCAAATGATTAAACACTTTGAAGACAAAGCTGATAAACAACTCCTACGAATACTAAACATTTCATGGTAAACTGGTAAACTACCAAAGAATTGGAAGATATCAATTACTGTGCCAATACTGAAACCAAACAAAGATGCCAAGAAATCGAAGAACTATCGGCCAATTGCTCTCACCAGCATACTTTATAAAATAACAGAACGAATTATCCACTCTAGGCTCATAGTCTGGCTCACTAACAATAATAAAATAAACTTCTACCAAACTGCCTATAGATCCCAGCACTGTACGACTGATCAACTGTTCAACTTCTGTCAATCAATAATAGATTATTTCCAGGAAAAACCGCCAAAGAAGACCACGGCTATATTCCTTGATATGACCTCAGCTTTTGATCGAGTATGGAGGGAGAAATTACGTGAAAAGCTGCACAACATCGGAGTAAGAGGAAAAACCTTAACCTGGATTGCAGACTTCTTAAGGGGAAGAAGGTTAAAGGTTTGGGTCAATGGATAATTTTCCAAGGAAGGAAGAACATGGGCTGGTGTAACTCAGGGATCTGTGCTCAGTCCTCTACTCTATCTGCTATATATTAACGACATCCATCCTTACCTCACTGAAGACTCAAAGGTTGCCTGTTATGCAGACGATATAGCCATATGGCACACAAGTAGCAGCATAGAAAAATCGTAAAAATACTGAACACATCAATGAGAGGACTGGAGAAGTGGGCAATGGAACTCCAAATGACCATAAACCCAATAAAACCAAACCTATGCGTCTTTTCCACTGACAGGGAAAAAGGCATAAATATAACCACAAAATAAGCATAAACAAACAAATAATTGATAAAATTAGAAATCCAAAATACCTAGGTGTGATACTGCAGTCCTGGATCTTTCCAGTTGGTCTCGAGGACCACGCCATCACCATCACCTCAGCGGCGAAGTCCGCGATCTACAATTTAATCGTATATCGCAAAATGCGTGGTGTCGCTGGAGACCCACTGGCGATTCTCCACCAAACTCTGCAGCGCTGGTAGAGGCGCCATATTCATTGTACATAGTGTATATAATGCATATTATCTTTTTTAAATAGTGCAGACTGTGCACTTTGTATGTATTGACAAGATGTCAATAAAATTATTTTAACTGCCATTGATGAGGAATTGGAATTTTCAAAACACATAATTAGCACCTCAAATATAGCTACCAGAAAACTAAACATTCTGAGATGGCTATGTGGAACAAATTGGGAAGAAAAAACCAGAATTCTCAGAACAACATATATCACCTTAATAAGGCCGATAATGGAATATGCAACACCGGTCTGGGCTCCCTCAAGCTCATCACTAAAAGTAAGACTAGACAGTGTTCAAGCAAAAGCGGCCAAAATAATCACTGGTGCTGTTTTATCCACCAACAATGAGAAAATTCAGAGAGAATGTGTTCTAGACCTTCTCGCTCGAAAGCAGAAGATAAAATAAAAACAACTTGGATCAGCACTTCGGAAACGAGGAACCAGAGGACGAGATCTCTCTGAACACTTGTGGTTTGGTGGATCCGCCCTTTTCTGAGAATGAGGTGAAACTTACGGCTTTCAAGTTCGGGAAAAGGAAATCTCCTGGTCCCGAAGGGATCGATAACACGGTCGTGAAAGCCCTGGTAAGAATGCACCCATCACTTCTTGCCAGGTTTTTCAATAGGTGTCTGGACACTGGTACTTTTCCTGAGGCATGGAAGGTTGCTCGAGTAGTGCTTCTCGAAAAGTCTGGTAGAAAGGGTAATTCACCTTATGAATATCGTCCGCTTTCTTTACTAGTGTGTCTAGGTATGGTCCTGGATAGCCTACTAGCTCAGCGACTGAAGCACTGGCTAGAGATTAATGAGCTCCTTTCCTCTTTCCAACATGGTTTTAGGGAAGGGAACTCCACAACCACAGCTCTGAACGAGGTGTTAGAGGGGGTTGAGATGGGCTTAAATAAGGGTGCTTGGGTTCTTTTCGTGGCCCTGGACATTGATGGTGCGTTCAACTCCATGAGCTGGAACAAGCCGATGAGAAATTTGATGGACATGGGTTGTTCTGATAATTTGTGCAGCTTGGTTCGTGACTTCCTGAGGGATAGACGGATTAGCCTCAGTTTTGGTGGGCGGAAGTTGGAAAGAAACTGTGCTAGGGGTTGCCCCCAGGGCTCTTGCTGCAGACCTATTCTGTGGAATATCCTGGTAAACACCGTTTTCCAGGAGGAGCTCCCTGAGGGAGCCAGGCTGGTTCTCTATGCTGACGACCAGTTTCTCATCATTGAGGCTGCTTCAAGAGCGAAAGCTGAGAAGTGTGTTGAAGCTTCTTTCCAAATCCCCTCGAATTGGGCCTATGACTCTAGCCTTAAGTTCAATGTCTCCAAAACTAAAGCCTTCAGCTTTAAACCTAGGGACATAAGAACTAGAAGGAAAGGGATCAAATGGGAGCACAAGCCGGCTATCCGGATGAAAGGACGGAGGGTAGTCATGGGGGTGGTCATTGATGACAAGATGGGTTGGCAATACCAGGCGGAGGAGATGGTGGCGAGAGGCAGGGAGGCGTTGTGCAGGCCTGTCCTGGTTGGCTCTCAACAGGGGGGGGGGGAGAAGGAGGGTACTATTTTTAGGAACCTCTGCCTCTCCTGTGTCGAGCCAATCCTGCTATAACAGGGATCAGAAGGTGGCAAAAACTCTAGAGAGCGTGCAGAGGACAGCGGCACTCAGAATCACAGGGGGATATCGCACTACCAGCAGTGAGGCCTTTTTGGTCCTTGCTGGGCTTATTCCCCTGGGATTGAAACTAGAGGAGGAGACCATCAGACAGAAGATCTGGGAGAACAGGGAAGATGCCCTAGGACCTGAAGCGGGTGCCCTGGAATGGAAGAGGGACCCAAGGAAGCCTCCGCAGTGGTTGCCAAAGTGGAATTGGAGTCCTGGAGGGCCGACAGGGATTGGCACGGAGGTTTTCACTGATGGTAGTAAGTCTGGAACCAATACTGGAGCTGAAGTAGTGATTTTTACTAATGGAAAGATGATCTTCCAAGAAAGCTTAACACTCAGAGTGGACGAATGGGTTCTTTTCAGCCGAGCTGGTTGCGATCAGGGTAGCCCTCAGAGTGTGTGCCGAGAAGAACTTCAGCCCGGACCGCCTCTATTCAGATTGTATGTCGGCCCTCGTCGCCATCAATCTGGTGAAAGGGCAACTCGCGCATCAAATAATCCAGGAGCTGGAGATGTCAACGCGGGCTCCGGAGCTCTATTGGGTTAGGAGACACAGGCTCATCGAAGGTAATGAGTTCGCAGACAGGCTCACTAAGGCAGGATGCTTTAGAGATAGATCACTGAGGACCCCAGTGACCAAGAAAGAAGTTTATAGGAGGATCAGGGGGCACGTCCAGGACATATGGTTGGACAGATGGAGGAACAGTGTGAAGGGGAGAGAGGTATTCAATGGGGTAACAACACCCAAGTACCTCTGTAAGGTAATGTCCCACAAACTCATTAGGGTAGTTCGGGACATGGGCCCTTTCCCAGGAGTCTCCACAGATTTAAAATTAAGAGAAACCCTGATTGCGTCTATGAAGAAAGGGATGTGGATGCACGCCACTACGTCTTGGATTGTCCAAGGGTAGTGGGTGTGCAGGAAGAGAGAAGGAGGGCGAGGGGCGCGATCGAGAGTAAGCTGCTGAGAAACCACAGCAAGCTTCTTGAGAAAGCCCACGACGTGGCAGCTGAGCTTTTCCTCAGCTGTTAGTGAACAGAGTCGACCGGGGGCCGCCTCCCCGCGGTCCCTGCTGGACACAGTAGATAGTGTCCTCTTTTGCTGTATTAAAGGCCACCGGTATAGAAATCCTTCCAGACACGTTGTCTGGGAGGTGGTGTTTCCAGGTACAATGTCCAAGCACTAGCTTGGATATCGTTACTTGGCTTATGAGTTAAACAGAATAGCAGCGAAGGGCATGCTTCGGATGCCGGCTTGTGGACCGAAAGGTCTGGGTGGCAATCTGCTTCTAGGGTGTGCCAACTGTGCTTAGGTGGGATCCTCCAGTTCTTGTTTATTTTTGTTTTGGCTACGGTTTCTATTTCTTTAAAAGTAAGTTTATTTTTCTGTAGCAAGGTTTCTTTTGTGCCTTTTTTCGCTAGCGCATCAGCAGCTTCATTGCCTTCAATGCTAACATGTAAGGGTATCCATTGAAGGTGAATTTTTGAGGTATTGAGAGTTTTTGGAGATAACCAATTATGTTCCTGCTTACTTTGTCTCTAAGTTCCCTTGTGTGACTCAAGTGTTGTATTGCACTTCTACTATCAGTAAGAATCCATATATCGTAATGTTTAGTGTTTCTGATGGATTTTAAGGCTTCATAGATGGCTATAAGTTCTGATCTGAAGACTGAGCAAAAATCTGGGTTTCTTCTGTTTATTTTCTCATTGCCATTTGTGGTTTTAATGAGAGAGTCACTGTCAGTGTGTCCCAACTCGTCTCTGCTACCATCGGTATAGATAGTTATTACATTTTTAGGAATTTTATTAATTATTTCTAATGATAATTGTTTTAAGTATTCTGGATTTTGTTATTGTTTGTTGGTGGGTTCGTTTAAAGTGGCATTAAAAATAACATTTTGCTAGTGATTCGCATGGGGATATTTTTTCTGCTAAATAATATTTTTCCACTTTATATTTTAAAAATCCATTTCTTTTGGCCAGGTGGAGAGGGCCTTCTTTTTTGAGTCTTATATTAGATTCCCAATTAAGTATGCAATTGGAAGTTCTGTGTTTGTTTTCATAACTCTTGATTTTGTTTATATATTTTGGCAGATTGAAGCTTCTTCTACCTTTTAAGGGCATAATGTCTGCCTCGTAAAGTACAATATTATTAGGGCAGGTATTTCGAAGACCTGTAATAATTCTAGCTGCATTTAGTTGTATCCTTTCCAGTGATTTTAGATTTGTTTCAGATGCTGTACTATAGATTTGATATCCATATTCCAAGATAGGTCTCATTAGAGATGTGTAAGTTAATTTTAGTGTTGTTGCTTCAGCTCCCCACTCTTCCTGAAATATATTTCAAGATTTTTAGTCGGTCTCTTCCTTTTCTAACAACTCCTTCAATATGTTTACTGGAGTTAATTTTTGGATCCAGGGTGTAGCCGAGATATTTAGGATGTTTATTATATTGCAATTGTTGTTCTTTCGGAATAATATTTGGTCTTATTTTGTATAGTTTCTTATCGGTAGTAAAAAGACAGGTTTCAGATTTTTGGGGGTTAAATTCTAATTTATGTTTATTAGCAAATTTTTCTAGGTGGAGAAGAGTCTTGTTCAAATCTCTTTCAGCTTTTTTCCAGTTATTTTTGCTGCTCCATAGAATAATGTCATCAGCGAAAAGTCCACTATTGGTTTTATGAGAAAAAATTCTTCTATGCCTGCAATAAATTGGGTGAAGAGATTTGGGCTAAGGACTGATCCTTGTGGTAATCCTTGATACAATTTGAAGGTTTTAGATAAAGTGCCATTATATATGACCCTGATGCATCTATTTTTAAGGGAATCATTTATCCAAGTGATAGCTTTTCCATCAATTTTGAAATGTTTGTATAATTTTGTAATTAACTTGTTTTTCCATACCCCTTATCAAAAGCTTGTGTAAGGTCTAAAAAGCAGCTATTGTGTGGTTAGTTGGTTTTCTGTTTTGTGCATCTTTTACCTTTTGTGTGAAAAATAAGGGTTGGTCTATTGTCCCATGTCCTTTCCTAAATCCATATTGTTCTTCTGGTCAGAGATTTCTTGTGTCGGGGTGGTAGGTGAGTCGTCTGAGTATAATTTTTCCATTAAATTTCAGCAAATACTTGTGAGAGAGATAGGTCGGTAGTTTTTTGGGTCATCAGCAGATTTGTAAAGTTTTTAAATGGGAATTATTGTTGCATTTTTACAGTCTTGAATCAATTTTCCAGTTTTCCAGGAGTTATTGAAAATATTAAGAAGTCTTTCTTTGCCAATTTTGCCCAAGTTTGATATCATTCGGCCATGGATTCCATCTGGCCCAGGAGTCTTGTTTAGGTCAGTGTTTTCTAATGCATAAGCTAGCTCTTTCATATTTTTTTTTTTCATGGAAAATATTATTAGTGCTGGTGACATTTTTACAGTCATGAATAATCCTTTGGGCCTTTGTTTCAACCTTGATTTTACTACTTATTTGATATGAATTATGAATTACCTAAAAGATTGGCAGCAATTTTGTCATTAGTTGCTGGTGTACCATCTGTATTCTTAATCATATTAGTTTTTTCAGTTTGTGACTGGGAACTGTCAATTTGTTTTGCCAAATTCCAAAGTTTTGTATTTGGGTTTCTTGGGTTCAGGTTTTCACAAATTTGTTTCCATTTTTCTCTTTTCGCATTTACGTATAATCTTTTTATTTTTGCATTCACAATGTTCAGTTCAGTTCTACAATTTGTTTGGTTTTGGGTGCTCTTTTTTTTTAGTTCATTTCTTTTAGTTATAAGTGTTTGAAAAAATTTTGCCTGGTTGGTATAATTTGGAATCCATTTCTTAATATTACCTCTTGGTATTGAAACTGTAGCTGCTTTAATAATGCTGTTTTCGAAAGATATCCAATTAGCCTTTTTGAAGTTCCAGATTTTTTTTAATTGAGCTGGTTTTGGTCTTGGTGCTAAATTCTATCAAATTAGGCAAATGATCACTTCCAATACTTTTTAATATTTGCTATTTGCATTTGTGGAAAATGTCAGAATAGTAAAAACTTATATCAAGGGCTTGTGCAGTATTATAGCTGTAGGAATGATGGGTAGGATTCCCATCATTTAAGCACATGATGGCATTGTCGTCAAATATGTTTGAAAGTATTTTGCCTCTTGGGTTTGGCGTGGAACATCCCCATAGTTGATGTTTGGAATTAGGGTCACCTACAATAAGAGTTGTCTGTAAGAAATTGAGCTATTGTTCCATCGTCAATAAGTGTATTGTTTGGAGGGTGATACATATTGTATATGTTGATGGCTTTGTTTTGATTGAGGTAGAATTTGATATCTTGGGCTTCGAGGTCTAATGTGTTTGAAATATTAACGGCTATGTCCTCATAGTACAAATTATTGATTAAAAATGCTAGGCCACCCCCTTCAACAGCATATACAGATGGATCTTCAGACCTTACCCTGAGTTATGGAGGGGCCGGAATTAACATAATACTGCAAGATGGAACGCACATCAAAATCAAAAAAGGAGCAGGACAGATTTCGTCAAACTTCACTTGTGAACTGACAGCTATCTGGAAAGCCCTTGATGTATGCCTTAACCAACCATCCCTGCATCAAGCAGAAGGAAATTTAATATACAGTGACTCCATATCTGCTCTAGAATCAATTCAGAAGGGCAATACTAAAATCACACAGAAAATACACTCGTTACTTACCCAACTGGAACCATTGGAGAATAACTGCATTCTACAATGGATCCCTGCCCATGCTGGGATCGGGGGTAATGAAATAGTATTTGAATTGGTAAAGGAAGCCAGAAAGTTGAGCCAAAGGAAAGAACAAATGTCATTATTTGACGCTGATTCTTTGTCAAAATACAAGATAATTAAACAATAAATAAGAAAAGATCAAAATGCGAAATAAACTCTGAGAGAAAAATTACAAAAACTATAACAAGACTTAGAACAAAACACTATAAAGGAATAACAATACATCCAGATGGCACAATAACCTATAGGGCATGCAACAATTGTCCTGGTGTGGAACTTACACCTACCCACATATTCTCATAGCCAGCAATGCTTCGTGCAGAAAATTGACATAGACCCAGAGCAGCAGCTTTACACACCCAAGATAGTGGACATTGCTGCTGCTGTGATGGAGATGCATGGAGACATCTGAGGCTTTTTATTGGACACGACAACAACAACGGCATTCCAGAGTAAAATAAATTATCAGAGATAGATACATATTTTTCAAATGAATTAAAATAAATATAATCGATACTGAGAGAGAGTTGAATTAAAAATATTAGAAATTTATTAACTTGGAAACAAACCATATCTAAATTATCATTTTTTTTTTGCTACATGTTTAATTTGCATTTACCTATTTTACATATCTCTGATTGTATTTAAAAATTGTTAACCAATTCTTCATACTTTTTGCAAAGTGGTGTTTTATTAATTTGTTATTTGATGTTATTAGGGTTCTTTCCTGGTATTCAAAAAGGAAAAATACGTGTCGATCAGTTATATTTTTCAATTTATCAAACAATTTGGCCGCTGAATCTCTGATTCTGGTAGTGCGCCATCTGGCGAATAAAATTGTAACTAAAATCAATTTCGAATTTTTCATTATTTGCCATAAAAAATCCCATTGCATCCTGAACACAATGGTGTTTACCGCATTGCTCTAGCGCAAATATTCGCGGAGTTATTAATTTTTAAAATAGTGCGGGACTTTTGGATCACCCTGTATTTAAAGGACACTTTAGATCTGTAACCGAGTGTTTTCCTTTAGAGAGAGGTTCTACTGCATAAAATTCGGGAAAAACCACGATGTTTTACAAAACTAAACACTGTGTGATCCGAATCTTAAAAAAAAAGAACAATTAGAAATCTGGCGTCATGTTTTAGCAGGATGAAACGAAATAGATTACTAAAATTTGAAGACTGATGAAAGTGTAATGATAAAAAGGATCTAAAGAAGAAGTTTTGAAAGAGGAGAACAAGGTAACGTCCATTAACTTACAGTAGCCCATATCATTTTCTCTTCTAAGGATCACATTCCAGAGAAGGCTTTCATGAGATGGGGTCAAATTGAAGAGTTCATCTGCCTTTGTCTGCTTCTGGCATGAAAGGGCCAATTCTTTGTTTAATCTTCTTACATTGGAGAATGGAATTTTCTCTCCTTCCTTTAAAATAAAGGCATCGTTTTTACTCATTGTCTTTTTGACGGGGTTTCATGGACTTCTATATCCTTTTAATTTAGAAAGGGTTTATTTCGGGTTATTGTATATACAACAACAACAAAAAGCTTTATTAAGACCTTATATAGATTTTCTAAGCAAAAATGTAGGGTACATACAGGAATAACAGTTATAGTACAAGTACTCAGCAATGTTATTTATAGTGTATCAAATAAGAGGGGAAAAAGAAAGAAAGAAAGGGCTTAGCTTAAACTTATATACAAGAAGTTATTTTCCTCAAAGAACAATAATTAGAGTTATTGTATATGTAATCGCTTGTATTGTCAATGCAGGTGAGAATATGGAATGGGTTCGCTTTTCTTTACAGTTGAGGAAGGATGGAAACTGCTTTTCTCTATCAGTGAAAATTCATTCATTCTAAGATTTTCACATTGGAGGACTCAAAATAAACAATCTCAACTACTCTGATAACGCCCCATTATTAGCAGAAAGAAAGGAAGACCTAAAGCAGATTATTGAGAAAGTCAAAGAAGAAAGTGAAAATTTCGGATAAAATTAAATATCTTTAAGACCAAAATTATAACTATACATAATATAAATTAAGAAAAAGGCATCTCCTTATCTCAGTACAATTTCACATTTGTAATATTTTTTCATAATATAAATAGCTTTGAAATTCATCAAGAAAAATTTGATATAGTTGATAACTTCATATTCTTAGGATCCAGGATTGATAAGATGGGAGGCTGTTTAGAGAAAGTAAAAAGAAAAATGGCACTAGGCAGGAATGCAATGTTGAAATTGGAGACGATTATGAAAGATAAATGCATTTCTCTCAGGACAAAGAAGATAATTGTAAAGGCATTATTGGTATTCCTTGTGAACACCTATGGATGTGAAAGTTGGACTCTCAGAAAATAATTTTAAAAATTAAGTATTTTAAATGTAAACACGTGAAAAGCTATTCAGAGTGACATGGACAGATATAAAAGGACAAATACTTCAATCATAAATGAAATTAATCTTGGTAGATACCCCTATAATCCCAAATATGCAAACAAAGACAGAGCTACTTCAGACACATAATGAAAGCAAAAATGGATTAAGAAAGCAATTGGAAAAAATAAAAGATTAGAGATTTATCGGATTAAGCTATTTAGAGGGTTCGTTAATGATGAGCTATGCTATCCCATAATTTGCAGCTTCCGCAGTATTAAAGAAAATATACACGAAGTCCAAATGTGTACTTGTACCTTCTTGTACGCTCAAATCTATATGTAAGAAATAGACTCACAAAGCACGAATGTTTCTTTTACAAAGAAACAAACTTCTACTGTCTGTACTGCAATGGAAAAATAGTGGGATGGTTTAGCTCTTCAGTGGTGAACTTTTCATCGCAGTAAGGACAGTAGAAGCTTATTTTTGTTTGTAAAATAAACATTCGTGTGTTTTTGGTTCTATTTAATTTATATAGATGGCACGTTACGTTCAAGTCTATGCATCAACTAGTCAACGTTTTCTGTAATAATGTAAATTTTGATAAGCTAGCTATAGAAAATTTCGAATTCCCTCCTGAAGACAATGGTTTCGTGCTATGTCTTTCGTCAGTCCAATGCAACTTCGATTTCATATCGTTCATTATAGGACACGGGAATTTTCTTGAATTTTCTAGAGAGATATTTTTCTGGTGAAGTGATTATCATTGAAACTTTTTATAGATATACCTTTACGCCAATATAGACACTTTTACATCTACTACCTTCTTTGCATTTACGCATATTCAAGTTGGGTGAAAAATGATGCCACATCAGTTTCAATTTCAAGATTGCTTTTATTCAAATAGATAAATTCCCTACTTTCTTTACATCAATGATAAATTCATAAACGCATTCCGAAAGACGGCTTTTAAAAATGTTTTGAAGTTTGGGAGAAACGATGGAAGCTATGTATAGATGCGGGAAGGGGGTATTTTGAAAAATACTAATTAATGTTTTCTCAGTCTCACGGTTTTTCTTATCTTTTGCCTTTTTCGGGAAATTATTGGACAGACCTTGAATTAGGATGGCCTGGTTCATCAGTGATAAACTCTTGAAGCTCCTTCGTCATATTGGTTTGGTCTGTTCTGCTTATATAGCCGGAAAATTGGTTAGTTTCTCGGTAAAGGTACTTATAAAAATTATAGACATAGGCTATGAAAACAGTCAAATTACATACAAATGTGTATATCAAACATTACTCTTCTTCATACAACACAAAGGGCTGTTAGACATAAACATAATTTATTAGCGCGTTATATGCATGTAAAAGGATGCAGACTGTTTACGCCGTTTTTTCTTTCAAATAAGCAATTTCAGAGTGTTTATTATTTTCTATAAAGGTAAAGTTTTCATCAATACTCAGTTATAGGTAGCGCCATTAGAGATCCTTACCATAGAAGGCATCGACTGAAGAAGGCACATTGAGGCCATCAAGAGAAATGGCAAGTTAATTAAAGAGATAAACATAATTAATTTGCAATTCGTGTGCCAGATAGACAGGTTAATGGCACGACGGGTGCTACCAAATATTTCTTCACTCATTATTGCGACTTCCAAATCTTTCTTAGCAAACATCAATTCCATCATTTTAAAAAAGGCCGTATGTTGATTAAAAGCAAGAATGAATTCAGATTATTTTTAAAATGACCTATATCATCACATATCTGTGAAAACATAAATATATACATATCTGCATATTGTAGTGTACTGATTAGAATATTCCGCGCTCAAAACTACAACAGTAACTCTCTCCTGATCTACCTCTATATAGTGTCAAAATTTCATACGGATAAGCTAAGTATAGTTTAAATAACGTGGAACAGCCTCACTAACAAAATTTTTTTTTTAATATTACTTTTAATAATATGGATTATATAATATATATTAAAATTATATAAATAAATAAGGTTGTAAATATATATATGGTGAATAATAATATAAATTATTCTAATCTAGAATATTTTTTGCGCCAAAAAAGAAATCACTTCAGAAGACCAGAAGATAAAGCACGTCTGCCGCTTTTAAAAGCGACCAATCAGGAGGCGTTGTGAAGACAATCAATGAAAAGAATAATTCTTGAGTTAGCTGCGTTCGAAATTTTCAGCTTTCTTTTTATAAATTGAACCTTTTGAATAAATCAACCTACAACGTAATTTCCAAAAACATAAATTTTCTATTTTACCGAAAAATATATTTAGGCTTGTTGAACACATAAAAAAGATAGTTGTAATATATAGGTTTCTTTATTTTTTAAATTTTATATGTTTCAATTTAAATTATATACTTTCGAGAATATATGTTTATTTCAGTAATAATGTTTGAAAACAAACAATCCCCTACTGCCCTTACTGCAGAGATAAAATATCGGCAAACAGTGGTGAGAATCCTTCAAGCGGTTTCACTAATGTTGTAAAGACAGAATGAAATGAGATTATAAAGAAAAACTATTTTTTTAAAGAGAAGACGAACTTCATTCCCTATTAAGAGACTCTTAGAAAATCAAAGGATTTTTGGCTCTTTTTTCCCAGAAGACTGCTCAAATTTCTGGAAGAATGTTGGCGCCTCTGTATGTGAAATATGCAAAGTTGAATCCCAAGATTGGATGGCCAATATCCTTTTCCAATGTTCCAAGAATTAATAAAAATATCTTGCATTCTCTCTCTTCCAAACATGCCAACCCAGAAACTTAAACTCTTAATAAAATTTTCACAACTGCCCTGTCTCTAACAGAACATTTTTTTTTTATTTTATATCAATTTAAAGCGTTATGTCCCCCTAGGGACACTAACGTTGTCATACATGTATGCCTTTACATTTTTCTATACATATATATACAATAATTTTAGGCCGTGAATAGAATGGTCTCATGATGTTAACAATGAGAAAGAGAGAAAAAAAAACGAGAAAAGACGTGTGTACAAAATAAAGTAGTGTCTGGCAATATGTACACTAAGCATAATATAAATTATCAGTTTCTTAAAATAATTTTTCTCTAAATATACTTCCAATTTTACAAGGTCGGGTCAAAAATAAGGTTTGCAAGTTGTGGATGAAAAGAATCAAGAAACTTCTAATGCCCATAATTTATAATCTGCGTTACTAAAAATTATGTATATATGTATATCGTGTGTACATAAACTTATTCTATTTATTATTATCATTAATTGATATATATTTCCTGTTCTTTACAGCTTCTCTCTCTTGTAATCTCCAAGGAAAACCTTCTATACGACCAGTGTGTCTTAATAATGGTTTGTGTGTGAGTTTTGGAATAGAAGAGTTTACCTTGGAAAGTAAAGTATTACAGAATAAAATATACAACTACTGCATATATTATATTATTTGTTATTCAAATATAGAATTTAAAATATATTTAAACATGGGGGAATATAATTATATGTAAATGTGACATAGAATTGTAGTAAGGGGTAAATGCAAATATATTTACATGGTTATATACCTCACGACTGGACTGAGCTATATCGTTTGGCATTTTTTCATTATTTCTAGTCCGGGTAGGTTTCAACGTTCTCTAGCGTAAATTCGGTCTGGTCTCAATAATGAGATTTCTCTGACGCTCTCTTTCTATGCAAATTTAAGGATAAACGATTCTACCTAAGCCTGGAAAAAAGCGAGTTTTTTTATTATCACAAGTATACGTGGTACAGGCATGATAAACATGGTGGATAGTTAGCGGAAGCTTTTAGTAGCATTTTGTTCAGGAGTGTAGTTGTTAGTGAATGCTTTCATGTTCATATTTAATATTTTCTCTTTACTGGTTGCTATTACTTATTTCGTGACAATGGATTATCGGATATTAAAAAAGAATAAAATAAGAATATCATTATTGAAAGATAAATGGATACTCAAGATTTAAAAATATCAATCAAAAATTGGCTTTTAGGATGAAAACCCTAATGATATATAGGTCTTTCGGCAAAATGCAAAACTTTTCAAACCCGAATTAGATTCAGCTTTGAAGGAATCTAATCCAACGAAGTAAAGATCTATAAGATAATTATTTACCTTAAAAATGGAAAACCAATTGAATTATCAATGAAAATAACCTACACAATAAAACCTCCAACTCGGAACTCAAATGAAGATATGCGAATATTTCCCTATTATAATGACAAGAAATGGAGATCTCATACCTCCAAACATACAATATGAAGACCATCACTCAGTATTCCAACGATACAATACGAGGATGAGAACTCAGTATTCCAACGATACAATACGAAGACCATCACTCAGTATTCCAACGATACAATACGAGGATGAGAACTCAGTATTCCAACGATACAATACGAGGATGATCACTCAGTATTCCAACGATACAATACGAAGACCATCACTCAGTATTCCAACGATACAATACGAAGACCATCACTCAGTATTCCAACGATACAATACGAGGATGATCACTCATTATTCCAACGATACAATACGAAGACCATCACTCAGTATTCCAACGATACAATACGAGGATGATCACTCAGTATTCCAACGATACAATACGAAGACCATCACTCAGTATTCCAACGATACAATACGAGGATGAGAACTCAGTATTCCAACGATACAATACGAGGATGATCACTCAGTATTCCAACGATACAATACGAAGACCATCACTCAGTATTCCAACGATACAATACGAAGACCATCACTCAGTATTCCAACGATACAATACGAGGATGATCACTCATTATTCCAACGATACAATACGAGGATGATCACTCAGTATTCCAACGATACAATACGAAGACCATCACTCAGTATTCCAACGATACAATACGAAGACCATCACTCAGTATTCCAACGATACAATACGAGGATGATCACTCATTATTCCAACGATACAATACGAGGATGATCACTCAGTATTCCAACGATACAATACGAAGACCATCACTCAGTATTCCAACGATACAATACGAAGACCATCACTCATTATTACAACGATACAATACGAGGATGATCACTCAGTATTCCAACGATACAATACGAAGACCATCACTCAGTATTCCAACGATACAATACGAGGATGAGAACTCAGTATTCCAACGATACAATACGAGGATGATCACTCAGTATTCCAACGATACAATACGAAGACTATCACTCAGTATTCCAACGATACAATACGAAGACCATCACTCAGTATTCCAACGATACAATACGAGGATGATCACTCATTATTCCAACGATACAATACGAGGATGATCACTCAGTATTCCAACGATACAATACGAAGACCATCACTCAGTATTCCAACGATACAATACGAAGACCATTACTCAGTATTACAACGATACAATACGAAGACCATCACTCAGTATTCCAACGATACAATACGAAGACCATCATTCATTATTCCAACGATACAATACGAAGACCATCACTCAGTATTCCAACGATACAATACGAAGACCATCACTCATTATTCCAACGATACAATACGAGGATGATCACTCAGTATTCCAACGATACAATACGAAGACCATCATTCATTATTCCAACGATACAATACGAAGACCATCACTCATTATTCCAACGATACAATACGAGGATGATCACTCAGTATTCCAACGATACAATACGAAGACCATCACTCAGTATTCCAACGATACATTACGAAGACCATCACTCAGTATTCCAACGATACAATACGAAGACCATCACTCAGTATTCCTACGATACAATACGAAGATGATCACTTATTATTCCAACGATAGAATACGAGGACCATCACTCATTATTCCAACGATACAATACGAAGACCATCACTCAGTATTCCAACGATACAATACGAAGACCATCACTCAGTATTCCAACGATACAATACGAAGACCATCACTCAGTATTACAACGATACAATACGAGGATGATCACTCAGTATTCCAACGATACAATACGAGGATGATCACTCAGTATTCCAACGATACAATACGAAGACCATCACTCATTATTCCAACGATACAATACGAAGACCATTACTCAGTATTCCAACGATACAATACGAGGATGATCACTCAGTATTCCAAAGATACAATACGAGGATGATCAATCAGTTTAGAAATTTAGATAAAGAATTCTTCCTGGATTGAATTTAGACGATAAAAAACATAGCGAAGGAAGACGAGTATCTTTTATTGGTGCATTAGGGCAAGCTTTCGGGCAAAAGCCCTTCGACAGGCAAGATATAACGACACTATCTCGTTATATCGTTATCGTTATATCTTGCCTGTCGAAGGGCTTTTGCCCGAAAGCTTGCCCTAATGCACCAATAAAAGATACTCGTCTTCCTTCGCCATGTTTTTTATCGTCTAAATGATCAATCAGTATTCCAAAGATACAATACGAGGATGATCACTCAGTATTCCAAAGATACAATACGAGGATGATCAATCAGTATTCCAAAGATACAATACGAGGACCATCACTCATTATTCCAACGATACAATACGAGGATGATCACTCAGTATTCCAAAGATACAATACGAGGATGATCACTCAGTATTCCAAAGATAAAATACGAGGATGATCACTCAGTATTCCAAAGATACAATACGAAGACCATCACTCATTATTCAAACGATACAATACGAAGACCATTACTCAGTATTCCAACGATACAATACGAGGATGATCACTCAGTATTCCAAAGATACAATACGAGGATGATCAATCAGTTTTCCAACGATACAATACGAAGACCATCACTCATTATTCCAACGATACAATACGAAGACCATCACTCATTATTCCAACGATACAATACAAATATGATCACACATTATTCCAACGATACAATACGAAGACCATCACTCATTATTCCAACGATACAATTCGAAGACCATCACTCATTATTCCAACGATACAATACGAAGACTATCACTCATTATTCCAACGATACAATACGAAGACCATTACTCAGTATTCCAACGATACAATACGAGGATGATCACTCAGTATTCCAAAGATACAATACGAGGATGATCAATCAGTATTCCAACGATACAATACGAAGACCATCACTCATTATTCCAACGATACAATACGAAGACCATCACTCATTATTCCAACGATACAATACGAATACCATCACTCAGTATTCCAACGATACAATACGAAGATGATCACTCATTATTCCAACGATACAATACGAAGACCATCACTCAGTATTCCAAAGATACAATACGAGGATGATCAATCAGTATTCCAAAGATACAATACGAGGATGATCACTCAGTATTCCAAAGATATAATACGAGGATGATCAAACAGTATTCCAACGATATAATACGAAGACCATCACTCAGTATTCCAAAGATACAATACGAGGATGATCAATCAGTATTCCAAAGATATAATACGAGGATGATCACTCAGTATTCCAAAGATATAATACGAGGATGATCAAACAGTATTCCAACGATATAATACGAAGACCATCACTCAGTATTCCAAAGATAGAATATGAAGCAGATCACTCAGTATTCTAACGTTACAATACGAAAATGATCACTCGGTATTCCAAAGATACAATGCGAATACGATCATTTTTCCGATACCATAATACGATGTCGAAAAGAGTTTGAATATCAAATTACGGAATCGACAGAGCTCTAATCACACAATACGAAGACGATCCGAGCTCAATCAACAATACGAAGATCAGCACTCCATTACCACACAGTGTATATACGACCAGAACTCCAATATCAAAATACGAATACGATTAGAACTCCACAATATTACAATACAAAGGCGTGCAGAACTGCAAAAACACAATACGAAGTTGTGAACATGGCTACAATAATACAATACGAAGAGAGAAAGAGACAATAGGACTTCCAAAATACTACAATTTAAAGACGATCGGGGCTCCAGTAATACAATAGGAAGACTATCAGAACTCCAAATGCCACAATACGAAAACGATTGGAGAACCAATAACACAATTCAAAGACGATAAGAACTCGAATAACACAATATGGAGACGATTAGATCTCTAAAATAACAAAATTCTTGGATAATCCCAACTCCAATAATACAATGCGAAGACAGTCATTCAGAACTCCACGACACATTACACAGACACTGCAGTGATACAATACCAAAACTAACTATCGATTGACTATGTTATTACCTCAGAATTTCAGAAAAACCCATACAGTCCAATACAATTTCAGAACGCCAATGACACAAAACGAATATTGCTACTTAGTACATCAATATTGCATTAAGAAGACCTCCATTAAAATACCTAACAACACAATATAAAAGAACTACACGCTGGCACATTCCAAAGCCCTCAAACCTCCACTGACCCAATACAAGACCTCACTATGAAGACCCTGCAGGGTAGCAGATAAGCAGACAGACAGACAGATTTACAAGGCACGCGGTCAAATCACCACAATTTACGGTAGGTGCTGGGAACCAGTTCTACTCGCCAGTGTTGACTCCCAATATCCACCAATCACAGGACGACGAGGAAATGTTCACACCAATGTGATGGGAGTCGTTAGCACCTTGTCCTCACGTAACCTGGCTTCTTCCTGTGTAGCAGCTTCTTCCTTGTTCTCGTATGCTGATTACTCTGAAGAACTTCGCCTCACTTCATTATAAGGGTAGATACAGAAAACTTAAGCGACACATCTGATCTGCGATCATCTCCCCGGGCGAACCATCTCCAAAAGCGAACCATCCGTTTTACGACCATCTCCCTAAACGACTCATCTGGTATGTGATCCTTTCACTAAACAACCCATCTGATATGCGAACATATCCCTAAACGACCCATCCGATAGGCGACCATTTCGCTAAACGACCCATCTAATATACGACCATCTCCATAAAGATCCATCGATATACGACCATCTCCCTAAAGACCCATCTAATATACGACCATCTCCCTAAACGATCCATCTTATTTGCGAACACCACCTGACATCCCCAGTTCAACCATCTATACCGCTGTGAGATTATATGTATCTAATATTGTATCTGGGAGCTATTCTGTACTTATATACCCGGCATTTGGTTGGAATAAACAATTCCCATAGATTCGATGAATAACTTGACCAGGTATTCCTTCCACGTGTCGGCGGGCATAAAAGCAGAATATCCCTAGACAGTATTATATACATGCAATGCCGCCTCATCTGCCGTCTTGTATGGTAGATTAAACTGGAGAAACCGTTAAGAAGGTTCACTGATAGCTAGGCCCTCCCAATATTCTTTTATTGCAGTAAAGACAGTAGTAAATAGAAAGGAAAAAGTCGTGCTCCTACTACTGTCCTCAAAGGCTATTTCTATGGATTTATTAAATACCTTGAACAAAAAAAAATCCATTCTACAGTCGGGTATAAATTCAGAATATTCCAAATAATATTAAATGCCCCAATATACCAAAAAACGACCTATTGTTTATAGCTTCAATCATACCATCGTATACCATCATACAATAAAATTATTCAGTAGAAGCGCCAATATTGTGTATGTAATTTCACAGCAAGGTGTTGAATTGGCAAAACCGCTGTTAGGGTTCACCACTGATGAGCCAATCCCTCCCAATATATTTTTATCACAGTAAAGACAGTTAGAAGATTTTTATTTATAAAAGAGCAAGGATTCTCGCTACATAATGTCATTTCTTGTACATAGAAGTCCTCACTTCTTTTTTCTAGATTTAATTCATTTTGTCTCCTCTCTAATTGTAAAGACGTTGCTGTATCAGCTCATAAGCATAAATAAATTGTACATAGATGGCGCTCTAAGGTCTCATGCAAATATGAATTGTTAATAAATATTTGCATATTGTAAATATATCTTCACACATCACATTTGTCTTTATTTCTCTTGTTGTTACTTTTATCGACAAAAAAATGGGAAGATATTCTAGAGATGCTGACTCAAAACTTTTGAAAAGTGGTTGTTGTGTGTGATCTGGCGCGGTCGTTGAAAAAAAACATGTATATTGGTGTTTTTCTGTATATAAACCTTCAAATAAATATTTAGTAGTCACCCGTGTATTTACATATAGCTAAACTTGTGTCTTAAGAGGGTCTTTTGTTAATTGGAAATCTCTTAAACCGTCATGCAGCAATATTCAATTTGGCATTGCGGCTATACTTTTTCAAGTAGCTTTTCGACAAATTTAGAGTTTATTTCACAAATTTTGGTTGAAATAACACAATTATTAATTAATATTTGAAAATATAGCGCGCGCGCTATTCGTAATGATAAAACAATAAATATAAAAATCGTTCTGAAAATTGAGCGCAAACCTATATTTAAATCTTTAGATAATAAAAAGGTATAAATTGGCAAATAATTTTTTTATTCAATCCAATATATGCTTTTATCTAAATATAAAATGCATATATTTGATTTTTACCAATTGCTTCGGAAAAAAGGCAATGCTTTGCGTATGGTGGGACCAGACCGGCGTAGTATATTTCGAGTTCCTGAAACCTGGCGAAACGGTCAATACTAGTCGCTACGAACAACAAATGCACAGTTTGAGAGAGGCGGTGAATGAAAAAAGACCGGAATGGCGTGAAAAGCACAACAAGCTGATACTGCAGCATGACAACGCCCCAGCACAAAACGCTACGGTGGTCAAAAACACCATAAAAGACTTGAGCTGGGAACTCTTACCCCACCCGCTGTACTCACCAGACTTAGCGCCGTCGGACTACCACCTTTTTACATCTTTAGGACACGCCCTAAAAACCAGGAATTTTAGAACTCATACATACTCCGAAAATGGCTTGTTAACTGGTTCGACTCAAAAGGAATAGAATTTTTCAGACAAGGAATTCGAAAATTGCCTGAAAGGTGGTCCGAGTGTATAGCCAATCAGGGCAATTACTTTGAATCAAAAATCTTTTGTTGTATGGAATTGGTGAACTTTTGAATTCACCGAAAATTATCGCGTTTCATACTAATATACCTGGTAAATATGCATTTGTCCAATATTTCGAAGGATATTTAATATTTATTTGAGGAAGTTTGTTCTATGAATATTCATGATATTGTGCATATTAAAATATAGTTCCTTAAAAGTATATTACGCATTTACTTTGTGTGTTGAATATATTTTTTTTAATTTTTAATATTTAGAGTAAAAAAACTTGTTTTAGAAGACAACCCATATGTTTATATGAAAAATAGACACTTCGGCCAGTTGGAGGTTTTTATTTTCTTAACGTTTCGACAAAAGTATTTTGTCTCCGTTAGGAGGAGCAAATAAAAAGAAAGCATTTGGCAAGGCGTTAAAAATTTGGCTCCATTTGGCCGAAGTGTCTAATTTTCATATAAATATGAATGCCGGCCAGGCAGCCTCTATCTTTACGAAAACCCATAAGTTGTTGGCCATCCTGAATGGCCACCGCTTAAGATAGGGTTTACTGTAAACTTAAACACATAATACAAACGAATAATTCAGTTTTAAGCTGCACCCATATAGGTCACGATATCGTGTATCACATCTTTGTTCTCTTCTGACAAGGTTAGTAAATAAATATTTATGAGATTTTTCAATTAATACTCTCCGAAGGAGAAATTTTCTACAGCGTCACTGACTTTGTTTTACAGGTGTTCTTGGGGTTTACTTCTCCTTTGTGGTAAAAAAAAAAGTTTTATTTCGCACGCTCTACTTTAGAGGGGAAGCAGGTTTTTAATCACTAACAGTTACTGTTCTATATTTTTGAAATATTCAATCTCAACAACGAATTCAAATAACCAAATGAGGCTTTAGTAAGAATACAATGTTTGTTTCCACATGTGTAGATATGTAGTATACTTGCAGTAAAAACAGGCATAACTCTCTAGCTAACGCTTTCTATATGTTATTCAAGTATTTAAACATGTGCAAACATGTGATGTACTTATAGTATAAACAGTCACAAACCTCAACCCACAGCTTTCTACATGTTGTATGCTTTCAGAATCTGGCACAAGCTACTAACCTCAGATTTCTACATGTCTAGATATGTAGTGTACTTAAGTAAAAACAAACATAACTCTCTACCCAACGCTTTCTGCATGTTATTCAAGCTGTATGAAAATGTGATGAAGTTGAATAGGTTTATGGTTTTCCTTTGTTCTGAAAATGAATCAATGATGTTTCCTTGTGCTTGAATTGAATTGAATATGACTCCTTATTCCAATTTAATTTATTGATTAAAAAACGGAACAAAACAAAGAAAGAGAGAGAAATCTATTGTTACTAAACCTATTTGCTAACTATGCTATAGTAATAATGTAAACAAAACTAAAAGTGATGATGATAAAAAGATTGAATATACAATGCTAGAAAATGCTTCTATGAATTTAAGATAATAATAATAATTACAAAATCAAAATATAAATTTAAACACAAGCATTTAAACACGTGTAGACATGTAATGTACTTATAGTAGAACAGGCATAAACATCAACCCACAGCCCACACCCACATGTGGTATGCTTTCAGTATAAGCCGGCACAAGCTACTAACCACAGTTTTTTACATGTGCAGATACATAGTGTAATCTACAATACAAAGAGTTACAACTTTCTTCTTAACGGTACCTCACATTACAAGCCATCGCAGTCCTCTCTCTCTCTATCAACCATGGTTATCATGACCTATGCTTCATGTAACATTTTGAGATATGTAAAATGTGGTTTTTCCTTTTTTGTTTAGAAGTGCGTCGACGATATTAGCAATTAGAAATACTTATTAGAGATACTGATTGAGATACCATATCGAATTACTTAAAATCATACCTTTTAAAAATATAATAAAAATGTAGTACGTGTCATATTTGCATGTTGGTCTTTTTTAGGAGACAAAATATCTTTGAAAGAAATCTTGTTAAATATTTTAAATATCTTATAAATAGATATCTATAAATAGTTTTAAATATCAACTCTATATGGTGTTGTTGTTCGTTTATTGGCTGCCTAAAAATCTACACCTCTCGGTAGCCACGTAGGACGCATGCGCGAAATCACTACATTTAATTTTAACAAGTAAATAAAACAGCGGTATAGCGAACTTGTGTAGTTTTCTTTAATTCAAAAATAGTTTTATATTTTTGATATTTACAATAAATGAGAAAAATATCTTAACACTAAAGAATAATGTATATAGGTTTTGAAAATGAAGTAAATTTTTACAAAAAAAAGAAAAAAAGGGATAATGCAATAATATCTAACGAATAAAAAAAAAAATCAACAATTTTGTCCCCCTTCCCCCTCCCTCCTCAAAATTTTTCCAATTTTACCTTTATAAATATTCTCTCTTTTAAAAAATAATCAATAATAAAAATTTGGTTTTATTTTACGAAAAAATATATTTGGTTTGCAAACATTTACTCGAACAAACCAATTACCTTTAAAATATAATTTTTTGTTTATATTTAAACGCAAACGATAATTTGAAAAAGCCAAACGACATTGCTTACAAATATTATATTTGACTAGTAGAATATATATTTCCAGAAATAATAGCATTTTTCTTAGAAAAATTGACATCGATTTACTGTGATTTGTATTTTATTATTTCAAGGAAAAAATGATTGTAAATAAGAAAAATTACAGAAAATATTCCACAGAGAACCTATTTTAAAATCTATATTCTTAAGTAATAATGTATTTATTATTTTTCTGATTACATAAAAATGTCCTCTCTCTAAGTGCTGTCAAATGCTGATTGGCTAATAAATCTTCGTTTTGTCCCAGAAAATTGAGCTATTTCATTTTAAGTTTTATGTGTATTCATATGTGAAAGTTAAATTGTCCATTTAAATTTATATAAATTTAGTTGTACTTTTATTTCAATATAATATATAATCATTTAGCTCTAAACGGACATATTCCCCTACGCGAATTTCAATTATATTTGCAAAATTTTTGACATCATTTCTTTACATTTTGTGAAATTACACAATATTAAAAAAATTATATTCTCGCGTTATAATAATTCAAGTGTGCGATCACACACATATATGATATGCTTTTAACGAATAAAAATATCAACTGAATTAAAATAATAAAAATTAAAAATTTTTATAAATAAATTGCTCTATTCATTCAAATAGGACGTTTGGATAAAAGTTTGAGCCTCAGAATATCAAGTTATGATAAAACCGCTAATACTCTGTTAGAGAGACTATCGAATTAAAACCAAAAGATTTTTAAATATTTGGCGGCCGATTTTCTTACATTAAATTCTTAATCTTTGTTTTCCTCGTTTTTATTTTCAGATACGACATACTTCTGTACCCCAATTCGTTTTTTTTTCACCTCAAAAAAAAAAAAAGAAATAATATATAAAAAGGATATTTCTCTTATTTAAGTGCACAGCAAAAACTTCAGGCTACAAAAGTTTTGATATCTATTTAGACAGGAGACTTGCAGATTCTAGTCGGTAACAAAACCATAACACCAGCTTTGCCAAATTTATAAATGCCAATCTAGAGATAATGATTTTGAGCTATGGGCCTTGTCAGTCCCGGGCTTTGATTTCATGAAATTCACATGGGATCCATCATTGTTTTTGCTTTTCTCTTGACGTGAAGCTCGCCTCCTTTAAAAATTCAATTTCTTCCTATCAAAATAAATTCTACTTTTACCTTTATATATATTTAGAAATCTAAAAGATGGAACGCCATTTTTATACTTCAAACCTACTTTTCAACCTCAATACCTCCATTTAAAGTCCTACAGTTCAATTTCCTACAAAGGTATCAGTTTAATATAAGGAAATCGCGATATACTTTTATAAAACTATTTTTAAAACCCTTTTCTCCCAATATGTTTCTTTATTTTAAATTATTATTTTATTATAATTTGTTATTTTAATAAGATACTTATTGCGAAAGATTTTTGATCTTTGTAAAAGTATCAGTCGTGAAATCCTTAACTAAAAGAAAGAATTCACAAACCTATTTTGCTACATCTGCCGAAGAATCTGAAAGAAGAAACAAAATTCAGAAAGATTTAATAAATAGTGAATACTCTCGATATTTCATACATAAGCATTCCTTTAAAACTAATCAGAAAAATAAGAAATAATCCAATTACCCGACAAAATTTTGTATTCCTTACACCCTAGTGTGAGTCAAATATTATCTTTCCGATTGAAAAAATTATGAAATTCAAAAACCTTTCATAAAATTCCGCAAAGTTTCGTGAACATTTTCAGGAAACCCCTCCATAACTGAACCAGCCAAAAAGGTGAATCCAAACCAAATGGGAAAGGCCATTGATTCAGTTGGACGTCATGACTGTAACATTACATATATAGAAGAACCATGTATAAACCAAGATTAAAGAACATAGCAGTAACCTAAAAAATAATGATCATAAATCTCTTATAGCCCAGAATCAACAACAACAACAAAGCTATTTAATTAAAACATTTCGTTTTACATCGACTCGTCTCTCGGACTTCAAGAAACGAAAAAGCACATAATGGTAGAGAGTATCAATAAGTGAAAACATAATCAGCTATATATAGTCTCTTGGTGAAAAGGAAGACCAAAATTCCCTGAAGTCGGGGACAAGGAAGCATACAATGGAATACCTTATTTTGATAATTCATTTCCGCATAACGCATATTTTTAGGCAACAAGTCATTTTTTTTACAATCTTCTAAGTGGATTTTTGAGAGGAATAAAAAGAGTTTCCTTTACTGTGCTTCAGAAAAAAAAGTTGCCAACGCGGGATTCGATCCCGTGTTGTAGCTGTCAAAAATCGGTTTATACCACTCCATCTCCAATCCTTTTATATCACGATAAAGCAGAGTCTATTTTAAAATAAAAATAAAATAAAAATCAATATATAGTCTTCATTTTTATTGATATATTCGTCTTGTGAAAATGGGAAAAAGAAATGTAAAAAAAATACTGATTTTGGCACATACAATGTGTCGATATGGAAATATATTTTAAAATAATAATAGACAAAGAAGACGTTGAAATTCGATTTTTGAGACAAAAAAAAAAGTATAAAATATCGGCAGAGAAGAGAGGGAAATTGGCGAATAAACAAAGATAATAATGGTTTTTCCAATACTTGACTCCATCGATTTGGTTTTAGAGTTAGGAATAAAGAAGAGAAAAAACAATAGAAGGGGGGAAGACGATGCAAATGAGGGTGGTGGCGGAGTTAAATATGATCGATGACATCATAACAGGGTCAATAAAAGTTGCTAGTGTTGGGGACAGGAATATTAATGGTCTCCAGGAGGTGGTGTCGGGTCATACATCACCGAACTGGTGCCCCGCCTGCCTGCTAGCTCTCCGCGTTACATAACTACTGTACTCCTTGTTACGTAACGTCTGGGTACTCCTTGTTACATAACTACTGTACTCCTCGTTACGTAACGTCTGGGTGCTCCTTGTTACATAACGTCTGGGTACTACTTGTTGCATAAATACTGTACTCCTCGTTACGTAACGTCTGGGTACTCCTTGTTACATAACTACTGTACTCCTCGTTACGTAACGTCTGGGTACTCCTTGTTACGTAATATCTGGGTACTCCTTGTTACGTGACGTCTGGGTACTCCTTGTTACGTAATATCTGGGTACTCCTTGTTACGTGACGTCTGGGTACTCCTTGTTACATAACTACTGTGCTCCTTGTTACGTAACGTCTGGGTACTCCTTGTTACATAACGTCTGGGTACTACTTGTTGCATAAATACTGTACTCCTTGTTACGTAACGTCTGGGTACTCCTTGTTACATAACTACTGTGCTCCTTGTTACGTAACGTCTGGGTACTCCTTGTTACATAACGTCTGGGTACTCCTTGTTACATAACTACTGTACTCCTTGTTACGTAACGTCTGGGTGCTCCTTGTTACATAACGTCTGGGTACTACTTGTTGCATAAATACTGTACTCCTCGTTACGTAACGTCTGGGTACTCCTTGTTACGTAATATCTGGGTACTCCTTGTTACGTGACGTCTGGGTACTCCTTGTTACGTAATATCTGGGTACTCCTTGTTACGTGACGTCTGGGTACTCCTTGTTACATAACTACTGTGCTCCTTGTTACGTAACGTCTGGGTACTCCTTGTTACATAACTACTGTACTCCTTGTTACATAATGTCTGGGTACTCCTTGTTACATAACTACTGTACTTCTCGTTGCGTAATATCTGGGTACTCCTTGTTACGTAACATCTGGGTACTCCTTGTTACATAACTACTGTACTCCTCGTTACGTAAAATCTGGGTACTCTTTGTTACATAACTACTGTACTTCTCGTTGCGTAACATCTGGGTACTCCTTGTTACATAACTACTGTACTTCTCGTTACGTAATATCTGGGTACTCCTTTTTACATAACTACTGTACTCCTCGTTACGTAAAATCTGGGTACTCTTTGTTACATAACTACTGTACTTCTCGTTACATAACGTCTGGGTACTCCTTGTTACATAACTACTGTACTTCTCGTTGCGTAACATCTGGGTACTCTTTGTTACATAACTACTGTATTCCTCGTTACGTAACTTCTGGGTACTCCTCGTTACATAATGTCTGGGTACTCCTTGTTACATAACTACTGTACTCCTCGTGACATAATGTCTGGGTATTCCTTGTTACATAACTACTGTACTCCTTGTTACATAACTTATCTACTCACATTTTGTAACTTTTGTATTCCTCCTTACGTAACTCCCTCAGTCCTCGTTGCAACGTCTGGGTACTCCTTGTTACGTAAACCCCCCTCGTACTCCTCGTTATTTAACTACTGCACTCCTCTTTACGTAACTCATGCCTTTCTCCTCATTAGATAACTTATCTACTCACTGTTACGTAACTTTTGTATTTCTCGTTACGTAACTCCCTCACTTCTCGTTGCGTAACGTCTGAGTACTCCTTGTTATATAATCCCCCCTCGTTCTCCCCATGTTAAATAACTACTGCACTCCTCGTTACGTAACCACTGCCCTCCCCGTTACCTAACTCATGCACTTTTCGTGGCAAACTAATTTACTAACTGTTACGTAACTTTTGTATCCCTCGTTAAGTAACTCCAATACTCCTCGTTACGTGATTCTAGTACTCCTCGTTATGTAACTTGATTGCTCCTCGATTCCCACTTCCATCAGGCGACCGCGTCACTCAATGTAGCACTTTACGTTCCGCCTACACCGCACCCTTCTGATGGAAGTGAAAAAAATTTCCCTGCAGCGTTACAATGTCAAAAGACCTAGCTAGCCCTCCACCCCGATACTGTGGAATCAAGTCAGATGTAGCCGCGGAGGTAGCGTCCAGTGCCGCGTCCTGAATTGGATAAATATAGAGAGAGAAAGCCAGCGTGACATAGAGACAGGAGGTTCTTGTCGGACCTCGAGCATTCATTCCCTCCACCTACCGGCCATCCGGGAGGGCAACTAAGCAGTTTCCTGCTGGATGGCTTCGGTATTTGCTTATTGCAGGCTCGGCCGAGGCTATCGTCTACTTCTTTGCCGAAGTGACCCTCTTGGA
>CP092866.1:38860470-38969956 GCA_030710605.1 Cordylochernes scorpioides | reverse complement strand
CATTACATATACATGAGTCGACAGGATCTCATCACAGATAAGTCGAACAGCAACTCATCATCACATTTAAGTCGACAGGATGACCAAAACGAAGGATGACACAACGAAGAGGTAAGAAGACTGTTCAGATAGGAAGCGAGAAAGAGCGAAGATGGAGGAACAAGCCCGACCATTCCAACGAAACGTCCAAGCAATCTCTCCCCAAGATATTTACGGAAGAAACGCCGCCCCAACGGACTTCCGCATACCCGCTAGCCGATCGCCAACGCCGGAAACAAGCTGACAGCGCCAACGACAGCCCCGATATTCCCGCAAGACATGGAAAACGAGCAGCGATGTGACCCAAACCCTGTGACAAGTTCCACACCTTCGACTTGACATCGTCGAGACAATGCTCAAGGCAACAAGCCACAATCAACTTCACAGAAGCTACAAGCGTCTACAAGCTCTACATGGAGCGTCTTCAACGTCAGCCAGGAATACAAGCCAAGACCAAGTTTCCTGACTGAACTTTCACACAACTGTAAGTTTAAAAAAAAAAACCTACCTTAACTTTATCCTCAAGTTCAAAACTTGATTCCCTATAAATTTTGTATTTATATTTTCACTTTAAGCATTTTAAAATCAATTTTTACCTTTTTTATACCATTTTTTAATTCAATTTTTAAAACTTTCACATTTTCATTGATCAAATTTACTTTAATTTTTAATCAGATTATAAATTTTAAGTTATTACTCTCAATTTTACTTAAAAAAAAAAAAATTCGCCCATCACGCATTTTTACTAATTTACTAATCTTACATGCCTTTCCTAAATTTACCTAAAATGGCATTATCCAAAGCTACGACTTGAAAAAAAAAATCATTATTATTATTTAAAAAAAAATCTCATTCATCATAATTCTCAACTTATTTTTGTTTTACTTATTAGTTATCTTTATACAAAAGACCAATATCTTTATCAATTCTTAAAATTTGGTAATGTTCACCATTTTAAGTAAGCGCCCAATTCAAATTATTTGTAACTCTCACGACACTGCCCTTTTATAAGAATCATTTTAATTATCATAATCAACAATTTAAAAAGTATATTCAAATTTTAAATATAAATTAACATAGGTGAAACGCATTTTTTTTTAATTGCAAAAATCGGAAGATACAATATCTTCAAAAACACCACTAGGGAAAACAACTATCTTTCCCAAAACAAGTTGAAAATAAAGATTCCCTCCACTTCATCGCCAGTAGCTAAATTAGGTCACAACCTAACAAACTTATTAACAACATGCATTTTTACATGCATAATTAAGCAATAATAAATCTCTCTCAACAAATGTTATAACGCTCACACATCACTTTATACAATTGGCAACAATTTTTAGTGCGCGACTTAACACACAAATCCAAATCTTGAGCCACACAAGCCTCCACTTAACTCTATATCGTCGCCACAATTAAATAATTTCACATTAAACTTGCCACATCCACTAACAGTCAAATATTCTCTCGATGTGTTTCATACAACAACCACCCATGACTTTAGTAAATTTGTTATTTATGGCGAAAAAGGTTAGATTTTGTACCAAACTAAGACTTCACGTGACACCTTTTCATTCACATTTCTCACTTCGTGTCACAGTGCCACACCACAAAACTTTTTCACTTTTCAGACCAAAGACGCCTTCACGCCTGTGACACCACATCTCAACTCAAAGCGTGTCCACGTTGAAAGTCGAACTTTCACCACACATCTAAACCTGACATCACCTAATAACATTTTTTCTAAGTCTAAACTAAATGCGAAACACAACAACTACAAACACCGAGAAAATCATATCTTTCAATTATAGCAGAAAATTGCCAACTCAACAAAAGGAGAATATCTTATCTCCCCCCTCAAGCAGTCATCTTGACCGCTAGCTTCATGATCGCCATTTTAAACAAATGTTTCAAACCAACCATTTAGATTTCCTCGAGAATCTCACAAATCTCACCAACGAGATATCACAACACAACATAGATTAAACATTTTACATGTTAAATTGATAACACCAATTAAAACAATTTGGTTAAGTCTTATATAGACTTTTTAACGCGAAAGAGAAATCATTCTCTACATACCAGCATTGAGGACAAACGAAAAGATCATTTCACATATTCCCAGTTTCAGAGTCATAGAAACACCGATGTTACCAAAGGGATATAATCTAGTCACACACCACAACTGTAACTTTTCGTCAAAAGAGACAATTTTTGTTCAATTTTACACTACTTAAAATTTACCCAATCATTAATAACCTTCAATTATATTATAAATTTTGTATAAAATCTTGAATAATTATTCTTATTCTTACCTTTCAATTATATAAACAAATTTTTTAATCCAACATTTAAAAAAAAAACCTTTAATCAAATTTACTTTTATTTTCATGATATTATTTTAGTATTGTAAAATATCTAATTGTTTCAAAAATTATTTTTATTTTATTATTTATTATATATTTTATATATTACAGGTTTAATTTTGTCCACTTACACTTTTTGTACCCGCAATCATATTTCTATATTTCTATTCACTATATTTTATTTGTTTAAATACCTTTATTATCTGACAAAGTTAATCATCCACTATCGGGCATCTACAACAATCGTTTTCAACAATCATTTTCTTTAACCAATTCCCTATATTTTTCATCACTATCTTTTCAGTCATTGCGTCACAACAACGTAGAAAAACGACAGCACTGCTTGACAATTTATTTTTTGATTTCGTAATTTTCTCTTTGAGAACACCGTTCCCCAGACTTACCAATCCAAACTTCTGGTCTGAACATGCTTCAAGAGTTTATTTCATTTCATCCGCAGAGCAAATCACCAACGCATTCACAAAGCGTTCACGTTTTTCAACTTTCAACTTTTTTTTCAGCTCTAGCGGACCACATTCAACCTTTGATTTCGAGTCAAGTCAGATCACCTACTGTCGCTACAATTCTACTTATCGCATGGCTCTATTTCACTCCTTTCTCAATCATATTAATAAGCAACTTTTCTTCAGCAACTTTTAACCCAATAATCCTAAAATTGTGACAAAACACTGTAACCCTTATATAGGATCGCAAGTGAAACATTGCCAAGGAAGACAGCTCAAGTCTATATCCTCGCTTTGCACCTGGATCTGAGTATTTGGTTTACATGGGCACTTCTAACAATTACATATTCTTCAACAACTTTTCAACCCAATAACACTACAATTGTGACAAAGCACTGTTACCCTATACAGGATCACAGGTGAAACATTGCCTAGGAAGACGCTCAATTCCATATCCTCGCTTTGCACCTGGACCTAAGTATTTGATTGCATGTGTAAATCTCACAATTGCTTATTCTTTAACTTCTAACCCTGTCCAACGCCCACCAATATTCTCTTAGAATGTGAATTTTTATGTCATCATTTTATTTTAATCATCTTTTTTGTTAATCAAACACAATGTCATTTTTATTTCACTTTTATATATCCAACAAATATCATCTTGTTATAGCCCTTTTTAACCCTCACAGTTTAAATTAATTAAAAGAAATTTTAATTACTTACCTGTGTTAGAGAGGCTTTACCCGCCTAAACCCGGATAAACCCTTTCACTCCCGGGGCCCATCTATGGTAATTTAAAACAACAACCTCATATTGTGTAGAGAACTTATAACAAGATTGCCATGTTGTATATAGAAACACATCTATAAATAATTATGCGCATGATTAATCTGTGTCTTTACATCACCCTATGTAATGTAATTTGTACAAAGTGGATAAATAAATAAAATCTGTAATAGATTTAAGAGTTGAGCTAAAGCAGAGATCGAGCATAGTATTACCAAAACAACAGTCTAAAGATGGAACTCATAAATCAGGTAGATTCACAATTCCCACGACAGGCCACCCACACTGTCACATGTGGTGGAATGCAGAGACCCCTCTCACACCTGGACAGGTAAAGGCGCCCTTTCTCAAACGCCCCTGTCACATAAGGTCACCCCGTCTTTAACCTATAAATCATCACCTTACAGGGACTTGACAGTTCAGACAGTTCAGTCAGTTGAGTTTAGTTCACCCTCAGCGAAGCTCACGTCGGTTGTCACCAAGGCCCTCCTCATTCACCATGTAGACTCGTAAGGACTCTTCTATCTCCATCTTCGCTCCTGGCTCAACTTTTATCTGTTTACGGAACTTTCTTAGTGCAACTGTGTCTTCGTTTTTTGTGTGGATATCCCCAGCTTTCCACTCTGCCTCGACCACGACTGCCTGTATTTTGTGAGAACTTTTAAAGGTCTTCCAAGGTGCAGAGAGGTACTGGAAAACTCTACATCCTGACTGTTCCTCTCGGTCAACACAGTACAACAAGAGCTACCAGGACTTCAACATTATTTCAGTAGTCGACAGGATCTCTACAAAAGCTACTGGAATTCTCAACATTACATTACATGAGTCGACAGGATCTCATCACAGATAAGTCGACAGCAACTCATCATCACATATATGTAGTATATTTTGAGTTAGATAGTTCACAACCTTCTTCTAATATTTATTATAACCCCATATCTATATAAAATATGTATCGACCTTGTATAACAATGGAAGTGACAAATAAAACAAAGAGGTAAAGGTAGACCAGACGACGCCATAACCCAGACGAACAGGTGTTTATGATAATGAGTTCAATCACCCCGTCAACAGGTGGCCGGACAGGTGGCGTGATTATAGGAACCAATGAGAATTCGCCACCATATGCGGGAGTCCAGTATAAAAAGACACAGAAATTAGACAAAGCGGTTGTTTTCAGAGCGACGCCGTTATACAGTCGGTCGGATCTCTCACCCCCCCCCCCTTCTATCCGCGTAGGCTAGGGCATCCGTGACGCCCGTGGTTCGACTGCCTTCATCCGTGGTCTACCTCTACCTTCTTGGAGTTACCATCTAGACCTGCCTCTGTCTCTTGCTGTCCCCGTGCGGGAATCCCATCACGCACCCACTACCACGACTGCCCAGCACATTCCACATCGGGGTTACTACAGAACCCGTTAAAGTCGACAGGATAACTGAGGACAGCAGCATGCAGAGGATGACGGAGGTCAGAGACGACTACTTCGCGGATGCCCTCACCAACATGCAACCCCACTGCGAAGACCTAGTAAGCCGCCTAAAAGACGCCATGCGAGGACTAGCTGCACCTCGCATCGAGAAGGTCATCATCGCCCCCATCGACATCTCCTGCGCCACAAACATCATACTCCATCGGCTCGAACAGGCAGACAAGATTCATCGAGAAGTCCTGGCATTGTCCCGCCAACCAGCATCGACGATGTCCCATGACAACCACCGCAAAAAAGATCACCAAGCCTCATCGCAGCCCACTCCACAAGACCCATTCAAGACATCCATCTGGTAGGAGAATTTTCTCTACAGAACTATTTAATGTAACACTATCTCCGTTTGCTCTGAATTAATTATTCGATACCATTTTAATAGCAATAACATAACATTATTATTATAAATCCATCAAGTTCATTATTTTACCATTTTAATAGCATTTCAATTCAAGTTGTAAATCTCATACACCCTCATTTATCATTTTTTACTTTATTTTAAGCAACTTTTAAATTTCAATTCATCAATTTCAATTTTACATAAAAAATCATATTATATTTTAATTACTCGAATCATATTTTCTAAACTTATTTGTGTGTTTTTTTAATACCTTATTTATAGCCATAATATTAATAATTAAATTTATTACGCTCTTTATTTTACTTGACCTATTACTATTCAAATTGATATTTCTCAATATTTAAAAGTTTTAAAAACTAGTCCTAGATTTGTATTTTTATAAATATCAATTTTAAATTATCTCATCTCAAAATGTGCCTCCCATTTTTCCCACAATTACAAATACTACTATAAATGTAATATGCGAAAACTAAATATCATGCCATAAAATATCCATACCCCATTGCATTTCATTTCTGCCTGTGTTAAATTGTTAATTACGAAACTCTACCGAATTTTGTACCCATGCCATAACCTTTTCTCTTAGAAAAATTTCGTAAAGTCATTATTTTATAATTTTTCTAAGCCTAATCACCGCTAATAATCTCCAATCTAACTATTTGTCTGAAATCTTAACGCAAAACTTACTGGGAAACTAAGGTTATTTCACCTAGAGAATCCCAGAACCTCGTGGACAAGTTAATCAAGATAGTTACTAATAAATATAAAGACACGCCCCAAACTATAACACCCTTATCTTTCTTATGTAACATGGGACCAAAGGAGACGCCATCTTGGCCTCCTAAAAGGACAATTAAATCCCCAAAATGGCGTCCATCGCCACGACACTATTCCAAACTCATCCCAACGACCAACCGCTCAAGGACACACTGAACTCCCCCCTAGTTTTTTTTTATACTTCGTCTCTCCTTCCCTACTTCTAAAGGGGTGGAATGACCTTTGTATCCACCATTAGCAGAGATATTCCTTCCTACTTCAACACTCTTACCTGTCAATCATTCAATTGTAGGGCTTTTGGGTACAATTTAATACGAACATACACTACATTACCGGCTCCCTTGTTAGGAATCAAAAAGGTTTTAATATTTTTGTCAAATTTGTCGCCTCTCATTTCCCTATATGTAACGTAATGTTACATGGAGAAAAGATCTATTAAATTAATATTTCAAATGATGTTCCCCAAACGTAACAAGCCGGCGTTTGGGTAGGCTCACCTAGAAATTTTGCAGACCAACTGCATAAAACGCTCTGCAATCTTTTTAGCGCCTAAGACATGCACTACATACTACATGTACCTAAAGTCCTATCTTCCACTACAATGACATCATTTTAGGGATCAAGATCGCTCCCCGTCTGGTCTCACATAATATAATCGAGAAGATCTGGCAAAGACCAACTTCTCAGACCGGACCAAAGCGACATAGGGCCACATTGCCTCCCCGTAGGCCAAACTAGAAAGACATCAATAATCTTGCACCTACACCTAGACATTGTGTGTAAATATGTTCCCTTTTTTCAGGAACGAATATTTTTGTTTTCTTTTAACTTTTCTCTCATTTATTGTAAATAGACTTACAGTTTACCTAGTTTTGTGGTGTTGGACTTTGTTTTTTAACTTACAGATGTAGATAAAACATTTCACTATTAATCGATAATATCACTTTGTGTATTAATCATCAACATTAATGCCTTCAACTACCAATCAACCCTTTATATATTATTACCTTTAATATTTTTATTTTATTTTAATTTTTTTTCTCATCATGTTTAGACTTAGCATTTTACAACTTCAACTATTTTAGGCACCATTTTAAAAAACCTACACCTAACAATATTTATAATATTTCTTAAACAGATAAAACATTTATCATTTTATTTTTCTTAATAGATTTTCAAAATGTTATTTTTGACGCTTCCCTTACAACCTCTAAATCTATCCCATGAACCTTTCCTCCCAACTTTTTACATCCATCAAGAGATTATTGTTCGTCAGCCATTTTCTTTTTTTTTTTTATTGATTAAACTAACTAGAAGACCCTTCCTCGCTATATAATTCCCAATAGTGAGCTCAGGAGACCCAGTTAGAATTTTTTTTTCCTCTCATCGTCCGGCTCATCATTTTTTCATTTTTCAACTTTTTCTTTTCACCACACAAGCCGGACACAATCAAAATTTACAGCAATAAATCTCTTACACCCACCTCTCTTTTTCCGCATCCTTCAAACCTCCAACCTTCCAAGGGATTCCAGTTCGCCGAACATTTTTGTTTTTTTTCATTGAATAATCCGACTGGAACAATCCTTCCTCGCTATACCCATTCCCAATAGTGTGTTCAGGATATCCAGCGCGATCTTTTTATTTTCTTTTTCTCATCGCCCGACTCATCATATCAATTCACCATTTTTTCAACTTTTCACTTTTTTTTTAATAATTCAACCGGGCACAATCATTATGGACAACAGGGATCCCTCTTACCTCTACCTCTCCCTTTTACCTCCATCAATCTTCCCACCTCTCTTCACTGTCTGAACTAATGATGCAGACGGAATATCTTGGGCCTTCTGTTAATGAAAACAATGCCTCACTTGAACAAGTTCGCATTGCATTGCAGAATGCTTGGGATACTACTTTGCAGAAACATGCTCAGATACCCCCTTTCCCCTTTTCAACCTTAGCGTCACATTATACGTTCAGTCAATAAACTAACTTCATTTTTTTTCCTCTCATCTTTTATGCAATAAGATATTATTTTCCTTGTACGATTCATTTTACCATATTTACCATTTTGTATTATATACTTTCTCTTAATCTTTTATCATTCATTTTGTGCGTTTTTATTTGTATAACCTTGATTTTTATTTCATTGATACACCACCATTACAACATCTTTCTCTTTTTAACTTGTAGCTTAACAATAATTTTAACTAATTTGTATACAAATTATTTCTTTTATTACATGTCATTCCCCCAACCAAACCTTCATCACCGGGGGCACATTCTGCAGTATATTTTGAGTTAGATAGTTCACAACCTTCTTCTAATATTTATTATAACCCCATATCTATATAAAATATGTATCGACCTTGTATAACAATGGAAGTGACAAATAAAACAAAGAGGTAAAGGTAGACCAGACGACGCCATAACCCAGACGAACAGGTGTTTATGATAATGAGTTCAATCACCCCGTCAACAGGTGGCCGGACAGGTGGCGTGATTATAGGAACCAATGAGAACTCGCCACCATATGCGGGAGTCCAGTATAAAAAGACACAGAAATTAGACAAAGCGGTTGTTTTCAGAGCGACGCTGTTATACGGTCGGACGGATCTCTCACCCCCCCCCTTCTATCCGCGTAGGCTAGGGCATCCGTGACGCCCGTGGTTCGACTGCCTTCGTCTGTGGTCTACCTCTACCTTCTTGGAGTTACCATCTAGACCTGCCTCTGTCTCTTGCTGTCCCCGTGCGGGAATCCCATCACGCACCCACTACCACGACTGCCCAGCACATTCCACATCGGGATTACTACATATATTTGTTTTTAAATTATATTGGTTTGTTCATATTAGCTCAAAAGCCGAAATGGCTGAATATAATTTTTTATCCCAAACAAAAATTGAACCATTAACAGGAACTAATTATCAAATATGGGGATTGAAAATCGGCGCAGTTCTGAGAGGAAGAAAATTATTTAAATGTGTAATTTCCGATCCAGAACCTGATATGGGAGACAAAAGTTCTTGGGAGATTTGGAGTGATAAAAATGATGAAGCTTTTGGGATAATCATCACGACATTGACTAATGAACAAGCTGGAATGTTCATAGGTGAAACAAATGCTAAGAAAGTATGGGATTCACTGAGAAAAACATGCACAGGCAATTTGGAAGATAAAATTATTGATATAGGCTTAGCATTAAAAAACATTAAAATGAAAGATAATGAAACTGCAGAAGAATATATAACGAGGGCAAAAAATATTGCTGCTAGAAGTTCATCATTAGGGCATCAATTTACCTCACGAGAACTTTCATTTCATATTGTCAGAGGCATACATCCAAAGTATGAAAATATTGCTATTGTCTTACGATCAAAGAGAGAGGCAACAATTGAAGATATTCAACAAACTCTAAGAGAAGAGGAGTCAAGAAGAAATATGAGATTAAATCAATCGGTTGAGAATGGGCATGAACAAGTATACAGAATTAAAGATAGAAAAGTTAAACAATTTCAGCCAAAAATATGTTTTGTTTGTAATAAAAAGGGACATCTAGCTAATGATTGCTGGTTTCGAGATAAACAGAAACAAGGATATCAAAAGAAATGGACTCTAGATTATAGAAATCACAAATACAGTAGGGAACATTCAAATAACCTAGTGGATACTATGAAAAGTGGAATTAATGAGCAAGCATTTGAAACATATGTAAAATAATTTAAAGATTCACCAGATGGGAGAAATGATAAGCAAATATGGTGTATAGATTCAGGATGCACCGTACATTTTACCCCAAACATAACTTTGATGGAGAATGTGATAGATTATGAAAGTGAAATCAATCTAGCTGAGAAGGGCAAAACTACCCAAGCCATAGCCAAAGGAGATATGAGACTTACTACATGCACAAGTGAAGGCCAAGAAAATATTTGCATCAAAGATATCTTACATGTACCAAGTTTAAGGAATAATTTCTTGTCAATATACGAATTAGTCAACAAAGGAAATTCATTTGGCAAGGCGTTAAAAACGTTTTTAACGCCTTGCCAAATGTTTATTTTTATTTACTTCTCCTGACGAAGACAAAAGATTTTTGTCGAAACGTTGAGAAAATTAAAAAAAAAAAACTCCAACTGGCCGAAGTGTCTATTTTCTATATAAAAAGGAAATTCAGTTATTTTCAATAAGGATGGAGCAAAAATTTATAATGAAGGGAATGATTTAGTTGCTGAGGCATATATTAAAGATAGAATGTTTATGATGGAAACAAAACTAAGAAATGTACCAATATCAAAAAATGAAAATGTCATGGTTATAAATACACATTTATCAAATAAAAATAGCAATATAAGTTTATGGCATAAGAGATTAAACCATATAAATGAAGAATACACGAAAAAAAAAGATTCAAGGACACATTGTAAGAGGATTGGATCTAAAATTCGAAAGGTTACCAGACTGCGAAGCATGCTTAATGGGAAAACTGGTTCAGAAGCCATATAATAGTACAGAAAATTATACAGTTAAACCCCTGCAGTTGATTCATATGGATTTATGTGGACCAATGCCATGTCAATCTTTAGGAGGATCTAAGTATTTTCTTGTTATAGTAGATGACTACAGTAGAAGAATCTTTGTATATTTCCTGAGATCAAAAGATGAGACCTTTGAGAGATTTGAAGAATTTAAAGCAAGAGCCGAAAACGAATTAAGTCTTAGAATAAAAGATGTAAGAACCGACAATGGAACTGAATTCTGTAAATCTAGATTTGAAGGACTTTTCAAGAGAAATGGGATCCATCACCAACTTACCACAACATACTCACCACAAAGTAATGGAGTCGCAGAGAGAGTGAATAGGACTCTTATAGATACAGCAAGAACCTTACTAATTGACTCAAAATTACCCATGACGTTTTGGGCAGAGGCAATTGCTACAGCTACATGCATTAAGAATTGTACACCCCACAGGTCTATCAAGCACCATACACCTATGCAGAGATGGAATGGCAGGAAACCATCGGTCAAACACATTCAAATATTTGGATGTTTGACACATTGGCTTGAGAGCAAACCAAGAAGAAACAAGGTTTCACCAAAGGGTAGAAAGGGAATATTTATTGGTTATTCCATTAAAAGAAAAGCCTACAGAAAATATGATATAATGACAAAGAGAATCCATGAAGTCAGATCAGTAAAATTTAGTGAAGATAAGAGAGGAATTGATTATGCAAATGATATTCAGGAAGATACTAATTGTGATAATTTGACCTATAAAGGAAATTGTGAAAAAATAGTTGAAGACTTTCTTATCTTGAAAGAAGACAATCCTGTCACAGAGAGTAAAATGAAGTCTCAGGAGAATACTTCAGTAAAACTAGGTGGTGACTGTGAAAATGACTCATCACAAACTGAACCGATACAGGAAAGATGCGTAAAAGGAGGAAGAAAGAAAGGAGAAACAAAGAGCATCTTAGAAGAACGGCACAAAGCAAGACTTGAAGAACAATAAAGAAATTTGATCAAAGAAGGAGTTCGACGCTCACAAAGAATAAAAGATAGAAATGATGCAAACTTAATTATGGAAATGGATCATTATATCCCGGAGAACTTTAAAGAAGCAATGGATAGTGGAGAAAGAAATGAATGGCACAAAGCAATGGAAGAAGAGCTCAGTGAGATAGAGAAACATAAAGTATGGACACTAGTACCAAGGGAAAATGGCATGAAAGTCATCAATAGTAAATGGATCTACAGTACAAAGAAAACCTCAAATGACGGCATATATAAAAAAAGGCCAGACTGGTTGCTGTTGGATGCAAAGATATGGTGTAGATTATAAGGAATCTTTTTCATCTGTACTCAAAAAGGCAAGCTTGCGAACAATAGTAGCTCTTGCAACACAACAGAATTTAATCATAAAGACTTATGATGTGAAGACAGCTTATCTCTATGGTGAGTTAGAAGTGACAGTATACATGAGACAACCAGATGGTTTTATGCAAAAAGGAGAATAAAACAAAGTGTGTAAATTGGAATAAAGTTTTCTTCTCCTTTTTGCATAAAACCATCTGGTTGGAATAAAGCCTGTATGGTATACCACAATCAGGAAAATGTTGGAACAAAAAGATCAATGAAATTTTATACCAGTTGGGAATGATTAAAACCAAATGTGATCCATGTGTCTATAAACTCCAGAGAGGAGAAGAGTATGCAATAATGGGTCTATATGTAGATGATCTCATCATTGCTGGAACCAGTAAGAAAATTAGTGACAACCTAGCCTCAGAAATAGAAAAATATGTTACTCTAACAGAAAAGAAAGATAGCAAACCATTTATTGGAATTGAAATAAAAAGGGCAGAAGATGGATTCTATCTATCTCAGACTCATTATATTGATACAATTCTTCACAGATTTGGACTTGAAGAATGCAACAGTGTGCAGACACCTGGAGTTCAAAATCAAAATTTGGATGAATATTTGGACTCTAAGCCAGTAACTAAAACTGTATACCAGGAAATGATTGAATCACCTATGTACCTTTCTACGGGTACTCGACTGGACATATCCTTCAACGTTAGCAATTTATCTCAGTATAGTAATGATCTGAGAGAAATATAAGCTTAACTAGAGTTAAAAGGATCTATAGATATCTGAAGGGAACAAGAAATAAAGTGTTGGCATATAAGTCAAAAGACAACAATATCACAATAAGTACTGATGCGAGCTGGTGCACAACCCGAGACGCAAAATCCTATTCAGGCTATACAGTCAAACTTGGCAAAAACTTAATAAACTGGAGAAGTAGAAGCAAAATTTAGTAGCCTTGTCTACATGTGAAGCAGAACTTATTTCAATATGTGAGGGCATTACAGAAGTATTATGGTTGAAGGGATTACTAGAAGAACTTTGTGAAAATTTAACTTTCCCAATTACCTTGAAAAGTGACAGCCAGGCTGCAATAAACTGGATACAATCTGACAAAATTACTTCACGAACAAAGCACATAAACCGAAAGTATTATTTTGTGAAAGAGGAAATTCAAAATGGAATCAAGCTGGAATACACTAAAAGTGAAGACATGGAGGCGGATATACTAACGAAGAGTCTACCTAAGGACAAACTACGGAAATGTGCAGATAGCCTTGGACTTGCTGATTAGGGCTTACACACAGGGGAGCGTATGTTGTATATATATTAATTAATTGTTACCACAGAGTGTGTGTGTAAGCTCACAGGTAAATAGGCACTAACCGACATAGAAAAAAGTTTTTTTTTTGTTTCAATATTAGTTTTCCTTTTATATTTTGTTCTCTCTCTTGTAAATCAATAAATATAATGTTTAATTAAAAATTATTGGAATCAGTTTCATTAATAATTCTAAGCAAAGTCAACAAAAATAGATACACAAAATCCAATTTCCAAATAATTTTTATTGATAAAAAAAATCACACCAATGATACGTTTTATTATACATATGAATAGATTTGTAGTAATATCTGTATGTTGATTTTATTTACATCACATGATATGTGAATTGAGCTGGGTAATGTGTTACAGAATGGCGTTCTAAGTTTTTAAAATATTTTTGAATACATAGAATATATATTAATACATGAATTAGCTAAACTACAATATATTCTATAAAATATATTATTATATTTCGCTTTTAATACAAATATATTTAAATTGTTGATAATATTTTAATGATATTTTATATTCTCTGAAAATGAAGCTATTTTCTCTATACATTTAAAGTATTAAATTATATATTAGAAGAAATACGACAAATATTTTGAAAAAATATAGCATAAAATATTTTAGAATATATAGAGATTATAAGCTAAAAATATTTGTCGATTATATTGATAATTAAAAAAAAAATAGCTTAAACAATCTGAAAGAAATTTAAAATATTGAAATTATCATGATGGATAAAACGTTTAAAAACGCGCGCATTTCTTATTTTAAAATGATTGATGATGATTGGATAAATTTGTGGTAATATTCCAATAAATAAAAAAATCACACACATAATTATATAATAAAAATGGCATATCCTGACCAGGAGCACATGTGCTTTACAGAAGGCAGAACGCCATCTGGTGGAACAGAAATCAACTAAACATTGATTTAACCTGTTCCCTGATATTTGGCCAACCCAATTTCTTGATAAATCAAGAAAAGCCATCCACGAACATAATTATATATTTAAAATTAATATATATTTTGAATTATGGATGAATATATGTAAATTATTGTAATCACATAAATACATTTATTAACAAGAATATTGTACAAGATTACCCAAATAAAATAAATTGTAAATTGTCCTAATATAAAATTAAAAGGAAAATTATTTTGATTTATATGAAATGGAAAAAATGCGATGTTCAATATTATTTGTTTATATCTTAGCCTAGAGATAGGCGCTTGTTTTTGAATGGAATTTTAAAAAAGAATATAATTCTCATATTTTCATTATATCATAATTATTTTCTTGTTTAAAAAAGAACGCATAATTTTACATCTTAAAATCTATATTCCGTATTTGCGAAATTTCATATGAGCAAATTTAGCAAATAACAATTTTTCTAATTCAGAAAAGGATAACTGTGTACCATGGTTTAATGTTATGACCTCACCAGTTAATGGTATTTCCAAAAAAAAAAAAAAGATTCCTATTTTAAACAAATTCCCTAATGTTTTACAAATATTATCTTACTAGACGGGTGACCCGGGCTTCGCCCCGGGATTGACCCGTATGCATATCTACCCGAGTGATATATATTTAGATAAGATTTTTTTTAAATAATTGTTTGTTATTAGCATTATCTATTTGTTTGCATCAGCATAATTTAATCTAATCTTTGATAAAGGGAGCTGTTCGTGAGCTAAGTAGAATAATTTGAATATATAGTTTTAATAATTGATTTATATATATATTTTTAAATAGCCTATCGTCTTCCCCGTATTTTTTTTACCTATGTATGGGAATTTTGGTTTGAATTAGTGAACTACTGCGAATTTGTATACCGGACATATACAAACAAACAAACATACAAACAAACAAACATACAAACATTGATTTTTATATATATTATCAAAATTCGAAACTATTTTAAACGCGTAAGATTCTTTTTGAAATTAAACAATTTCTACAGCACTTACTGCAATGGAAAAATTAATGGGAAGGCAATTTTTCCATTGCAGTAAGGGCAGTAGAAATTGTTTAATTAAAAAAAAAATCTTACGCGTTTAAAATAGTTTCGAATTTTGATAACACATGGCGCGCTAGTGCATCATATTATCTTATATTCTTGGTATTACACATCAGTTAACAAAAACAATACCATTTATAGAATTCTGATAGTTTATTTTGCAGAAGCATGTTGCAGATATCCATTGCAGTGGGACCGCCCAGAATTAAATTTTATAGCAGAAGAAAATATGTTTATAAAGAACGCAAATCTTTCATATGATATAAAAATAATATTATTTAATCAGCAATTGTAATTAATTTAACGATTATTTTTTTTAATTAAAAACTATTTCCTATATTACCCCTACTGCAAAAAATATATATATATCGGGAGAACCTTGGCTCATCAGTAGAAAATTTCTTCCAACAGTTTAGTTAGTTTAATGAAGAGTTCACCACCGATGTGAACCAGGCCTTTCCCAATACTTTTCTCATAGCATTAGAGGAAATCATTTTTAATTGAGTAATTTTAAAAGTAATTTTAATTAATTATCATAGATATAACATATATAATTATTTACTAATGTTAATACAATGTTTAAATTGATATGACATTCTGTTTATTCAGTAATAAATATTTCTCATCGTTTTGTGTGGTTAGTTTAATCATTATAAACTTCAAATTGATAGTTCTACTTATATATCCCCAGGTATCTGTGATTAAACTCCTTATAATTATAATATTCAATGATTATTTAAAAAGAAAAATGTCTGTGAGTGTATAGATATAAAAAATATATTTTTAATATATATAAAATATTAAATATATATATTTAGGTTTATTATCGTGTCTTACACATAAAAGTACTTATCATACTATAAAACTAAAACGAAATATACTAACTAATCAGCTTTAAAATATAAAATAGTTGTTGGTATAGATAAAAAAAACAACAACAGGGAAATGAAAAATGAATAAAATAAATCTAGAATGGTTAGTTTTGTTTATCTATTTATCTAATAAATTTATTAAATTCTTTTTCAATTTTGATCAGAAACGGCATTATACAAGTATTATACTATGGCATTATACTTCTATAATTAGAAGCATATTCTGTGCATGAAATAAAATATATTTTAAATAGAGGTTGCCTGCCCGGAATTTGTAGTTCTTTAAAATTGATAAAATATATATTTTTTTATAATTATTTTAAAACTATACACTATAACTATCTGTGAATAAATTTGTGCGACGTTAAAATAACTCTGAATAATGTCAATATGATATTTACATTGTTGGTGTATTATCTAGGTCAACTCTGTGTCGTATTTTCTAATTCCAACTGCGAAATTACGACCTTTAGCAAAATATAGGTTTTTAACTTTTAATTAGACAATTTTAATTTATATTTAGACATTTTTCATTTCAATTTAGACATTTTTCATTTTAATTTAGACACATGGACTCTTTATAGAAAAGTTCATGTGTCTAAATTAAAATGAAAAATGTCTAAACTAAAATGAAAAGTGTCTAAATTAAAATTGAAAATGTCTAAATTAAAATGAAAAATGTCTAAATTAAAATGAAAAATGTATAATTAAAAGTTAAAAACCTATATATATATAAGCAGTATATATTAATGTAATTAATAATGCGATGTGCTTATAACTATAATTATAATATATTGAGTAAAAAAAAACAAATTTATGTTTAAACATTCACTCAAGTAAATCCGGATCGAAGCAGATTCTCATTCTTTCAGTAGATATATAATTCTCATAAAAACATTTATTTAAAATAATAATGATTTTTTTTTCTTTATAGTTAAAATAATTGCGAAATTTTGCAATAAAATTTATATATATATCAAAATAAATTTCTTCGCAGTAAATTTCTTTTTTTTTCTATAGTGCTTTATATATTTTCGATACTTTTTATAAAGTAAAATTTTTCGAAACTATAAAGAAAATTGAAGCGTATTAATTGAAAAATAATGGCCTTAGATTATATTCAGCCTACTTTTGAAACAGCCTTAAAAAAAACCAATGATGTGTGCATAGCTATATACCCCATATTATTATTAGTAAATAATTAATACAATTCATTTAAAAATGTTTTTGTTTTATGTGATTAGTTTTGTCTTTTTATAAATGGAGTAAAATAAAATCAAAAGATATTTTCCCTATTAAATTTTTATAGTTATCCATAAAATTTACGAAATGTTGAGCTTCTCAAAATCAAAAGAGAACAACGTCACATTATTAAAATTTCTGCGCAGTTGCTAGGCAACGTTTAGCCTTTTGCATCAACGAATTGCCAAGTTCAATTTACGCATGCGTGAATTGGGTAACCATGGTTATATCGTCATTTTATCTTCTTCCCATTGGTTAAAGTTTTAATTTTGTGCCTCTAGATGTGTTTATTTTCACATCAAAACAAGCGTTTATTTATAGATATTTGTGCTTAGAGGGTTTATAAATATTTTAATAAATGTATTTTATATTATAAGCAATTGTAGAAATTAAACAGCTCTATTTACATATTAACGTTATATTTATTTTTATCAGCAGAATATAAATTTTCACTGCTGTTACTTAATCTTTTCTATTCGTTGCCTTTCGGCACGATGTAAAAAGGATGAAAGAGGAAATCTGATCAAAATAAAATTGTCATTGTATTTTCTACATCATGTAATCATTCGAATGAGGAAAATTTGTGTCAAAAATGAATTTTCGTCGATAAAATGAATATATAGATTTATATATCAACAACAAATTTTGTTTAAAATATATTATTTTTTAGACATAAATTTAATCTATGCATTATATATAAACCTTTGTCAATTTAAAATGTTTTACGTTTGATTGAATATATTATTGAAGTTTGCATGTATATACTATTTGGCAAATGTTTTATTATTCTTGTAGTTTTTACTCTTATATTTGGATAACCTATTATTAATTAATGTTGGAAGAGAGCTAATCCTATTTACATATATGAAATTTATAGTTATATGTAAATATGTACAGAATTTGGCACGGATAAATCTTTTTGTGAAGCGATCAAAATAAATAATATTTTGATATATTTGATTTATTTTTTTTATTCGTAATTTTTGATTAAAAAAGGATTTGGAAAAATGCTGATGATCCTAATTATGATTTTATGATAGAATTTTAATCCATTCATTCTCTTAATTGGAACTCGGGTAGGTTTTTTATTTGTCTTAGCAGTATTGTCTTAATAGGTTTTGAGAATTCTGAGAGTTCTAAAGATGAAATTGTCTTTTTCTACGCTATTTAAAAGCCAGAGAATAGCCAACATGTGTTTTGAAAAAAGGTTGGCAATGTGAATATGCAAAGAAGTAAATGACATTAAGGAATGTTTGTACATCTGTGGACGGTGTTGATCATTTGCAGGTATGGACATCCGCTACATAAGTACAAGTTTTACATTCCACATAGCAACACCAATGGAATTTACATCTGCAACGTTCAGAAATGGTTGTTTTGAAGGTATGGTACCCGCGACCACAGCACAGAAGATTGCAGGATGCAGGTGCGTGGCTGGAACGATTGCAGGGACGTCCACGAGTGCCGAGGTGATCGTCGCGGTCACAGAGATCCGGGGACTCCGCCACGTAGACCAGGTCTTCAGCTGTGGGCAGAGCGAGTCGACGGTCCCGTAGCTGTAGACGGCCACGTCGGTTGACGCGGACCTCGGCCGCCCCGTCGTACTTATCCCGCAGTAAGTCCCCCACCTCCCTGAACGGCGCCAGCTGCTGCCAGCATGTCACCAAGGAGCAGGACCCGGACACTCCGTGACATTTGCATGTCACCTTTAGACGACGGATTACAGCCTGATTACACAACACACAGTCCGTCTTAGACTCTAATATCTATTTCCTTGATTGTGGAAATGACACTTAAAAATGTTGAAACAAAAACCTGAAAATCTGTTTCTATTATCTATAGAAAAGGCGTACATTTAGGTCAATAAATTAGTCAAAATATTAGTTTTATACAATCTAGGGAAAAAAAAAAACATTTTACATCCATACTATGTTTTGAGCTAAGATTTGGTGAAGCGCTGCGAGATACCGCCCCATAATGATCCATAGTCCAGCAACACGGTAGGATTATTGGGAGGGGGGAGCTAGATATATTATTGAAAATATAATAAATGAGTGTCTGATTTTGTGTGAAAGTAGAATAATATCCGAGGCAGAAGCCGCCGAATAAAGGGAGGGCAGCAATACAAAAATAGAATTCAAAGAATCACTTTCTAAAGCAAAATCAGCGATCCAGATCTCCCAAGGTCGCGACGCAAATAACGCTTCCCGATTTTGCATATCATCCTTCTGAAAGATTCATGCGTATCTCCATTTCTGTTGTAGTACTTGTACCCCCGAACAAGGGATCATGTCAATCTCTGAATAGTTCCAATTGATGTTGATGCATCGCAAAAGGAGTAACGAGCAGTTCCATAATGATATTCTACACTCATGGACATAACATAAGGAAGTTGTACCTTTTAGCATGAATATTGGGATTCAGATAATAACTCTGAAAGATATTTGATACAAAGTGACCTTTATTGAAGACACATGAGATAACCAAGTGTGAACAAAATTGCCTCTGTCTAAAATAAATAAATAACTAAATAAAATAAAAACACTAGCAACATCAAAGACTTTCCACTTCCTTAAGTTTTGTCCATGAGTGTGTATATCCTTCCTATTATGGCAATGAATCGTCAAACAACACAGGGAATTGTAGAAAAATATTTTAAATATTTAAACAACTACTCGCAGTTTATCCATATTACAAGATAAGGTTATGATAGATTAGCACATGTTCAGGCATAATAGTGAAGTTGAAAGCAAGAATTTTAATATCAAAGCATCAGTGTGAACATTTGAAGTAAATTTTATAAAATAAATATTCAAAGCAGGTCTGATAGGCTTCAGTCCAGTCACGGGATGTATACAAATATCTATTTTGAATGTATATATTTGGAATAAGTCCTGTAGAAGATTCCTTAAACTTGAAAGCTTGCTAATTATAATACATTGGAAGAGAAACATTTAGCCTAGTAGTTGATTAAATATGATGCACTAGACGAATGGCCCGGGCAACGCCCGGGTTTTACCCGAGTGCGTATATATTTTAAAAACGTTTTAATTCAAATACTATTCGTTACAATTGTAAATTGGCGCCATGGATGTCATTCTTGTGAAACGTCCCGTTCATAAAGTAGGACGAGTGGGTAACCCCCTCGATTCCCGACAGTCATGAACCGGGATTGAATCCCGCGTTAAAATATGTTTAATATGTGAATAACCTTCACATATTATTCAATGTTCAATTATCATGAACTAGGTTGCTCTTGCTGAGCGGTACCTATTTATGTGAATTTGAACCAAACGTCCCGTTCCAAACTGTGTGTTTTTAAAATGTTTTAATTAAAATACTATTCGTTACAATTATAAATTGGCGCCGTGGATGTCTCTCTTGTGAAACGTCCCGCCCCAAACTGTGTGTGTCTTGAAAATATAAAAATAAAAATGTGAATTTTCATAAATATTTCATTATGTCGATTTTCTTTTTGCATTTCACCTACTAAATCGATAGAGATAATTACATTTGCAACATGAACTTAGGTATATTGACTAAATAGAAAACTGCATAGTAATAAAGATCATTTTTTAAAGGCACCATATCGTTTTTTTTTTCAATAAAATCGAAACAAAAATTAACGATAAATAACGACAATTGCCTTAAAAAGAAATTGCCTTAAAAAAAATAAACATTCGCGGTGATTTTGTCTTGCATTCGTTTATACAATTATTATATACGAATGACCCGGGCAACGCCCGGGTTTTACCCGATTAAATGCTTTTATTCAAATACTATTCGTTACAATTATAAATTGGCGCCGTGGATGTCATTCTTGTATAATATATAAATGAGTTTTAAAAATTGTAAAAAAAAAAAATGCATCGGCCGGGAATCGAACCCGGGCCGCCCGCGTGGCAGGCGAGCATTCTACCACTGAACCACCGATGGTTATGAAAAATCCCATCCGTGAGCTTCAGACAGACAAACAGACAGAATAAGGCAAATATATAAGTAGATTATGCGCGCCATCTGTTATACGAAATTAGAATTATTTTTGACGCGTCTTTTTAAAAATAAATCAAATTTCTACTGCCCTTACTGATGTGCTAGGCCCTCCCATTATTTTATCATTGCAATAAGGACAATATAAAATTGATTTATCATAAAAATAAGAATCATACGCCTCAAAAATAATTCAAATCTCGTATAGTTGGTTAAATATTTAAAATAACACAGGATCCCTACCAAACTTCTATGTTATGATGGATTAGCGCGCCATCTGTTATCAAAATTCGAAACTATTATAGACATTTTTAAATTAATTTTTCCATTGAAGTAAGGATAGTAGAAATTCTTTATTTTTAAAAAAAGAATCATACGCGTCTATAATAGGTGCGAATCTTCTATGTATTCTTCCTAGTGTGGTAGTTATATCGCTGTATCTCAAAACCCATGACAATATTCCATATATATTGTTGTGCATCCAAACATGTTTCGCAGGAACCATGGTTATATATGGTAGTAGTTGTGTATCATCAAAGACAGGTAACGCAGGACAATCGTCTATGGATCTATCCTATTTTAGCAGCCGTACAATGCGATGGCTTCCAAGAAGCCGCCAGCCATCCCGGAATAGTCCAAACAAAAGATAAACCCCACAAACTCTGGGGTTTTATCGCCCCAGAAATACCAGCCGCCATCTTCCTGGTCCAACTTCTGGCGGAGTTCTTTCTTATCAATCCCCTTTTACCGCATGTTTTCCACACAAACACTACCTATATATATGTGTGGTTTTTCTTCAAACATTCCTAAATAACATGTATACTACAGAGAGTTAAACACAGTCAATCCTCTTTATAAGAGAATCTCTGTGTGTGTGTTGTCATTAGTTAACCAGATGTATTATATAAGCGACAATTTTAGTCAAAATTTGTTTCCTGGGGCCAGGGAATTTGTATTTTAGAACCGATATTTTCTCAGATCGGAGTGTCGTCTATATCAAAGTTTTACTGTGTATCTCACCGTATGTTGAACATTCACCACAACAATACAATTTGAAGCAATCAAATAGAAAATCGTTAAAACGAGTATTTCTGGTACTATTGTACTATTGTAGTAATACTTGTATCTCTTTACTGAACCTCTCTGTTCGGTCTTTTGCTGAAAAACTCCAAGACCTTTGTATATCATTAATTTACATAGAACTTTTCTATTTCCTTTTTGGCGATATTCAAAAAACATTGCTCTTCTGTTATGTTCACACACCCTCTCTTTAGAATATTTACAGATAACACTTTATTTAGTTTTAATGGAGTCCGAATCCGGAGACCCCCGAAAGTTGACAGGTTATTAATAATGAAATGTATTGAAGAAAATTAACTCTTTGCGTATCTTAATCTCACATTAAAAGATTAAAACTAAATGTACGTTCTCACTCTCTATGTACTGAATTTACATAATTGGACACATCGGCCTGTCTTATAAATTCTCTGCTTTAATTGTTATCGTCATTGTGAATCATATCAAATATACTTCTGTTCCTTTCAAATTGAGAGCTATGACATACTGTAGAGTCTCCCATGCGAAATCCCCCAAGACATAGCTAAATCCAGCCTCTCCCGGAGGTAGTCTCTTATCAGAGGTTCTGTCATGTCAAGTCATGAGTTGTCATTTAACTAACAAAGTCTCTCAAGAGAGATAGCCTCAAGGAGAACTAGTTTAGTCATGTTTCTAGAGGGTCTTTGCTGTATATTCATAGCACACTTTTCGGGGAACAAAACAAGATAAAATACATATCCCTTCAATCGCTCTCATTCCCATTTAAAGAACATGCCATGATACTATAAAATATTAGGTAGTGACATTTTCTCCAATAATATCATTATTTTTTTTCTAAACCTGACAAATACACTCACGAACAAAACTTAAAGAAGTGTAAAATCTTTGATGTGGCGGGTGGTCTGTTTTTTTTTTTTCAAAGAGACAGAGGCAATTTTGTTCACATTTTGTTATCTTGTGTGTCTTCACTAAAGGTCCCGGTGTATCTAATATCCTTCAGAGTTATTGTCTGAATCCCGATATACATGCTAAAAGATACAACTTCCTTAAGTTTTGTCCATGTGAGTGTAGTTTCATTTTTCTTGTCATATATACTTGTTATTCGCCCGTAGAAGATCAAATTTGTTCGAAAGCTTGAATCACTTCGAAAATAAATAAAAAGATACGCGTTACCCAACAACAACCATTATAAAGCTGTATAAAACAACCTGTCTCATTGATGTTTCCTTAATACATTCATTTGGATTGGGAAGCGTCTTATATAAAATCGGTTTGCCAAACTTGTTCGGAGCTTTTTTAAATAATAAAAAACGAAAAAACTAATTGTATTCGGTAAATGATTTGAGTTGGAACCAAATGGGACGAGAACATTACCTTTTCACTCGTTTAAGAAACATCGTATATTCTCTCATGTTTTGCTCTAATAACCCTATTAGAAGCCGCCCCTGTACTGGAGGGCCAAAGCCTGGAGCCATGGTATACAGATTGTTGAGTTATTTGTCTGAGTTTACCAAAACTGATGTTGAGGCTCATCTTCATCATCAGTGTTGTTTACTAGGGCGATGCACAGTGCATCGTTCTGATGCCTGATTAAAGGGAGAGTTGTCTCTTTTGGTACATGAATTTCATCCTCTCTGCAACTCTCTGCAACCATATTCTTGAATAAAAAAACTGGTGGTTATAATCCACACCACGTTGACGAGGTGGCCCGTACGTGGATGGCTTTTCGTGTTAATCCACGGAAAGATGTGCATCCAAATTCCCGAATTAAAAGAACGTTAAGTTGATATTTATTACGATAGATGGCGCTCTGAAATGTCCAGTTGCATCATCAGAAGATGTTCTATCATTCCTGATCTTATTCTCCAATACTCTTTAACCTCTTTTCTAACCATGTTGACAGCGGAACTTCTTATGAAAATACGTATAGTTCTGGTCTCTCGTGATTGCTCATTATAAAAATGGAAATGATTCAGATATACTAATTCTAAATTTTACGAAAATAATTGCGCTCATCAGTTGGAGGCACAGAGATGGTTTTTATTCCCTATGGCACAGAAAACCATCAGGGCGGCCACTCACCCTACGGCCGGCCTCGTTGTTGTGGAGGTTGACCAGTCGACGGCCGCGGTCGGGCGGACCCCCTCGCTCCCTCTCCCGCACGTCCACGAAGCCCTCGGCGAAGCGGTAGCCGTACTCGACGTCGTCTCCGCAGCCACCCCAGCGCCAATCGCGGCGAAGGCCCGGCGGTCTCACGGCGCGGGAGCATCCGCAGGTGGACAGCTGACCGTCACGGCAGGCCCGGCTTACGGCAGTCACCACGCCGGCAGCTGCCACGGCGTGGGTGAAGGCGGCTTCCCGACTACCTGTGGTACCACCACACCTCCTTAACAACTGCACTAGTACATCATACAGTGAAGCCTTCACATCACAGAATAATTATATTTAACTACCACAGTACTATCAGCAGTGTCCGGGGTAGTCTTCACACTTAATTTCTAGTTGTTCCGGTGAACATTAATCTGATATCGTAAGACAGATCGTAAAATATTTTTAATCCATCTCAAATAACACTTGGTTATAGACTCTATGGAGATATCATGCTAAATTTAGAAAAGAGATGTACTTGGGTATGTGAATATAAGGCAATAATTGCATTGTGAGAAATAATTAAACATAAAATATTTAAGAAGAGTAAAATCCGATTTTAAATTGTCTAAAATAGTTAATTCACCCTCTCAGAGAAAAGTGTTTAACCACCTAATTATATTATTTATGTCCATGCAAGCACATCTAAATATAAAGTCATGGACAAAACTTAAGGAAGTTTCATATTATGATCTCGCCGGTTGTGTGTGTGTGTGTTTTTTTTTTTTTTAAGGAGAAAGAGGCAATTTTATTCACACTTGGTTATCTCGTGTCTTCAATAAAGGTCACTGTAATATCTTTCAGAGTTATTGTCTGAATCCTGATATACATGCTAAAAGGTACAACTTCCTTAAGTTTGTCCATGAGTATATCTTTCAGAGTTATTGTCTGAATCCTGATATACATGCTAAAAGGTACAACTTCCTTAAGTTTGTCCATGAGTATATCTTTCAGAGTTATTGTCTGAATCCTGATATACATGCTAAAAGGTACAACTTCCTTAAGTTTGTCCATGAGTATATCTTTCAGAGTTATTGTCTGAATCCTGATATACATGCTAAAAGGTACAACTTCCTTAAGTTTGTCCATGAGTATATCTTTCAGAGTTATTGTCTGAATCCTGATATGCATGCTAAAAGGTACAACTTCCTTAAGTTTAATCCATGAGTGTACTTCCCACCCATTTCAACATCGTCCTCACCAGTTTTCAGGAGAAACTCGCTGACTTCATGGAACTTATCAAAAATTAAATTAAAAAGATGTTCTCTCACTCATCAATACAGTAGAACAACCTCCATGAGAGAACACTCTCGCTAGAGGACACCTATCTACAAAGGGCAGCTTAAATAACAAAAATTACCTTTTTTAATATAACATTACACCTATATTTAAAGGACAATTTAGATCTCTTTGTAACCGAGTGTTGTCCTTTAAAGAGAGGTTCTCCTATATAGAGTTCGGGAAAAAGCAAGATGTTTTACAAAACTAAACACTGTGTGATCTGAATCTTAAAAAAAGAACAATTAGAAATCTGGCGTCATGTTTTAGCAGGATGAAACGAAATAGATTACTAAAATTTGAAGACTGATGAAAGTGTAATGATAAAAAGGATCTAAAGAAGAGGTTTTGAAAGAGGAGAACAAGGTAACGTCCATTAACTTACAGTAGCCCATATCATTTTCTCTTCTAAGGATCACATTCCAGAGAAGGCTTTCATGAGATGGGGTCAAATTGAAGAGTTCATCTGCCTTTGTCTGCTTCTGGCATGAAAGGGCCAAAATTCTTTGTTTAATCTTCTTACATTAGAGAATGGAGTTTTCTCTCCTTCCTTTAAATTAAAGGCATCGTTTTTTACTCATTGTCTTTTTGACGGTTTCATGGACTTCTATATCCTTTTAATTTAGAAAGGATTTATTTCGGGTTATTGTATATACAACAATAACCAAAATCTTTATTAAGACCTTATACAGATTTTCTAAGCAAAAATGTAGGGTACATACAGGAATAACAGTTATAGTACAAGTACTCAGCAATGTTATTTATAGTGTATCAAATAAGAGGGGAAAAAGAAAGAAAGAAAGAAAGGGCTTAGCTTAAACTTATATACAAGAAGTTATTTTTCTCAAAGAACAATAATTAGAGTTATTGTATATGTAATCGCTTGTATTGTCAATGCATGTGAGAATATGGAATGGGTTCGCTTTTCTTTACAGTTGAGTAAGGACGGAAACTGCTTTTCTCTATCAGTGAAAATTCATTCATTCTAAGATTTTCATATTGGAGGACTCAAAATAAACAAACTCAACTACTCTGTAGTGGACATGGCACCTGCCCGGTAAGCAGAAGGTTGTGGGTTCGATTCCCGCTCCTGGATACTTTTATTTTTCCGTTCGCCATTACTCTTCATATTTTTCACCCTCCATACGTCATCCATTCATATATAGACCATCACTCCTCATATATTCAACCTTTTCATACGTCATCCAAAAAGTTAGAAATATTAAATTATTTCTCTTTGAAATTAAAAATGATTTTTCATAAATAAAAAGAAACTTATGCGGTTAAACTGGTTGTATAACTCTGATAACGCCCCATTATTAGCAGAAAGAAAGGAAGACCTAAAACAGATTATTGAGAAAGTCAAAGAAGAAAGTGAAAATTTCGGATAAAATTAAATATCATTAAGACCAAAATTATAACTATACATAATATAAATTAAGAAAAAGGCATCTCCTTATCTCAGTACAATTTCACATTTGTAATATTTTTTCATAATATAAATAGCTTTGAAATTCATCAAGAAAAATTTGATATAGTTGATAACTTCATATTCTTAGGATCCAGGATTGATAAGATGGGAGGCTGTTTAGAGAAAGTAAAAATAAAAATAGCACTAGGCAGGAATGCAATGTTGAAATTGAAGACGATTATGAAAGATAAATGCATTTCTCTCAGGACAAAGAAGATAATTGTAAAGGCATTATTGGTATTCCTTGTGATCACCTATGGATGTGAAAGTTGGACTCTCAGAAAATAATTTTAAAAATTAAGTATTTTGAATGTAAACATGTGAAAAGCTATTCAGAGTGACATGGACAGATATAAAAGGACAAATACTTCAATCATAAATGAAATTAATCTTGGTAGATACCCCTATAATCCCAAATATGCAAACAAAGACAGATCTTCCCATCCCTGGGCACTTTTATTTCCCGTTTATTATTACTCTCCACAATTCATCATTTCATACCTCATCACTAAGGTTAGAAATAATCGTTATTTCTCCTTAAAATAAATTTGGATTTTTCGTTGAAAAGAAACATATGCGGGATGGTTTTCAAATATCGTTTTACAAAGGCAGATCTACTTCAGACACATAATGAAAGCAACAATGGATTAAGAAAGACATTGGAAAATGTCTGATTAAGCTGTTTAGAGGGTTCGTTAATGATGAGCTATGCGCTCTCCCAAAATTTCCAACTTCCGCAGTATTAAATAAAATGTACACGAAGTCCAAATGTGTACTTGTACCTTCTTGTACGCTCAAATCTATATGTAAGAAAAAGACTCACAAGGCACGAATGTTTCTTCTACAAACGAAATAAACTTCTATTGTCCTTACTGCAATGGTAAAATAGTGGGAGGACTGGATCATCAGTGGTGAACCTTTCATCTCAGTAAGGACAGTAGAAGCTTATTTTTGTTTGTAAAATAAACATTCGTGTGCTTTATGGTCTATTTAATTTATAGAGATGGCACGCTACGTTCAAGTCTATGCATCATCTAGTCAACGTTTTTCTGTAATCATGTAAATTTTGATAAGCTAGCTATAGAAAATTTCGAATTCCCTCCTGAAGACAATGGTTTCGTGCTATGGCTTTCGTCAGTACAATGCAACTTCGAATTCATATCGATCGGTATGAGACACGGGAATTTTCTTGAATTTTCTAGAGAAGTATTTTTCTGGTGAAGCGACTAAATTTAGAGCATAAATATCGATAGCAATTATTTATAGATATACTTTTACGCCAATATAGACACTTTTACTTCTAGCTACTTTCTTTGCATTTACGCATATTCAAGTTAGGTGAAAAATGCTGCCACATCAGTTTCAATTTCAAGATTGCTTTTATGTAAATAGATAAATTCCCTACTTTCTTTACTTCAATGATAAATTCATAAACGCACATTCCGAAAGACGGCTTTTAAAATGTTTTGAAGTTTGGGAGAAACGATGGAAGCCAGGTATAGATGCGGGAAGTGTGAGTATTTTGAAAAATACTAATAAATGTTTTCTCAGTGTCACCGTTATTTCTTACTAGACGAATGGCCCGGGCAACGCCCGGGTTTTACCCGAGTGCGTATATATTTTAAAAACGTTTTAATTCAAATACTATTCGTTACAATTATAAATTGGTGCCATGGATGTCACTCTTGTGAAACGTCGCGTTCCAAACTGTGTGTTTTTAAAACGTTTTAATTAAAATACTATTCGTTACAATTATAAATTGGCGCCGTGGATGTCTCTCTTGTGAAACGTCCCGCCCCAAACTGTGTGTGTCTTGAAAATATAAAAATAAAAATGTGAATTTTCATAAAGATTATATCATGTCGATTTTTTTTTTTTTTGCATTTCACCTACTAAATCGATAGAGATAATTACATTTGCAACATGAACTTAGGTATATTGACTAAATAGAAAACTGCATAGTAATAAAGATCATTTTTTAAAGGCACCATATCGTTTTTTTTTCAATAAAATCGAAACAAAAATTAACGACAAATAACGATAATTGCCTTAAAAAGAAATTGCCTTAAAAAAAAAGAAACATTCGCGGTGATTTTGTCTTGCATTCGTTTATACAATTATTATATACGAATGACCCGGGCAACGCCCGGGTTTTACCCGATTAAATGCTTTTATTCAAATACTATTCGTTACAATTATAAATTGGCGCCGTGGATGTCATTCTTGTATAATATATAAATGAGTTTTAAAAATTGTAAAAAAAAAAATGCATCGGCCGGGAATCGAACCCGGGCCGCCCGCGTGGCAGGCGAGCATTCTACCACTGAACCACCGATGGTTATGAAAAATCCCATCCGTGAGCTTCAGACAGACAAACAAACAGACAGAATAAGGCAATATATAAATAGATTATTGGACAGACCTTGAATTAGGATGGCCTGGTTCATGAGTGATGAACTCTTGAAGCTCCTTCGTCATATTGGTTCGGTCTGTTCTGCTTATACGAGTATGCTCGTATAGCCGGAAAATTGATTTATATTTCTCGGTGAAGGTACTTATAAAAATTATAGACATAGGCTATGAAAACAGTCAAATTACATACAAATGTGTATATCAAACATTACTCTTCTGCATACAACACAAAGGGCTGTTAGACATAAGCATAATTTATTAGCGCATTATATGCATGTAAAAGGATGCAGACTGTTTTCGCCGTTTTTCCTTTCAAATAAGCAATTTCATAGTGTTTATTATTTTCTATAAAGGTAAAGTTTTCATCAATACTCATTTATAGGTAGCGCCATTAGAGATCCTTACCATAGAAGGCAACGACTGAAGAAGGCACATTGAGGCCATCAAGAGAAATGGCGAGTTAATTAAAGAGATAAACATAATTAATTTGCAATTCGTGTGCCAGATAGACAGGTTAATGGCACGACGGGTGCTACCAAATATTTCTTCACTCATTATTGCGACTTCCAAATCTTTCTCAGCAAACATCAATTCCATCATTGAAAAAAAGGCCGTATGTTGATTAAAAGCAAGAATAAATTCAGATTACTTTTAAAATGACCTTTGTCTTCTTCTATCTGTGAAAACATTAAGTTCTATACAAAACAAAAAAAGTCACAGAAATGGCTCTACCTTTTATTCGCGTTTTAAAGGAAATATATATTTTAGTACTGATTAGAATATTCTCCGCGCTCGAAACTACAGCAGTGGCTGCTGATCTACATCTATATGGTGTCAAAATTTCATCCGGATAGGTCAAGCCTTGTGTAAACAACGTGGAATAAAAACACACACATACAACATCACTAACAAACAAATAAAATTTTCATCCTTATATATATACTAGCGGATGTACCCGGCTTCGCCCGGGTTTTACCCGAGTTAAAGTTTGTCTAACGAACATTTGTTAAAACAATTCTCTATAAACTTATAAAAAAATAATAGGTATATTTTGATTATTTGAAACTCGCAAATTTGAATCTCTCGATAAAGTGAACATTTTTTCCTGGTCCCTGTGTGCCGTGTCATCCTGAATTTTGTCTTTCCTAATTTTCTACATTAGAAAATCATAGTTTTATCTAGTGAACATTTTTTCCCGTGTCACATTGCCGTGTCATCCTGAGATAATCTTACTTTTGATAAATAATATTTAAGATAACAAACTTAGTGATAAGAAAACTTGTTATCATCGTCACAATGGGGGCGCTGCTTGCGAGTTAAATCTACAAATCTGCAAATAACTCTAAGGGTATTCAAGATATTCATGAAATTATTTTTCAAAACCCTTCCCGGTGATATACCTAATAATATCCCAAAATTTCACGGCGATTGGATGTATGGTTTTTGAATCTATAGAGTACAGACAAACAGACAGACAGACAGACATTCAATTTTATATATATATATGAAAAAAGAAAAAGCCGGTACAATGTTACATTTGTACTATTTTTTCACATATATATATATAGATAAATAAAATTAACTCTGTTCATTTTTTTGTATTTAATCGATAACAGCGAAGTTACGCATGTTAAAGCTAGGAAAAATATTTTGATGTTAAGCAAAACCTGCTCCATCTCGTTTTACATAAATGTTGAAAATTTGGTCGAAATTGATGCATTGTAACGAAAGTTTTTAGCGAACACCACTTATGAAATTTGCATTTTATTAATATAGAAGATATTTATTTATATGGAGATTTTATAATATATATTAAAATTATATAAATAAATCAAGTTATAAAGAGAGGTCATAGTTATCATTATATATAAGGTGAATAATAATATAAATTATTCTAATCTAGAATATTTTTTTTTTTTTTTGCGCCAAAAAATAAATCACTTCAGAAGACCAGAAGATAAAGCACGTCTGCCGCTTTTAAAAGCGACCAATCAGGAGGCGTTGTGAAGACAATCAATGAAAAGAATAATTCTTGAGTTAGCTGCGTTCGAAATTTTCAGCTTTCATTTTATAAATTGAACCTTTTGAATAAATCAACCTACAACGTAATTTCCAAAAACATAAATTTTCTAATTTATCGAAAAATATATTTAGGCTTGTTGAACACATAAAAAAATATAGTTGTAATATATATGTTTCTTTATTTTTTAAATTTTATATGTTTCAATTTAAATTACACACCTTTCAAGAATATATATTTATTTCAGTAATAATTTTTGAATACAAACAATCCCTTACTGCATAGATAAAATATCGGGAAACAGTGGTGAGAATCCTTCAAGCGGTTTCACTAATGTTGTAAAGACAGAATGAAATGAGATTATAAAGAAAAACTATTTTTTTTTAAAGAGAAGACGAACTTAATTCCCTATTAAGAGACTCTTAAAAGGCAAAGAATTTTGGGCTCTTTTTTCCCCGAAGACTGCTCAAATTTCTGGAAGAATGTTGGCGCCTCTGTATGTGAAATATGCAAAGTTGAATCCCAAGATAGGATGGCCCATATTCTTTTCCAATGTTCCAAGAATTAATAAAAATATCTTGCAGTTTCTCTCTTCCAAACATGCCATCCCACACACACACAGAAACTTAGACTCTTATAAAATTTTCACAATTGCCCTGTCTCTCTAACAGAACATTTTCCTTTAAATATACTTCCAATTTTACAAGGCCAAATAAAAAATAAGGTTAGGTTTGCAGGTTGTGGATAAAAATAATCAAGAAATTTTATACTGCCCATAATTTATAATTTGCCTTACTAAAAATTCTGTATATATGTATATCGTGTGTACATAAACTTATTCTCGTTATTATTACTATTATTATTATTTCATATATATTTCCTGTTCTTTATAGCTTCTCTCTCTTGTAATCTCCGAGGAGAACCTTCTATAAGACCAGAGTGTCTTAATAAAGGTTTGTGTGTGAGTTTTGGAATAGAAGAGTTTACCTTGGAAAGTAAAGTATTACAGAATAAAATATAAAACTATTGTATATATTATATTATTTGTTATTCAAATATAGAATTTAAAATATATTTAAACATGGGGGAATATAATTATATGTAAATGTGACATAGATTTGTAGCAAGGGGTATATGCAAATACAATTACAAGGTTATATGCCTCACGACTGGACTCAACTATATCGTTTGGCATTTTTTCATTCTTTCGGCCTTTAGTCCGGGTAGGTTTCAACGTTCTCTAGCGGAAATTCGGTCTGGTCTCAATTACCAGGAATTCTCTGACGCTCTCTTTCTATGCAAATTTAAGGATAAACGATTCTACCTAAGCCTGGAAAAAAAGCGTGTTTTTTTATTATTTCAAGTATACGTGGTACAGGCATGATAAACATGGTGGATAGTTAGCGGAAGCTTTTAGTAGCATTTTGTTCAGGAGTGTAGTTGTTAGTGAATGCTTTCATGTTCATATTTTATATTTTCTCTTTACTGGTTGCTATTACTTATTTCGTGACAATGGATTATCGGATATTAAAAAGGAATAAAATAAGAATATCATTATTGAAAGATAAATGGATACTCAAGAGTTGAAAATATCAATCAAAAATTGGCTTTTAGGATGAAAACCCTAATGATATATAGGTCTTTCGGCAAAATTCAAAACTTTTCAAACCCGAATTAGATTCAGCTTTAAAGGAATCTAATCCAACGAAGCTAAGATCTATAATATAATTATTTACCTTAAAAGAGGAAAATCAATTGAATTCTCAATGAAAATAACCTAAACAAGAAAACCTCAAACTCAGAACTCAAATGAAAAATGCGAAGATTTCCATATTATAATGACAAGAAATGGAGATCTCATACCTCCAAACATACAATATGGAGACCATCACTCATTATTCCAACGATACAATACGAGGATGATCACTCATTATTCCAACGATACAATACGAAGACCATCACTCATTATTCCAACGATACAATACGAGGATGATCACTCAGTACTCCAACGATACAATACGAGGATGATCACTCAGTGATCCAATGATACAATACGAGGATGATCACTCAGTATTCTAACGATACAATACGAGGATGATCACTCATTATTCCAACGATACAATACGAAGACCATCACTCATTATTCCAACGATACAATACGAGGATGATCACTCAGTATTCCAACGATACAATACGAGAATGATCACTCAGTATTCCAACGATACAATACGAGGATGATCACTCAGTATTCCAAAGATACAATACGAGGATGATCACTCATTATTCCAACGATACAATACGAGGATGATCACTCATTATTCCAACGATACAATACGAGGATGATCACTCAGTATTCCAACGATACAATACGAGGATGATCACTCATTATTCCAACGATACAATACGAAGACCATCACTCATTATTCCAACGATACAATACGAAGACCATCACTCATTATTCCAACGATACAATACGAGGATGATCACTCAGTATTCCAACGATACAATACGAGGATGATCACTCAGTATTCCAACGATACAATACGAGGATGATCACTCAGTATTCCAACGATACAATACGAAGATGATCATTCAGTATTCCATCGATACAATACGAGGATGATCACTCAGTATTCCAACGATACAATACGAAGACCATCACTCAGTATTCCAAAGATACAATACGAGGATGAGAACTCAGTATTCCAACGATACAATACGAAGACCATCACTCAGTATTCCAACGACACAATACGAGGATGATCACTCAGTATTCCAACGATACAATATGAGGATCACTCAGTATTCCAACGATACAATACGAGGATGATCACTCAGTATTCCAACGATACAATATGAGGATGATCACTCAGTATTCCAACGATACAATACGAGGATGATCACTCAGTATTCCAACGATACAATACGAGGATGATCACTCAGTATTCCAACGATACAATACGAGGATGATCACTCAATATTCCAAAGATATAATACGAGGATGATCACTCAGTATTCCAAAGATACAATACGAAGATGATCATTCAGTATTCCATCGATGCAATACGAGGATGATCACTCAGTATTCCAAAGATACAATACGAGGATGATCACTCAGTATTCCAAAGATACAATACGAGGATGATCACTCAGTATTCCAAAGATACAATACGAGGATGATCACTCAGTATTTCAAAGATACAATTCGAGGATGATCACTCAGTATTTCAAAGATACAATTCGAGGATGATCACTCAGTATTCCAAAGATACAATACGAGGATGATCACTCAGTATTCCAAAGATACAATACGAGGATGATCACTCAGTATTTCAAAGATACAATTCGAGGATGATCACTCAGTATTTCAAAGATATAATACGAGGATGATCACTCAGTATTTCAAAGATACAATACGAGGATGATCACTCAGTATTTCAAAGATACAATACGAGGATGATCACTCAGTATTTCAAAGATACAATTCGAGGATGATCACTCAGTATTTCAAAGATACAATACGAGGATGATCACTCAGTATTTCAAAGATACAATACGAGGATGATCACTCAGTATTTCAAAGATACAATACGAGGATGATCACTCAGTATTTCAAAGATACAATTCGAGGATGATCACTCAGTATTTCAAAGATATAATACGAGGATGATCAATCAGTATTCCAACGATATAATACGAAGACCACCACTCAGTATTCCAGAGATATAAAACGAATACCATCACTCAGTATTCCAAAGATAGAATATGAAGCAGGTCACTCAGTATTCTAACGTTACAATACGAAAATGATCACTCGGTATTCCAAAGATACAATGCGAATACGATCATCTTTCCGATACCATAATACGATGGCGATAAGAGTTCGAATATCAAATTACGGAATCGATCATAGCTCTAATCACACAATACGAAGACGATCAGAGCTCAATCAACAATACGAAGATCAGCACTCCATTACCACACAGTGTATATACGACCACAACTCCAATATCAAAATACGAATACGATTAGAACTCCACAATATTACAATACTAAGGCGTGCAGAACTGCAATAACACAATACGAAGTTGTGGAAAGGGCTCCAATAATACAATTGAAAGTTGTGAGCAGGGCTACAATAATACAATACGAAGTTGTGGAAAGGGCTCCAATAATACAATTGAAAGTTGTGAGCAGGGCTACAATAATACAATACGAAGAGATAGAGAGACATCCAAACTTCCAAAATACTACAATTCAAAGACGATCAGGGCTCCAGTAATACAATAAGAAGACTATCAGAACTCCAAATGCCACAATACGAAAACGATTGGATCACCAATAACACAATTCAAAGACGATCAGAGCTCGAATAACACAATATGGAGACGATTAGATCTCTAAAATAACAAAATTCTTGGATAATCCCAACTCCAATAATACAATGCGAAGACAGTCATTCAGAACTCCACGACACATTACACAGACACTGCAGCGATACAATACCAAAACTAACTATCGATTGACTATGTTATTACCTCAGAATTTCAGAAACCCATACAGTCCAATACAATTTCAGAATGCCAATGACACAAAACGAATATTGCTACTTAGTACATCAATATTGCATTAAGAAGACCTCCATTAAAATTCCTAACAACACAATATAAAAGACTTACACGCTGGCACATTCCAAAGCCTTCAAACCTCCACTGACCCAATACAAGACCTCACTATGAAGACCCTGCAGGGTAGCAGATAAGCAGACAGACAGACAGATTTACAAGGCACGCGGTCAAATCACCACAATTTACGGTAGGTTGTGGGAACCAGTTCTACTCGCCAGTGTTGACTCCCAATATCCACCAATCACAGGACGACGAGGAAATGTTCACACCAATGTGATGGAAGTCGTTAGCACCTTGTCCTCACGTAACTTGGCTTCTTCCTGTATAACAACTGCTTCCTTGTTCTCGTATGCTGATTACTCTGAAGAACTTCGCCTCACTTCATTATAAGGGTAGATACAGAAAACTTAAGCGACACATCTGATCTGCGATCATCTTCCCGGGCGAACCATCTCCAAAAGCGAACCATCCGTTTTACGACCATCTCCCTAAACGACTCATCTGGTATGTGATCCTTTCACTAAACAACCCATCTGATATGCGAACATATCCCTAAACGACCCATCCGATATGCGACCATTTCGCTAAACGACCCATTTGATATACGGCCATCTCCATAAAGACCCATCGATATACGACCATCTCCCTAAAGACCCATCTAATATACGACCATCTCCCTAAACGATCCATCTTATTTGCGAACACCACCTGACATCTGTACCTCTCTGGCATCCCCAGTTCAACCATCTATACCGCTGTGAGATTCTATGTATCACTATATCTGGGAGCTATTCTGCACATATACCCGGCATTTGGTTGGAATAAACAATGTCCATAGATTCGATGAATAACTTGACCAGGTATTACTTCCACGTGTCGGCGGGTATAAAATCAGAATATCCCTAGACAGTATTAGATACATGCAATGCCGCCTCATCTGCCGTCTTGTATGGTAGATTGAACTGGAGAAACCGTTAGAACGGTTCACCACTGAGGAGCTAGGCCCTCCCAATATTTTTCCATCGAAATAAAGACAGTAGTAAATGGAAAGGAAAAAGTCGTGCTTTTTTCTACTGTCCTCAAAGGCTATTTCTATGGATTTTTTAAATACCTTGAACAAAAAAAACCCATTCTAGAGTCGGGTATAAATTCAGAATAGTCCAAATAATATTAAATGCCCTCAATATACCAAAAAACGACCTATTGTTTATAGCTTCAATCATACCATCGTATACCATAATACAATAAAATTATTGAGTAGTAGCGCCAATATTGTGTATGTAATTTCACAGCAAGTTGTTGAATTTGAGAAACCACTATGGAGGTTCACCATTGATGAGCCAATCCCTCCCAATATATTTTTATCACAGTAAAGACAAAAGATTTTTATTTATAAAAGAAAAAGAATCGCGCTAAATGGTGTCATTCTTGTACATAGATGGCGCTCTAAGGTCTTATGCAAATATGAATTGTTAATAAATATTTGCATATTGTAAATTATATCTTCACACATCATATTGTCCTTATTTCTCTAGTTGTTACTTTTATCCACCAAAAATGGGAAGATATTCTAAAGATGCTGACTCAAAACTTTTGAAAAGTGGTTGTTGTTTGTGATCTGGCACGGTCGTTAAAAAGGCATGTATATTGGTGTTTTTCTGTATATAAACCTTCAAATAAATATTTAGTAGTCACCCGTGTATTTACATATAGCTAAACTCGTGTCTTAAGAGGGTCTTTTGTTAATTGGAAATCTCTTAAACCGTCATGCAGTAATATTCAATTTGCTATTGTGGCTATACCTTTTCAATTAGCTTTTCGACAAATTTAGAGTTTATTTCACAAACTTTGGTTGAAATAACATAATTATGAATTAATATTTGAAAATATAGCTATTCGTAATGATAACAATAAATATAAAAATCGTTCTGAAAATTGAGCGCAAATTTATATTTAAATCTTTAGATAATAAAAAGGTAAATATTGGCAAATAATTATTTTTATTCAATCCAATATATGCCTTTATCTAAATATAAAATCCATATATTTGATTTTGAAAGATGCATTCGTCCAATATTTCGAAGGGTACTTCATCTCTATTTGAGGAGGTTTGTTCTACGAATATTTCTGATATTGTGTATATTAAAATATAGTTCCTTAAAAGTATATTACGCATTTACTTTGTGTGTTGGATATTTTTTATATGTTTAATATTTAGAGTAAAAAAACTTGTTTTAGAAGACAACCCATATGTTTATATGAAAAATAGACACACTTCGGCCAGTTGGAGGTTTTTATTTTCTCAACGTTTCGACAAAAATATTTTGTCTTCGTTAGGAAAAATAAATAAAAAGAAAGCATTTGGCAAGGCGTTAAAAATTTGGCTCCATTTGGCCGAAGTGTCTAATTTTCATATAAATAAGAATGCCGGCCAGGCAGCCTCTATCTTTACGAAAACCCATAAGTTAATGGCCATCCTGAATGGCCACCGTTTAAGATAGGGTTTACTGTAAAATTAAACACATAATACAAACGAATAATTCAGTTTTAAGCTGCATCCATATAGGTCACGATATCGTGTATCACATCTTTGTTCTCTCCTGACAAGGTTAGTAAATAAATATTTATGAGAATTTTCAATTAATACTCTCTGAAGGAGAAATTCTCTACAGCGTCACTGTCTTTGTTTTACAGGTGTTCTTGTGGTTTACTTCTCCTTTGTGGTAAAAAAAAAATGTTTTATTTCGCGCGCTCTACTTTAGAGGGGAATCAGGTTTTTAATCACTAACAGTTACTGTTCTATATTTTTGAAATATTCAATCTCAACAACGAATTCAAATAACGAAATGAGGCTTTAGTAAGAATACAATTTTTGTTTCCACATGTGTAGATATGTAGTATACTTGCAGTAAAAACAGGCATAACTCTCTAGCTAACGCTTTCAATATGTTATTCAAGTATTTAAGCATGTGCAAACATGTGATGTACTTATAGTATAAACAGCCACAAACCTCAACCCACAGCTTTCTACATGTTGTATGCTTTCAGAATCTGGCACAAGCTACTAACCTCAGATTTCTACATGTCTAGATATGTAGTGTACTTAAATAAAAACAGACATAACTCTCTACCCAACGCTTTCTGCATGTTATTCAAGCATTTAAACACGTGTAAACAGGTAATGTCGTACTTATAGTAGAACAGGCATAAACATTAACCCACAGCCCACACCCACATGTGGTATGCTTTCAGTATAAGCCGGCACAAGCTACTAACCACAGTTTTCTAAATGTGTAGATACATAGTGTAATCTACAATACAAAGAGTTACAACTTTCTTCTTAACGTACCTCACATTACAAGCCATCGCAGTCCTCTCTCTCTATCAACCATGGTTATCATGACTTATGCTTCATGTAACATTTTGAGATAAGTAAAATGTGGTTTTTCCTTTTTTTGTTTAGAAGTGCGTCGACGATATTAGCAATTAGAAATACTTATTAGAGATATTGATAGAGATACCATATCGAATTACTTAAAATCATACCTTTTAAAAATATAATAAAAATGTAGTACGTGCCATATTTGCATGTTGGTCTTTTTAGAAGACAAAAAATCTTTGTAAGAATTCGTTTTAAATCCTTTAAAAATATTTCATTAAACAGATATCTATAAATAGTTTTTATATATCGACTCTATATGGTGTTGTTGTTCATCTATTGGCTGCCTAAAAATCTAAACCTCTCGGTAGCCACTCAGGACGCATGCGCGAAATAATTACATTTCTTTTTAACAAGTAAATTAAACAGCGGTGTGGCGAACTTTAGTAGTTTTCTTAACTTAAAAAATATTTTATATTTAAAATAAATGAGAAAATATTGTAACACTAAAAAATTATGTATATAGGTTTTGAAAATGAAGTAAATTCTTACAAAAAAAATAAGATATTGCAATAATATCTCAATCTCAAACGAAATTTAAAAAACCAACAATTGCGTTTCCCTCCCCCCCCCCCCTCAAAAAATTTCCAATTACCTTTATAAATATTCTTTTAAAAAATAATCAATAATAACTATTTGGTTTTATTTTACGAAAAATATATTTGGTTTGCAAACATTTACTCGAACAAACCAATTATCTTTAAAATATATATTTTTGTTTATATTTAAACGCAAACGATAATTTGAAAAAGCCAAACGACATTGCTTACAAATATTATATTTGACTAGTAGAATATATATTTCCAGAAATAATAGCATTTTTCTTAGAAAAATTGACATCGATTTACTGTGATTTGTATTTTATTATTTCAAGGAAAAAATGATTGTAAATAAGAAAAATTACAGAAAATATTCCACAGAGAACCTATTTTAAAATCTATATTCTTAAGTAATAATGTATTCATTATTTTTCTGATTACATAAAAATGTCCTCTCTCTAAGTGATGTCAAATGCTGATTGGCTAATAAATCTTCGTTTTTTCCCAAAAAATTGAGCTATTTCATTTTGAGTTTTATGTGTATTCATATGTGAAAGTTAAATTGTCCATTTAAATTTATATAAATTTAGTTGTACTTTTATTTCAATATAATATATAACCATTTAGCTCTAAACGGACATATTCCCCTACGCGAATTTCATATATATTTGCAAAATTTTTGACATCATTTCTTTACATTTTGTGAAATTACACATTATTAAAAAAATAATATCCTCGCATTATAATAATTCAAGTGTGGGATCACACACATATATGATATGCTTTTAACGAATAAAAATATCAACTGAATTAGAATAATAAAAATTAAAAAGTTTTATAAATAAATTGCTCTATTCATTCAAATAGGACATTTGGATAAAAGTTTGAGCCTCAGAATATCAAGTTATGATAAAACCGCTAATACTCTGTTAGAGAGACTATCGAATTAAAACCAAAAGATTTTTAAATATTTGGCGGCCGATTTTCTTACATTAAATTCTTAATCTTTGTTTTCCTCGTTTTTATTTTCAGATACGACATACTTCTGTACCCCAATTCGTTTTTTTTTTCACCTCAAAAAAAAAAAAAATAATAATAATAAATAAAAAGGATATTTCTCTTATTTAAGTGCACAGCAAAAACTTCAGGCTACAAAAGTTTTGATATCTATTTAGACAGGAGACTAGCAGATTCTAGTCGGTAACAAAACCATAACACCAGCTTTGCCAAATTTATAAATGCCAATCTAGAGATAATGATTTTGAGCTATGGGCCTTGTCAGTCCCGGGCTTTGATTTCATGAAATCCACATGGGATCCATCATTGTTTTTGCTTTTCTCTTGACGTGAAGCTCGCCTCCTTTAAAAATTCAATTTCTTCCTATCAAAATAAATTCTACTTTTACCTTTATATATATTTAGAAATCTAAAAGATGGAACGCCTTTTTTATACTTCAAACCTACTTTTCAACCTCAATACCTCCATTTAAAGTCCTACAGTCCAATTTCCCACAAAGGTATCAGTTTAATATAAGGAAATCGCGATATACTTTTATAAAACTATTTTTAAAACCCTTTTCTCCCAATATGTTTCTTTATTTTAAATTATTATTTTATTATAATTTGTTATTTTAATAAGATACTTATTGCGAAAGATTTTTGATCTATGTAAAAGTATCAGTCGTGAAATCCTTAACTAAAAGAAAGAATTCACAAACCTATTTTGCTACATCTGCCGAAGAATCTGAAAGAAGAAACAAAATTTACAAAGATACAATAAGTAGCGCATATTCTCGATATTTCATACATAAGCATTCCTTTAAAAATAATCAGAAAATAAGAAATAATACAATTACCTGAAAAAAATGTTTTATTCCATACACCCTAGTGTGAATCAAATATTATCTTTCCGATTGAAAAAATTATGAAATTCAAAAAACCTTTAATAAAATTCCGCAAAGTTTCGTGAACATTTTCAGGAAACCCCTCCATAACTAAACCAGCCAAAAAGGTAAATACAAACCAAATGGGAAAGGCCATTGATTCAGTTGGACGCCATGACTGTAACATTACATATATAGAAGAACCATGTATAAACCAAGATTAAAGAACATAGCAGTAACCTAAAAAATAATGATCATAAATCTCTTATAGCCCTGAATCAACAACAACAACAAAGCTATTTAATTAAAACATTTCGTTTTACATCGACTCGTCTCTCGGACTTCAAGAAACGAAAAAGCACATAATGGTAGTGAGTATCAATAAGTGAAAACATAATCAGCTATATATAGTCTCTTGGTGAAAAGGAAGACCAAAATCCCCTGAAGTCGGGAACAAGGAAGCATACAATGGAATACCTTATTTTGAAAATTCATTTCCGCATAAGCATACTTTTTAGGCAACAAGTCTTTTTTTTACAATAATCTAAGTGGATTTTTGGGTGGAATAAAAAGAGTTACCTTTACTGTGCTTCAGAAAAAAAGTTGCCAACGCGGGATTCTATCACGTGTTGTAGCTGTCAAAAATCGGTTTATACCAGTCCTTCTCCAATCCTTTTATATCACGATAAAGCAGAGTCTATTTTAAAATAACAAAAAAATCAATATATAGCCTTCATTTTTATTGATATATATTCGTCTTGTGAAAATGGGAAAAGAAATGTAGAAAAAAAATACTGACTTTGGCACATACAATGTGTCGATATGGAAATATATTTTAAAATAATAATAGACAAAGAAGACGTTGAAATTCGATTTTTGAGACAAAAAAAAAAAGTATAAAATATCGGCAGGGAAGAGAGGGAAATTGGCGAATAAACAAAGATAATAATGGTTTTTCCAATACTTGACTCCATCGATTTGGTTTTAGAGTTAGGAATAAAGAAGAGAAAAAACAATAGAAGGGGGGAAGACGATGCAAATGAGGGTGGTGGCGGAGTTAAATATGATCGATGACATCATAACAGGGTCAATAAAAGTTGCTAGTGTTGGGGACAGGAATATTAATGGTCTCCAGGAGGTGGTGTCGGGTCATACATCACCGAACTGGTGCCCCGCCTGCCTGCTAGCTCTCCGCGTTACATAACTACTGTACTCCTTGTTACGTAACGTCTGGGTACTCCTTGTTACATAACTACTGTACTCCTCGTTACGTAACGTCTGGGTACTCCTTGTTACATAACTACTGTACTCCTCGTTACGTAACGTCTGGGTACTCCTTGTTACATAACTACTGTACTCCTTGTTACATAACTACTGTATTCCTCGTTACGTAACGTCTGGGTACTCCTTGTTACATAACTACAGTACTCCTCGTTACGTAACGTCTGGGTACTCCTTGTTACATAACTACTGTATTCCTCGTTACGTAACGTCTGGGTACTCCTTGTTACATAACTACTTTACTCCTCGTTACGTAACGTCTGGGTACTCCTTGTTACAAAACTACTGTACTCCTTGTTACATAACTACTGTACTCCTCGTTACGTAACGTCTGGGTACTCCTTGTTACAAAACTACTGTACTCCTTGTTACATAACTACTGTACTCCTCGTTACGTAACGTCTGGGTACTCCTTGTTACAAAACTACTGTACTCCTTGTTACATAACTACTGTATTCCTCGTTACGTAACGTCTGGGCACTCCTTGTTACAAAAATACTGTACTCCTTGTTACATAACTACTGTACTCCCCGTTACGTAACGTCTGGGTATTCCTTGTTACATAACTACTGTACTCCCCGTTACGTAACGTCTGGGTACTCCTTGTTACATAACTACTGTATTCCTCGTTACGTAACGTCTGGGTACTCCTTGTTACATAACTACTGTACTCCTCGTTACGTAACCTATCTACTCACTGTTACTAACTTTTATATACCTCGTTAAGCAATTCCAATGCTCCTCGTTACGTGATCCTAGTACTCCTCGTTGTGTAACTTGACTACTCCTCGATTTCCAATTCCATCAGGCTTCTGCGACCGCGTCACTCAACGTAGCATTTTACGTTCCGCCTACACCGCACCCTTCTGATGGAGGTAAAAAATACTTCCCTGCAGCGTTACAATGTCAAAAGACCTAGCTAGCCCTTCACCCCGATACTGTGGAATCAAGGCAGATGTAGCCGCGGAGGTAGCGTCCAGTGCCACGTCCTGAATTGGATAAATATAGAAAGAGAAAGAGAGAAAGCCAGCGTGTCATAGAGACAGGAGGTTCTTGTCGGACCTCGAGCATTCATTCCCTCCACCTACCGGCCATCCGGGAGGGCAACTAAGCAGTTTCCTGCTGGATGGCTTCGGTATTTGCTTATTGCAGGCTCGGCCGAGGCTATCGTCTACTTCCTCGCCGAAGTGACTCTCTTGGAGATCGACGGTAAAGATAAGCTTTTTTCAACATCAACCGCGAACAGATGTCGGAGGTTAACCGTATTCTCAAAACTCGAATTTATCATTTTTCGTTAAGGCTTTCTTCGCCAAAGTTTCGAGGCTTCTCGGTTCAACGAGCTCTACTTCGAGGTGCATAAAGGTTGTACAAAGTCGCACAGTGGTCGGGGTTTACAGGCACTATCAGTCTTTCAACGACCTATACAAGTTCTTCAGCGGCTCTCTGCGTGTCATTAGCCAGAAGACCTTGTGCCAGACGTACGCTGGTATGGGACGGCCTTCTTGGAACATTGAGGATCTTAAAAAGGTCATTGGGCAAGAAGACACTAAATGCCGCTGAATTTCATCTCTCAGATCGGCGTTTGACAGTCGTAACAGGAACTACTTAATCGTCCAGTTGAGGAAGCTGGGCCTGCTTCTTGCCTTCGGGTGCATTGTTGCGTTTGTTGAAAAGTCACTATTCAGGTTGGAGATGTTATCATCAATAACTTCTTTGAGGCCTCAGTTAGGTCTTCTTCATCACCGAGATTGTCCCCTGTTGTGCCTCTCGAGAGGTTCTTCGGCCATAGGTATGTGGCCACTTATGCAAATGACATTCTTCCAGTCAGGGGCAACGCTAAGATCACCCCCACGGTCTTAAAAATAGCCTCCAGAGTCGTTGACTATCCTATGTTGCACGATGTCCGCCAGGAATGCCGTCTCCGCTTTGTCCACTCTTTTAATGATATCTGTTGGAGAGAGAGGTCGCGACGTGTTCTCCATTCACCCGCTGCCAGATGCATAGGCCCGCACCAAACAGCCTGGTCTTCATGTCCATCATACATCATCTCTAAGGCTACCATTATCTTGTTTCGTAGCTCTTCAAGGCATCCTGGAGTAGATGATCTGCGAAGATGTTCTGACAATGTGTGTCAATTTGGTAGTGGCTGACTTTCACCGAGAGAGAGAATAAAAATGACTGTTGAGTTTCTCCGGGAGTTCGGCTCTTGTGTCTTCGAGCTGGACCAACAGGCTCCCATCTTATAAATTTGAATGTACGATATAATGGAGCTACAACATGATGCCACAAGTTCTGTTGGCTTGGGTCAGCTGTCAGAGACTTCGACCATGATGCCCCAGCCACAACGTGCGCTGCCCTCTGAGAAGACCTTCTGGCAGTTGTGGTATCCATCTATTCGGCGGAGCCCACGATGGAAACGATCGTTTTACGGAGATCGACTACACCCCGTGTCGCCAGCCAGAAGTCTCCGGGCTTTGAACGCAGCATGGCTGCAGGTTCTCCCGGTCGGATAGCCATTGGTTCATTGGGCTTCATTTTTTAATGTACATTATGCCTTCTATAATCCGACATACAATTAAAATACTCAATAGGGCTCAATGCAGAGGTCATGTCATGTCCATACTGTTTTGGGACGTACCATCTGTTTCTTCTGCGATACCAATGTAAATATACACTCGACGTCTCCCGAGAGTTCTTGGCCCTCTCTAGACCATTTACACTCTAAATTCGAAAACATATTTAGGTTAAAAGTGAGTAGGTTAGAATTTTGTATCCACGAACCTAAGGTATCAGATCCGTCAGCATTTATCTGTTGACTTAGTAAAATATATTTTTAATTATTATCCCTTTAGTATACACGTGTAGTATAGGCCATGATAATCATAGTGGATAGTAAGTGACTGCTTTTACTGTAAGTTCACCACATGTCTACACATGTAGAAAGCAATTTGACTTTTGCACTTATAAGTGTCCCAGATTCCCGTTTGTTTACTTGCACTTAATGGTGAGGTTGTACTTTTGGAAGAATCGGGGACCATTGAAGTAATATGGTAATATAATATAGTTATAAGGCGATAGCGTGTCATCTATATTTAAGAAATGGAAGTATTAAAACAGGGATGTTCCTTTTTGAATATAAAACAAACTTATACTGTTTTCATCGCAGTAAGGACAGTAGAAGTTTGTTTTATATTGTCGCGGTAAGAATTACAAACAACTGGCGAAGATAAATTGAACGAGGAACGTTTATTGCTTCCAACGAACAGATTTTTTAAATCAGAAAGAAAACACGGATATCTTGTTAGTAGTGAGGCGCGCGGCTCGAGGCGGATGCTCACGGGTCACTGTTAAAAACCTATTTATGTAAACAATACAACAAATAACGCTACAATGCCCTCCTCTCCAAAAGGACAGCGTCCTCGCTGTCAGACGGCAGGCTCATCCTCGGGTAGGTCCAGTTGTTCGTCCGGGTCACGGTAGTTCTTCATTCTCACTACGTGCACAATTTCCTTTGGCTTACGACGGCGGTTAGTAGTGTCTAGACTTTCGACTTCGTACGTCACATCCGAAATGCGTCTCGTCACCCTATAAGGGCCGAAATATCGTTTTATTAATTTTTCGGATATCCCTATTTTCCGAACGGGTATAAATATCCATACTTTATCGCCTGGCTGATAGCTCACTTCTCGATGTTTGGCGTCGTAGAGTCGTTTATTGCCCTCTTGCGCTCTCAGTGTATGTAGCCGAGCCAATTGTCGCGTCTCCTCTGCTCGGGTCACTATCTCTCGATTATAGTCCTCTTGATCTTCATCTTTTAAAAGAGGAAACAATGTATCCAACGTAGTTTCAGCTTCTCGTCCATGGATGAGGCTGAATGGGGTGAATCCGGTGGTGTCCTGCTTCGCCGTATTGTAAGCAAACGTGATGAACGGAAGAATAACGTCCCATTCCTTTTGTTCGACGTCCACATACATTGACATCATGTCGGCCAGGGTTTTATTAAGTCTCTCAGTGAGACCATTCGTCTGAGGATGGTACGCCGTGGTAAATCTCTGAGCCGAAGAGCAAAGTCCCGTCAGCTCGGATATTAGTTTAGACTGAAAAACCCTACCCCGGTCAGTAATTATTTCTCGTGGTGCTCCATGTTTAAGTACTACGTCCTCCAGGACGAACTTGGCCACTTGCTGAGCGTCTGCTGATGGTAAGGCTCGGGTGATAGCGTATCGCGTCAGATAGTCTGTGCAAACTATTATCCATTTATTTCCTAAATGGGATATTGGGAATCTTCCGAGGAGATCAATTCCGACTCTTTGGAACGGAACAGAGGTGGGTGGTATCGGTTGCAGCAACCCGGGCGGTCGCAAGGGAGCATGTTTACGACGCTGGCACTCCCTACAGTGACCGACATATTTTCTTATGCTCCTCAGAAGACCTGGCCAAAAATACTTCCTCCTAATTCTATCGTGGGTTTTAGCCAACCCTAAATGACCGGCAGTTGGATTATCGTGGAGACTTCTGAGGACGTCAGGGCGCAAATGCCTGGGGATCACCAATAGCCACGGTTGCCCCACTGGGTCGAAATTCCGCTTGTAAAGAGCTCCATTGATTATTTTGAAGCGGTTTTGATCGTTCTTCAAACATTCCTCCGATATTCTCACAATTACCGGATCTTTCCGCTGTTCCGCGACGATATCAGTTAAAGCAGCTAATGTTGGTATGTCATCTTCGGATTCCCCTGGGTTATTCGCTTCGATTGGATTGCGTGAGAGACAATCGGCATCTTGATATTTTCTGCCGTTTTTATATACCACGTTCACATTGTATTCCTGAAGTCTTAAGGCCCATCTGGCCAGTCTTCCCGACGGGTCCTTCAGGCCCGAAAGCCAACAGAGTGAGTGATGATCCGTCACAATTGTAAACGAGCGCCCAAATAGGTATGGACGGAACTTGCCGATCGCCCAAATCGCGGCAAGACACTCCCGCTCCGTTGTTGAATAATTTTTTTCAGCTGTTGACAGCGTTCTTGAGGCATATCCAATCGGTTTTTCACTTCCTCCCTGGACCTGGACCAAAACCGCACCAATTCCAAACCCACTGGCGTCGGTGTGCAGTTCGGTCGCATACTTTTCGTCAAAGTGGGCCAAGACGGGTTCCGACGCGAGTGCCAACTTCAAGGATTCATAGGCCTGCCGTTGATCTGGTCCCCATTCGAATCTGGTGTCCTTTCTCAACAACCTGTGTAGTGGTTCAGCTTTTTGAGCAAAATTCTTAATGAAACGACGATAATATGAGCACATTCCAATGAAACTTCTTACATCAGTGAGGGATTTGGGAGTAGGGAATTTGGACATAGCATCAACTTTACCCGGGTCGGGGTGCACGCCCTCTCCATCCACCAGATGCCCAAAAATGCTTAGTCGTTTTGTTCCGAACAAGCACTTGTCTGGATTTAACACAAGTCCAGCCTTTGAGAGACACCTGAGAACTAATTCAAGGCGTCGAACATGTTCGTCAAAGGTGGGTGAAAACACAATAATATCGTCCAGATAGCAAAGGCACATTGACCACTTCAACCCCCTCAGCAAGGTATCCATCATTCTTTCAAATGTCGCTGGGGCGTTACACAACCCGAAAGGCATAACTTTGAATTCGTACAATCCGTCGGGTGTAATGAAGGCGGTCTTCTCGCGATCTGCCTCATCCACCTCAATCTGCCAGTAACCAGAACGGAGGTCCATGGAAGAATAATAACTCGCCCCTCTTAAGCAATCGAGTGTATCGTCAATCCTTGGTAGTGGATATACATCCTTTTTGTGATTTTATTCAGGTGTCTGTAATCGACACAGAAACGCCAACTACCATTTTTCTTTTTCACTAATACCACAGGAGAGGACCAAGGACTTTCGGAAAGCTGAACTATACCTCCTTTCAACATTTTGTCGACCTCATTCTGAATGGTTTGACGTTCGACCTGCGACACTTGATATGGACGGCGTTTAATCGGGGGATGGTCCTCTGTATTTATCTTGTGCTTGGCTGTGCTCGTCAGATTAGACGGAAACTTATTAAATTCAAATAAGCCGCTGAAACTCCCAAGTATCGAACATATCCTGGTCCTTTCAAGCATGGATAGATCAGGGCTTATCATCGAGGCAATGTTTGGAGAGTTTTTTTGTCCAAGAATCTCCTGCAGATTGGTGTCCGAAGCATCACCGATGACCGCCAGCTGACCCTCTTCCAGTACCTGTATCTCTCCAATACACATTCCTTTGGGGACAGTTCGATCACATGTGCCGATGTTGGTTATCCAAATTCTCCCTTTTCCATGCTGGACAGCGAAGATCGAGGCGGGAACCATCAGATCATGTTCTAGAAAGAGGATCCTCGAAGGCTCCATTACGACATCACTCACACCGAGTATAGTTTCGCTGATTACGTTTATCTGCTTGGTCGATCCAGCGGGGATTATAAAGCTATCGTCGGCGGCTACAGTTTGGAATATGCTCGAAGAATCCTCTGGTAGTTCTGCTTTTTCTAACAGAATCTCGGCGCCACCACAATCGATTATAGCCCTTGACGCCTCCAGAAAGTCCCAACCGAGAATGATGTCGTGGCTACAACTTGGTAAAACGATGAATTCAAACGGCTGTACTAATCCGTTTATTTCTAAACGTAAAGTACATCGGCCCCTGGAAACGAGATATTTCCCGTCGGCAACTCTAAGTGTCATGCCAGCGTCACTGAACATAGTCTTTTTGTGTTGTTGTCTAAAGTGGTCCGAAATAACCGAAAACGAAGCGCCGCTGTCGACAAGGGCAGGAAAAGTTTTATCGTCAATAGTAACGTCAACTATATTCTGTGATAGCTTAGCGGCTATGAGCGGCGGAGGATTTATAATCTCCTCAGCGACCTTACCTCCAGCGAAGGGCGCTTGCTCTAGTTTTCCTCACGATAAGGTGATCGGCCAGATCGTCGGCTTGGCGATATCGAGGGGCGACGTTCAGCTGGGGATCGGCCACGACCTGGATAGGGCGACGGGCTTCGGTAACTTGTGCGGCCTGGGGTTTCATCGCTATTATAGATCGTTCGCGGGCCGTTCTGGACAGGGTGGTATCTCCCCGGTGGCTGTCGATCCACCATCCCTCGCCGCTCTCGGCAGTACCTGGCGACGTGACCCGGGCGTCCGCATTGGAAACAAACGGGAATATTATCCACCGTCCTCCATTCGTCAGTCTTTCTTCGGGCAGTAGTCAGCCTTGTAGGACTTTGCTGCTGGTAATACGGGGTTGGTTTCGCCGGTCCTTCAAAGTAGCGGCGTTGTTCTCGGTAGTATGAACCCTGCTCCGCAATTGGGGTCAGATTTCTCTCAACCTCTTCATGAATAATTTTCTTCAGGGAGTTCACCTCCGGCACTATAGATTCGAAATGTAGGGCACTTTTAATTTCTTCTCTCACGATTCGTCGAATCAGATCTTCCAGAGACGAGGAGTTTGGTTGCTCTATACTTGCGACGTTAGGGAGTCGCTCAAACCTTGGTTTCCCGATGCGTCGCTGCTTGCAAGCCTCCACTTTTCGGCACCAATCGACAAAGGCTTCAACAGTATCAATTTCCTTTATCAAGATGACCTGATAGACATCTTCTACCACACCTTTCATTAGATGTGCCACTTTCTCTCCTTGACTCATATCGGGATTCACCTGCCTACACAAGCTCAGAACGTCTTGGATATAGGATTCACAGGATTCTGTACTCTTCTGAGCTCGACTCTGAAGGTTGTCCTTAGCGCGTCTGAGAAGGACGCCGCTATTGTCGAATGTCCTGCTAAACATCTCCTTAAACATATCCCACGAATCCATTCCTTCTTCGTTGTTATCATACCATTGGCTAGCGGTCCCTTCCAAAAAGAATGGTGCGTTCGCCAATTTCATCGTGGCATCCCAGCAATTAGATCTCGCAATACGTTCGTAATCCTTCATCCATTTGCCACAATCCTCCGTTCCATTGCCGCTAAACACAGTTGGGTTTCTTGTCAAATGTTTGCAAGTATTAACAACCGTGTTAACTCCAGCCGATATTGACATTTTTCTGATTGGCTTATTCTTTTCGTCGAAATCAAAACGTGGTTCTAGGCCTTCTAGGCGACGGCTTCTTCTGACAGAGGTATCCGTGATGGTATCGGTACCCAGCGTCTCCACCACTTGTCGCGGTAAGAATTACAAACAACTGGCGAAGATAAATTGAACGAGGAACGTTTATTGCTTCCAACGAACAGATTTTTTAAATCAGAAAGAAAACACGGATATCTTGTTAGTAGTGAGGCGCGCGGCTCGAGGCGGATGCTCACGGGTCACTGTTAAAAACCTATTTATGTAAACAATACAACAAATAACGCTACAATATTGTAACAAAAAATTTATTAATTTTATTATTTTTATTAACAGAGTGGTCATTTTTATGTTTATATCTTGCTACTCTGTAAATTTCCCTCTCGTGGCTTATCTTTTGTTTACAATTCATAGTTTTGTCCTTGCCTGAAATAAATTTTGTTTCCTCCTGAAGTTTTTGTCTTCCCTAATTTTCCACGTGGCAATATTTTAAAAGAGAAACATTCGTGCTTCAATGCTCTCATTTCTTAAATACAATAATAGGTATCTCTTGGACGTACCTGCGGAGAGCGCAGGTCCGAAGACCGAGTCGTCTCCGTCCACCGTGGAGCAGTTCCAGCGGGAGTGCTGGAACTGGTGCTGACATTCTGCCAGAGCGGAGCGGGCCCCGCGGCTGACGTGGGACATGTGGTCCTGGTACAGGTAGCACAGCTTGGTCTGCCCGCGGGACAGCCCTCGCAGCTGGGCGCAGAACGTCTGGGCTCCTTGTTGGTACAGGGCAGGGTTCTTCACCACCGCCACACCCTGGACGCCTAGGTTCCTGGACACAAACATTCATCTTGATGCTCAAACATCAAGTTCTAATTGTTATCTACACTCTGTGTGGTTTAATTACCGATAGCAGGCGTAATTAGCTGACATAATTAACAACATTTTAAAATTATTTATTGCCAGTTGAAAATAAGACACGCTATATCCGATCTGGGTATTTGCGCGTGAAACTACTTACAATAATTCATATTGTAGTAGAGTAGGTAACAGAATTGTCAAAAAGAAAATAAACAATTAAGAAAAAGGGCATTGAATAAACATATACTAACAAAATTGATTTATTATTATCCCATAGCATTGACTAAAAATATTTTTGAAAAAAATAAAAAATAGCCATCCACGTACACTTTCCGGGTTGTCAAGCGGTACAAGCTAGAGGTACATTCTAAAAGCTTTATCTCAATGGAAGGTTTAAATGTTGGTATTTTCCCGTAATTGTCAATGTGATGGCGATACAAAGGATTCAAAAAAGAAAAGTAATGGAAAGTTTAATTTTTTTGTTTATTTTCACTACTTGTTGATTATAGCAACTATAACAATTCAATACGCAGAATAAGTATAGTGAAACCCTTTTGTTTGTATTTGTCACCGATTCTAAGTATCATAGCGCCACGCAATGCATAATATTTGTTAATTTATTGTACTTTTATTTATTTCTCCTTAACTCATATGTTTGTGGCTGGCAGTATTCTTGTCCTCGCATGCAAAGTTTCCTTTCCAGGCCCAGACATGTGATGACAGGTCTTTTTCTGAAATTTACATAAATGCCAATCTTAGCTTCCCTCTTCCCAGTATTATTTCTATACATGCTTCCAATAATGCCGTGAACCATTTCAAAAGTGCTTGACTAGATGCCCAAACATCTTCTAGGCGATGGGTCAGCAACCTGCGGCTCGTAAGCCACATGCGGCTCTTTGAATGTGAAGCTGCGTGTAGTACTCGCATAAATAGAAACTTTATTTAAGCGAGTATTTATTGTTGGCAAGAAAAAATGTTGTGGCTCTTTAAAAACTTTGAAATTTTGTCAATTGTAATTTTTGACCCTTCCGACTCAAAAGGTTGCCGACCCTTGTTCCAGGCAATGATAAAACAATCTAAATAACCTAAGAAATGGAAACTACAAGTGTATTGCAATCTATCAGAAGAGAACGCATACTGGACTCTTTCGGAGGTGGTGTCTAAATGTTATTTATTCAAGATCATTTTTTGTTCTTAAATGCTCCAGGAATGGATCGTGATTGCTTTTCACATGTGTAGACCTGCGGTGCACTTACAGTAAAAGCTGTCGCCTACTTCTACCCACCATGTTTATTATGATCTGTACCACTTATACTAGGGATAAGCAAAAAAAATGGATCGTTGTTTCACTAAATATTAGTTAATAATAAAATATTCCATGAGAGATCCTGGTAATTTGTCTAGTTAATAAAACAGACAAATGAAAATCTCGACTCCGCCCGGATATGTTGGACAAATGGAATATGCAAATCAACCTTTTATCAAATGTTATGTCTCAATTTTATCCTACAAAATTCTAAAGAGAGCACGTAACTATAACTAGCTTAAATTTTAATTATTTACTGAGCCAAATTTGGTAAAGTTGTCTTTTGCTGTGTTGAAAAAAAAAAGGTAAAATGGATAAGTACCTTGATAATCTCGGATTAGATTATTCTTGAGGTTTTCACCACTTATTAGACGATCTAGTCATTTTACCGTAGACCGTATTAAACCGTATTATGAAACCGTAGACCACCTCCTCTTCACTTGCCCAACCTTCCAATACCAAAGATTCCAGACAGCCACTCTCCTAGGTACCACCAACATATGTCCAGCATCCCTAGAAAATCTCCCAAGAAAGAAATCTGCCTGGCAACACCTCATTAATTGAACTTCCACTGGCATTGTATATAAATCCAAGAAGACTTAGGTCAGAAGGACATCCCGGGTAGTTGGCGACTTCTGTACGCTCCAGGAACCTGGGTTACTTAAACAAATAATAATAGTCATTTTAAATATTATTTTCTCAAGTATCGATAAGTTTCATGATAATCACAATATAGTATTAGTGTTTGTGTGAGAGAGACCGCTTATCCTATATGTCTTCATACATGCAGTAATGTATGTTGTTACGGCAATCTAAATAATCCGAATAATAAACCTTTGTCATTCTCCTGCATTTATCCGTAATGGCTTTTACAACAATGGAAAATAAAAACAATAGAATGTTATAAAACATATTTTAACGCTTTCTATAAAGTTTATTTTTAGTTTTTTCCTAACGAAGACAAACAATTTTAGTCGAAACGTCAAAATAATGAAACTCTACTGGCCGAAGTGACTCTTATTTCAAAAAACAATGAATGCCAGCCAGGCAACCTCTATCTTCAAGAGAATATTATCTTTTATCACACTCTTTCTTTTGACATTATTGGGTAAATAGTTTATTTTCTCAGCGTACATATAAACAATATGAATAATGAAAATGTTTAGGTATTGTTAGGTTCCCTGGTTTGTGTAGCATTTATGAGACGTACAAATGATTGAATAAGTAGGGCAATCATTATATAGTTGTCTCTCCTAGATTTGTGTGGGTAATTACAGCTACAACAATCCAATATAAGTATGTCAATTATAATTATTCATTTATATTGGAGTTGCATACAACAATCCACCATTCAAAATCACAACAATGGATGACTCCTTCATTGTTAAAATACCAGACAGAGCTTATAGTTACCTCACCATTATCAAATACACAAAGCTTTTTATTAAGACATTTCGTTTTGTATAAACTCGCGTCCTTGAGTCCAAGGAAAAAGCAAACAATGACAAGAGAATAAATAAGAAAAACACACAATCAGCTAAATACATTCTTGGTGGTGAAGGCATGACACAAACACTGGGTGTCTTCATCTTCTTCATCATTTTAACGATATTCTCAGTTTTTCTACTGAAATGTAGAACTGGTAATACAGTAAACAAAGCTCTCATCGGTCAATGAATCAGAGAAAAGTTTGAAAATATTTTGTAGGCTTATGAAACTGCCAATTTTTGTCCTTCCCTGAAGCCAGGAAGAGTGAGACATCCTATCTTGTGAATTTATTCTCGGCATAACTCATATTTCAAGAAGCAGTCTTTCTTTCAATATTATAAGTGGCTTTCCTTTATCAAATATGTAGATATGGTTTATGTGACAATAGGCGAATGGGGCGCCCCTAGCGGCAGCGGCTGTAATCCGAGCAGACGAACAACCCCCCAATAAAGGAGATGACTATTAATTAAACAAATTACCAAGATGTAATTGGGTTGGAAGCCGAGCTAGAAACTGGAAACGCATAATTACAATACCCCCTCCCCCTTGTTTCTTTGTTAATTACCTCGGAACCCGAGCCAGCCCAACTAAACCAGACGATACCTAGCGGCGATCTTCTGCTCGCTTATTATCATCATCAACATCGCTCTAGGCCTAATCACGAAAAAACTAAACTATCTTTATTTATTTAGCTAATAATTACCCGCGGGAAAGGAAGTGACAAACTACAGGATAAAAAAAAATGATGATGACTTTATTTCGATAGAAAATGATGATGATTATTAGGTGGGTGCCATCAGTGAGTGTTAATAAGGCAACTTGGCAACACTGCCATAATCAATCATGTCATATTGATTTTTTTTCCATTTTAAAATTTGTTTACTAAATATTATTATATACAGAGACCAGAGAGTAACTAGGACTTGTATTAAATTGAAAAGTCAGTACACTATTTCTAGGCTGGTGATTTTTTCAAACTAAAAATTCCAATATACCTTAGTTTTCTAACTTCTATTATGAAGTTATTGTTGTTGTTTCTTATCCCCCTGTGTAAATATTACACGAATTCCATGAATTATTACTCCTCGAGCTGTTTTATGATAAGCAGCGGCCTCTCCCAAAGGTCCTGTTTAGTGGATCTAATGCAAGCCAAAATGTGTTCTGTTACTGCAGGTGCCAAGCTACATTTTGGGCAAGTGGGGTAGATTTTGTTGTTATTTTCTATCTTCAAAGGCCTATTCTAAATCTTGTTAATATTGTTTTGTGCTATTTATTTCTGAGGTTCAGAGCTCCTCCTGGGTCCACTCCACTGTACCAGCTGTTCTTATGGTTTTGAAATTTTTAATGTATAAAGGTTTTTTTTTTCTTATATCGTAAGTTCTCCGAAAGTCTACTATAAATATGTATAAATTGTAAACAATTTCTCGCTCATTTAGAAGGTTTGGTTACTTACAATATCTGGTGAAGAACTTAAGAAAGAATTGGATGTGCCATATAGGAATAAATTTTACTTATATCATGATATATCTTCCCCTATATTCTCCAGAAATTTCCCCAGAATAAGTTCGATTGAATGAAAACAAATAAGGAAATTATTAATCCATCAATGTATTGAGATAAACTCGTCATTGGCTCAAAGGTTCAATACTGAATCAAAGCAAATTCCTCTTTCTTAGATTAAATGTCCATGGTTAATCAAAGGTTCGACGTTTCTTTAAAGTCTAACGTTACATTCAAACAAAATCCTATCATTTCTCGTTAAAATTTCGATGTTGGATCAAACCCAAAGTAAACGTTGGATTAAAAGTTCGATTTTGAATCAAAATCAAAGTCCAACCTTGGATTAAAAGTTCGATGTTAGGTCAAATCCAACGTCAAACGTCGGATTAAAAGTTCGACGTTAGGTCAAATCCAAAGTTCCCAAAGTGTGTTGAATTAAAAGTTCGTTGGAATCAAAGGTAAACGTTATAAACCATTGAGAGAAAAAGTTAAATAATGTGGGTTTTAAAGTTCTGCGTTGAATCAAAAATCCATAATATATTATCAAAAAAACGAGAGTATAAATTATTAAATTGAAAAGAAATCCAAATCCTGTAGATTGATTAAAATGATAGTTTTCTACTTATTATCACAAAGTCCATCGTACTTGATGAAAAGAGAAATCCATCCATGGTAAAAAATGTCAATCGTTGGCTGAAAACTGAAGTTCATTCTAGATCAGCTATGTTATATCGTTGGGCAGAAAGTTATTTTTAACTTTCTAATTATAATTCTCTTGGTGTTCAAAAAGTTCACCGTATAAATACACAATAATTACAATACACTAATAGTCAGAGGAGTCTATTGTTGAAATTATGTACTAGAATCCAGCCACAACTTCTTTATATACTAAACTTATGGAGGATTAGGGTTCCTGAGATCCGGACGTCCCTTCGGTAAAGGTCTCGTCTGGTGTACATATTTCCTACACTGTTTTAAACTTTGTAAACTCTCTTTTGACCGTTGACTAGATGCCAATAAACTGTTTTTTAATTGTCAAAAAAAAAACCCTTCTTTATATATCGAAAAAAAGTTGTGAACAAGACCAAAGCATCAAATATTTTACAATAAACACCTAAGCGTAAAACAATCCATTAACATATCAACAACAGCAATCCAGACTAAAGACAACACAGTCTCTAACGACGTATCATCATTGTTCATTTTTTTACATCTGTAGAGAAGGGCGGTAATGCCTGAAAGCTTGAAATTGCAATAAAAATGAAAAGAAACTCATCTACAGAAACCTATTGCCTTATTCAAATCAATAAAATACAATATTTCTGTGAAAAATAGACACTTCGGCCAGTTAGAGTTTTTTATTTTCTCAACGTTTCGACAAAAATCTTTTGTCTTCGTCAGGAGAAATTTAAAAATAAAGCATTTAGTAAGGCGTTAAAAATTGTTCTGAGGTTGCTTCAACAGTAACATTACAAACAATCCAACAGAACTTAACATATCAATTCAGTAACATTCGGTATATTTCATATTTGACAACTGGGGATTAAAAAGAAGACAAATGTTGTCAGCACTGATGATTACACATCTTCAATAAAGTCGTCGATTATTTCCCCTATGTAATTAACTAAATCGAAATAAAGCCTCGATTTTCCACTCCCTAATACCCTCGCACCCAATTTGTAGAAGTCGGGAAGCTCCTGGGGCCGAGGTTATCACGGCCTCTTGATTAATTTCAGCCATCCTCCTTCCCCCCCCCCCCCCCCCCCTCTCTGAGATATGTCCCCCCCCCCCCCTTCCCCTGCAAGGGGCAAAAAAAAACAACTTTAGTACATCTAATGGCCATTTGTTATGAACGTGAGAAATGTGGGGTTCCTAAAGAGTTATTTCATTAAATATCTCATCTTTTTTTCCTTCCTACACTAAATGAGGCATTCTAGATTGAATGAAATCTTTATAGGGCGCAGCTTTTCTGGACTTTTCCTTCTTTATATCTTTATTGTAGAATTCCTCTCTTCACCAGAATTTGCTGGAAATATTGGTTCTATCTTGTTATAATCACATTTAATTTTGTATATATAAACACATGAAAGAATTATCAAGTATTAACAAACCAATATCTCTATCTATTAAACTATAAATTATATATTTAACCCTACACTTTCTGTTTTATTATTCATATATCTATTTTTTAAAAGACCATGATGTTAAAAAGAGAACATATTTTTTAGAAGAGAACTTTGGTGCATTGTAGTACGGTAGGGTATGAAGATGTTAGTTTCGATTATACAAGATGAGGGAGTAGATAAATAGCTTCTTTTTTTAAATAGAAGTGTGTGAATTCTACTTATTATTTATATATGAACGTAGTGTTCGTTCCACGAACGGATCTTGAACGACAGCAAAGACACACTCAAGACTTATTGAAGTTTTACCCGAATACTCATTATATTATCATTATATATTGTAGTATTATCATCGTTATCATTAATTACGGTGAAATCACCAGGCCTGATACAGAGAATTATCTTTTTAAATTAATCATTAATTACATTAGAGTTGCTGCATAACGGAAATCCTAGAGACTAAGGAGATGAAAGAATGTATTTCCATAATTTTATCTGAAAGTATAGGTATATGCAAAGTAGGCTATGTACAAATCTATTAAAATAAAAATCTAATAATATAATATAGATTAAAAATAAATATGAACTATGAATAAATGGAAGGACAATCATGGTTTAAGTTTGGATGATTTTGTACTGGCCATGGAGATCTCTCAGTTGTAACCCTCTTGACATCATGTACGACATGTGTTTAACACGTGATCAGCATGCCGCCTAAATATATCCCAGCCTAGTTTTAGGATGGTGTATCACGTGGCATTGTGATGTCATCGAACCTATGATAATGATAGGTAATTTGGTTGTCTTTTCAATATATAAAACAAATATGGTATGCTAAATTCTGAGTTGAGAGAGAAAGTATTCATTAAAATATAGACAAATCATTCTTTGGACAATGATAATATGGTCTTAGGACCCAACACATATACGGTTAGCATATCCCTTGGCAACGATGGAATGGTTTTTGAACCCAACACATAAACAGTTATCACATCCCTTGGCAACGATGGAATGGTCTTCGAACCCAACACATATACGATTAGCACATCCCTTGGCAGCGATGGAATGGTCTTCGAACCCAACTCATATACGGTTAGCACATCTCTTGGCAACGATGGAATGGTCTTCGAACCCAACTCATATACGGTTAGCACATCCCTTGGCAACGATGGAATGGTTTTCGAACCCAACTCATATACGGTTAGCACATCTCTTGGCAACGATGGAATGGTCTTCGAACCCAACTCATATACGGTTAGCACATCCCTTGGCAACGATGGAATGGTCTTCGAACCCAACTCATATACGATTAGAACATCCCTTGGCAGCGATGGAATGGTCTTCGAACCCAACTCATATACGGTTAGCACATCTCTTGGCAACGATGGAATGGTCTTCGAACCCAACTCATATACGGTTAGCACATCTCTTGGCAACGATGGAATGGTCTTCGAACCCAACTCGTATACGGTTAGAACATCTCTTGGCAACGATGGAATGGTCTTCGAACCCAACTCGTATACGGTTAGAACATCTCTTGGCAACGATGGAATGGTCTTCGAACCCAACTCGTATACGGTTAGCACATCTCTTGGCAACGATGGAATGGTCTTCGAACCCAACTCATATACGGTTAGCACATCTCTTGGCAACGATGGAATGGTCTTCGAACCCAACTCATATACGGTTAGCACATCCCTTGGCAACGATGGAATGGTCTTCGAACCCAACTCATATACGGTTAGCACATCCCTTGGCAACGATGGAATGGTCTTCGAACCCAACTCATATACGGTTAGAACATCTCTTGGCAACGATGGAATGGTCTTCGAACCCAACTCATATACGGTTAGCACATCCCTTGGCAACGATGGAATGGTCTTCGAACCCAACTCATATACGGTTAGAACATCTCTTGGCAACGATGGAATGGTCTTCGAACCCAACTCATATACGGTTAGCACATCCCTTGGCAGCGATGGAATGGTCTTCGAACCCAACTCATATACGGTTAGCACATCCCTTGGCAACGATGGAATGGTCTTCGAACCCAACTCATATACGGTTAGCCCGTCCCTTGGCAACGATAGAATGGTCTTAGAACCCAACTCATATACGGTTAGCACATCTCTTGGCAACGATGGAATGGTCTTCGAACCCAACTCATATACGGTTAGCACATCCCTTGGCAACGATGGAATGGTTTTCGAACCCAACTCATATACGGTTAGCACATCTCTTGGCAACGATGGAATGGTCTTCGAACCCAACTCATATACGATTAGCACATCCCTTGGCAGCGATGGAATGGTCTTCGAACCCAACTCATATACGGTTAGCACATCTCTTGGCAACGATGGAATGGTCTTCGAACCCAACTCATATACGGTTAGCACATCTCTTGGCAACGATGGAATGGTCTTCGAACCCAACTCATATACGGTTAGCACATCTCTTGGCAACGATGGAATGGTCTTAGAACCCAACTCATATACGGTTAGCACATCTCTTGGCAACGATGGAATGGTCTTCGAACCCAACTCATATACGGTTAGCACATCCCTTGGCAACGATGGAATGGTCTTCGAACCCAACTCATATACGGTTAGAACATCTCTTGGCAACGATGGAATGGTCTTCAAACCCAACTCATATACGGTTAGCACATCCCTTGGCAGCGATGGAATGGTCTTCGAACCCAACTCATATACGGTTAGCACATCCCTTGGCAACGATGGAATGGTCTTCGAACCCAACTCATATACGGTTAGCACATCCCTTGGCAGCGATGGAATGGTCTTCGAACCCAACTCATATACGGTTAGCACATCCCTTGGCAACGATGGAATGGTCTTCGAACCCAACTCATATACGGTTAGCCCGTCCCTTGGCAACGATAGAATGGTCTTAGAACCCAACTCATATACGGTTAGCACATCCCTTGGCAACGATGGAATGGTCTTCGAACCCAACTCGTATACGGTTAGAACATCTCTTGGCAACGATGGAATGGTCTTCGAACCCAACTCGTATACGGTTAGAACATCTCTTGGCAACGATGGAATGGTCTTCGAACCCAACTCGTATACGGTTAGAACATCTCTTGGCAACGATGGAATCGTCTTCGAACCCAACTCATATACGGTTAGAACATCTCTTGGCAACGATGGAATGGTCTTCGAACCCAACTCATATACGGTTAGAACATCTCTTGGCAACGATGGAATGGTCTTCGAACCCAACTCATATACGGTTAGAACATCTCTTGGCAACGATGGAATGGTCTTCGAACCCAACTCATATACGGTTAGAACATCTCTTGGCAACGATGGAATGGTCTTCGAACCCAACTCATATACGGTTAGCACATCCCTTGGCAACGATGGAATGGTCTTCGAACCCAACTCATATACGGTTAGAACATCTCTTGGCAACGATGGAATGGTCTTCGAACCCAACTCATATACGGTTAGCCCGTCCCTTGGCAACGATTGAATGGTTTTTGAGCCCAACACATATACGGTTAGCCCGTCCCTTGGCAACGATTGAATGGTTTTTGAGCCCAACACATATACAGAAAAACTTTGGTGCTAAAGCAAGTGCTAATGGAATAGTCCTCATGTACAACACCTTTACTGTTCACACCGGGACGTGACAAGGATCGAATGGCTTTCGGAATCAACATATATACCGTTAGTAATCCCTTTCACAAGAGCGAAATGGTATTTAAATCCAACAGAACATATGTAGTTATCTTCCCTTGAGAGGAATTTTAAAGATTTCATTACAATCCAGAGTATATTAATTGAAACTCCGCCTTGACCTTTACATTTGTTGGTAGGTTACGTCAGGCCAGTTTCATCACTGCCTGCAAGTATGTAAAATGGTCTTTACTAAATTGACACCACTTACACTATAATTAGACTAATTATCTTTCATCATTCTGCTCATTTATGATGTAATTGTTAATGTCCCTACACCATTACAGATTAGAGCTTGATGAACTTTAGCAAAGCCACAAAATCACTTAATAACTACCAGGCTAAATTTCTGGAACACACAATATCTTCACACGCATGTCCATTTTAGTGAAAAACGGGTAATGTGTGGTTTATAAGATGGACAAGTTTACATAGCATCTCTGCGCAGGATTTATGTCAATTTTTCCGTGGAATTTAGAGAGATGGGCAGAAGGGAAAATCGACGATTTACTCCAGGTCCCGCCGACATACATAAAGGTTATAAACATCTGTGGATAAATAAAATACATTTGTATTTATTTTACCACTGATCCCCCTTCTCTGTTATTTTGATCATCACTACTCGTGGTAGTTATTTTTAGAGAAAGAATACGAATTTGTATCGAAATATCTCTATTTTAGAAGGATGAAATATGATCAAAGGAACCTATGTAAATAGCCCAAGTTGCATAAAGATTGACATATCAGTGCGCCCTCTGTATTTAGAAATGTAAACTATTTAGCGCGTTTGTTTCTTTTCTTTATTGCTATAAATTATTTGTAGAAGAGATTTACTCGAAGTATTTTTTCTAATGTCATTAAAACTAATGCCCATAGTTCGCTTAAATACCTTCACCAATATTTTTCTTCTAAATACCGACAATATAAGCACTGATACAATATTATAGGGCGGTACGGTTGATTAAATTGGTGACAATGCTTTGAGGGGTTCATTACTGCTAAGTATGGGACTTTCATTATTTTTATCATTGCAGTAAAGGGAAGAGGGGCACACATTGTAGAAAAGTGTTTTATTTGAAAAAATATAATCGAAAACTAAATTGCTCACATTTCTGAACACATAAATAGGTTTTTTATAACTAATAGAGTATCATTTTATGATGATTCTCTCATCTCTCTTATTGGATAAAGAGTATACAGTTAAACCTGTCTATAGCGCCCACTCTTGGGACTCACCAAAATAGGGTGCTATAGAGAGGGGGTGCTATAGACAGGTCACTTTTAATGTAAATCGCATCGTACTACGTATTTAAAATCGGGCGCTATAGAGAGGGAGGCGCTATTTAGAGCGGGCGCTATAGAGAGGAAGGCGCTATTTAGAGGGGGCGCTATAGACATGTTTAACCGTATATATATTTAACCTTCAATACACATCGCTATCTTTCGGCCATTCTAGTTCCTAACACCTGCGGAACCCCAACAAATTAACAACACAGGTGGCGTGCCTCATTTATTGACCTGGATCTATAGGGAGCCCGCGTTTTTTTTTTTTTTTTTTACATTTGATTATCGAACTCTTCAATTTTGACCATTTTATTAACCTTTTTTGGGGAAAATTAAAAAATATAGGTAGAATCTCATTCCTTTTTACAGTCAAAGTTCTCTTGGCCAAGATCAAAGTCAAAGATTTGAAATTGATAAATCAAATTATTTTCGGGAGGTTATTGACCTAAAAAAAGAAAGGTTATCTCTCAGGTCAACATAAACACAAAACTTTGCTTTAGGGATTGTGAGGTGCCCATCACGTTTATTGAGAGTAGCTACCATAATGGTGAAAAGAGAGATTGAGATTGGAACTGGTTTATTAATCGTTCATATAAGATTATATGGTTATATAAAAATAAGTTAATGAATATAAATAACAAACAGTTAAACCTGTCTATAGCGCCCCCTCTAAAGAGGGCCTTCTTCTCTATAACGCCCGATTTTAAACAATAAAATGTAATCATTTTTACATTAAAAGTGACCTGTCTATAGAACCCCCCTCTAGCACCCTATTTCGGTGAGTCCCAAGAGTGGGCGCTATAGACAGGTTTAACTGTATAATTAATAAAAATATATAGATGAAAATATATAAAATTGATAAATATACATATAAATGAAAATATATATACAAGGTCTTCATTCCTGGCGCCCACCGCGGGAAAGACTCCGCCACCGATGGACCGCCTGAGTTCTTTCCCACAGAGTGGGCAGGTTGGCTAGCATTACCAAGATGGTACTTGTAGATGGTAGCCTTCGCCACAATAGAGAGAAAGTAGTCATTTACACAGACTGGGCTTCCTCATCTGGCGACATTCGATGGAGCCGTTCTTGGCATGTCTGTGACGATCTCTAGGTGCCTCATCCTGCCAGTTGTCTTCCTATTCTTTGCCTTAATGCTCCAGTGGGATAAGTAACATTTCGTGTTAAATCAAAATATTCTTTCGACAGAATTCCCATAAAAATTTTGAGCATCGAATTGGCGGATTACCATCTAAATACCAAACTATAAAGATTTCACGAGCCGTTTATTTTCTGACGATGGCCATATCCTGAAACCCTCCAGGTGTGACCCAACCACTGTAGTTATTTCCACCTAATGATTTTTTATTGGCACATATGCTCTCAAGAATATCAAATGTTCTAATAAGTCGACACTTTACAAGATTCTCACTGAGTCGTTGACCGATTATATCTTTGTATACTTTTACTACTCAAGTAGAATCGTCCAATACAGTATTAGAGCTCGAAAATGCGGTCTGTTAGAATAAATTGGAGAAACCGTTGGGAGGGTTTACCACTAATAAGCCAAGCCCTTCCAATATTTTTCATCGTAGTAAGGACAATAGAATTTTGTTTTAATTGTAAAAGAAACATTCGTGTTTTAATGGTTCCGTTATTTTATATGGATGACACGTAATATCCTTATAACTACCAGTTCTGCAGTTCGGTAAAAAGTCTGAGAATATCGGTAGAAAATAAAAAAGAAGATTACTAATAGACACACAGAATTTGTTATGCCTCAACACCAAGATTGTATATAATTAATTACCATTATTATTGATACTTTCTGTTTATTCCCTCTTTCTTGAACTCTGGGACGAGTCCTGCTGTGATATATCAAAGGATCCTTTTCAAGAGATATAGCTCTTGGAAGAATCTGCGAGGTTTATGAACATATAAAAAGGATATTTTCAGTTAATCTCTTCTTCCTTCGACTGAGGAGACCATTAAATGACATTAATGACAAAGCGGCTTCAAGAAGACAGCCCGACAAATGTTAATGCGGTCATCTGTGCTCATTAAAACTTTGGGAGGTCTGCCGGCTTTATCTTAATTGCTCCCCAAACCACCCTAGGTGCAGTCCCCAACCTTCGCCTTGATTCTGTTGACATGCCGATTGACTATCAGAGAATGGCTACATTGAAAATACACTCTTCGCTTATATAATTTTTAAAAGAGCGAACATCAATCCCCCTTGAAATAATAATATATGTCTCTGTGTGTTCAAACAATTTATCGCTAATTCTACAATTAAAGTGAAGACAAAAATAAAATCATATTGTTTTATTTTTGGCCTTATTATTTTAAAGATGAATGTTTTGCCTGGCCAGTCAATTCTTAGCGCTAATTAGCACAAATAAGAATTAAAATGACCTATGAAGACTTAGACTTTCGAGTCAGATGGCTCTTTCATAGACATCTTGTACTAGATGTGTATTGTAGGTATACTGTTGTAACGGCGACGTCCAAATGTAGGATCCGGCGGCGTGGCGATAGGATGACGGGGACCAATGGAATACACAGATGCAACAGGGAAAGTAGTTAAGAAGAAGAGAGCGACGGGTGGCATTCTGTTTTCCATGTCCCCGTTGAGACCGACGTAGCAGAAAAGTCTTGCTTCCCTTGTTGACGGTTGGTTAAATTGACCATCCTTTGACAGATCAGCGACGACATAGCAATATACTTGAATAAAAGCCGTGTAGTTCGAAAGTTCACATTGTTTAGTGTTATGTGCTGAAATAAAGAAGTTTTTTCTTTACTTTTGATCTTTGTTTTAACAATATCTTGTTGAACAGCATTTAATATCTAGGAATCAACTCGCCCTAGAGTGTTGTTTTTACTGTTTCGCTAATTACAAATAGATAAGAAACATCGAAATGATACAAAGTAAAACCTGGGAAGAGACTGTGAAATATTAACCTAGGATCTGTGCGCTAGATTAGGAGAGAAAGAAACGCGTGGTAATGTGTACACAAGCGTTATAAAAACAATTCCCCTTATTGTTTCGCTTTAAGGGAAAAACTCTTATTTGAAAGAACAAAATTTCGTCCATACAAAACCCTGTGAGTGAACGAGCCTCTTCGAGCATCCAAATACAATATTTTTACATTAAAGTAAGTTTTCAAAATATAGAAGACGAGGTTTATTGTTTTTGGTTATAGTGAGAAAAATAGTCAAAAATAGTTGAATAAAAATAAATCGGTAGTTTAGGATTGATAGATTTTGAAAAAGGTTGAAAAATGCTTAAAATAAAATACTAATTCGAGCAGTGGCTTTCTAATAAAGACAAGGATAGAGATAAATTAGTGGATGATTTTGACTCGGTTTGTATATTTCCCACCATTTTTCATAAATAAAGGCCAACAAAGAGGCCACGGAGAGTTCCGCCGACAGCGGGGAAAGACGTCAAGATGTCCCCAACAGGTTTGAGAAGGGTTAGTTAGCCGTGATCAACAATTTAGTTAAGTTATTGTCGAGTGGAGGGGTCGGGTTTCACCGGGGTTCGATTGTACGGCCACTCGAGCCGGGGGAACTGTTGGGGAGGGAATTAGGCGTGTTTTTTCACGGGGGGTGGGTTTGTATTAGCCGTGTAGGGCACAATACGGGCGGCCACAATAGGGGGCGAACGGACAAAGCGGATTCCATCCTAATAGACACGTTAGCTTGGAGTTACGTGGTCTTCCCGCAGCCTGGAGTTACGTTACTTGTACTCGGCCTGGAGTTTCGTTACTTGTACTCAGCCTGGAGTTTCGTAGTCTTCCCGCAGCCTGGAGTTTCGTTACTTGTACTCAGCCTGGAGTTACGTTACTTGTACTCAGCCTGGAGTTTCGTTACTTGTACTCAGCCTGGAGTTACGTTACTTGTACTCAGCCTGGAGTTTCGTTACTTGTACTCAGCCTGGAGTTACGTTACTTGTACTCAGCCTGGAGTTTCGTTACTTGTACTCAGCCTGGAGTTACGTTACTTGTACTCAGCCTGGAGTTAGGTTACTTGTACTCAGCCTGGAGTTTCATTACTTGTACTCAGCCTGGAGTTACGTTATTTGTACTCAGCCTGGAGTTTCGTTACTTGTACTCAGCCTGGAGTTACGTTACTTGTACTCAGCCTGGAGTTAGGTTACTTGTACTCAGCCTGGAGTTTCGTTACTTGTACTCAGCCTGGAGTTTCGTTACTTGTACTCAGCCTGGAGTTTCGTTACTTGTACTCAGCCTGGAGTTACGTTACTTGTACTCAGCCTGGAGTTACGTTACTTCTACTCAGCCTGGAGTTTCGTTACTTGTACTAAGCCTGGAGTTTCGTTACTTGTACTAAGCCTGAAGTTACGTTACTTGTACTCAGCCTGGAGTTACGTTACTTGTACTCAGCTGTAGTTTCATCACTTGTACTCAGCCTGGAGTTTCGTAGTTTTCTGGCAGCCTGGAGGTACGTTACTTGTGCTCAGCCTGGAGTTACGTTACTTGTACTCAGCCTGGAGTTTCCTTACTTGTACTCAGCCTGGAGTTACGTTACTTGTACTCAGCCTTGAGTTTCGCTACTTCTACTCAGCCTAGAGTTTCGTTACTTGTACTCAGCCTGGACTTACGTTATTTGTACTCAGCCTGGAATAACGTTACTTGTACTCAGCCTGGACTTACGTTATTTGTACTCAGCCTGGAATAACGTTACTTATACTCAGCCTGGAGTTACGTTACTTGTACTCAGCCTGGAGTTTCGTAGTCTTCCCACAGCCTGAAGTTACGTTACTTGTACTCAGCCTGGAGTTACGTTACTTGTACTCAGCCTGGAGTTTCGTAGTCTTCCCGCAGCCTGGAGTTACGTTACTTGTACTCTGCCTGGAGTTACGTTACTTGTATTCAGCCTGGAGTTTCGTAGTCTTCCCGCAGCCTGGAGTTACGTTACCTTTACTCAGCCTGGAGTTACGTTACTTGTACTCAGCCTGGAGTTTCGTAGTCGTTCCGCAGCCTGGAGTTACGTTACTTGTGCTCAGCCTGGAGTTACGTTACTTGTACTCAGTCTGGAGTTACGTTACTTGTACTCAGCCTAGAGTTACGTTACTTGAACTCAGTCTGAAGTTACATTACTTGAACTCAGCCTTGAGTTACGTTACTTGCACTCAGCCTGGGGTTACGTTAGTTGTACTCAGCCTGGAGTTACGTTATTTGTACTCAGCCTGGAGTTACGTTACTTGAACTCAGTCTGGAGTTACGTTACTTGAACTCAGCCTGGAGTTACGTTACTTGTACTCAGCCTGGAGTTACGTTACTTGTACTCGGCCTAGAGTTACGTTATTTGTACTCAGCCTGGAGTTTCGTTACTTGTACTCAGCCTTGAGTTTCGCTACTTCTACTCAGCCTAAAGTTTCGTTACTTGTACTCAGCCTGGACTTACTTTATTTGTACACAGCCTGGAATAACGTTACTTGTACTCAGCCTGGAGTTACGTTACTCGTACTCAGCCTGGAGTTTCGTTACTTGTACTCAGCCTGGAGTTTCGTTACTTGTACTCATCCTGGAGTTTCGCTACTTGTACTCAGCCTAGAGTTTCGTTACTTGTACTCAGCCTGGAATAACGTTACTTGTACTCAGCCTGGACTTACGTTATTTGTACTCAGCCTGGAGTTTCGTTACTTGTACTCAGCCTTGAGTTTCGCTACTTCTACTCAGCCTAAAGTTTCGTTACTTGTACTCAGCCTGGACTTACTTTATTTGTACACAGCCTGGAATAACGTTACTTGTACTCAGCCTGGAGTTACGTTACTCGTACTCAGCCTGGAGTTTCGTTACTTGTACTCAGCCTGGAGTTTCGTTACTTGTACTCATCCTGGAGTTTCGCTACTTGTACTCAGCCTAGAGTTTCGTTACTTGTACTCAGCCTGGAATAACGTTACTTGTACTCAGCCTGGACTTACGTTATTTGTACTCAGCCTGGAGTTTCGTAGTCTTCCCACAGCCTGAAGTTACGTTACTTGTACTCAGCCTGGAATAACGTTACTTGTACTCAGCCTGGACTTACGTTATTTGTACTCAGCCTGGAATAACGTTACTTGTACTCAGCCTGGAGTTACGTTACTTGTACTCGGCCTGGAGTTTCGTTACTTGTACTCAGCCTGGAGTTTCGTAGTCTTCCCGCAGCCTGGAGTTTCGTTACTTGTACTCAGCCTGGAGTTACGTTACTTGTACTCAGCCTGGAGTTTCGTTACTTCTACTCAGCCTGGAGTTACGTTACTTGTACTCAGCCTGGAGTTTCGTTACTTGTACTCAGCCTGGAGTTACGTTACTTGTACTCAGCCTGGAGTTTCGTTACTTGTACTCAGCCTGGAGTTACGTTACTTGTACTCAGCCTGGAGTTAGGTTACTTGTACTCAGCCTGGAGTTTCATTACTTGTACTCAGCCTGGAGTTACGTTATTTGTACTCAGCCTGGAGTTTCGTTACTTGTACTCAGCCTGGAGTTACGTTACTTGTACTCAGCCTGGAGTTAGGTTACTTGTACTCAGCCTGGAGTTTCGTTACTTGTACTCAGCCTGGAGTTTCGTTACTTGTACTCAGCCTGGAGTTTCGTTACTTGTACTCAGCCTGGAGTTACGTTACTTGTACTCAGCCTGGAGTTACGTTACTTCTACTCAGCCTGGAGTTTCGTTACTTGTACTAAGCCTGGAGTTTCGTTACTTGTACTAAGCCTGAAGTTACGTTACTTGTACCCAGCCTGGAGTTACGTTACTTGTACTCAGCCTGTAGTTTCATCACTTGTACTCAGCCTGGAGTTTCGTAGTTTTCTGGCAGCCTGGAGGTACGTTACTTGTGCTCAGCCTGGAGTTACGTTACTTGTACTCAGCCTGGAGTTTCCTTACTTGTACTCAGCCTGGAGTTACGTTACTTGTACTCAGCCTTGAGTTTCGCTACTTCTACTCAGCCTAGAGTTTCGTTACTTGTACTCAGCCTGGACTTACGTTATTTGTACACAGCCTGGAATAACGTTACTTGTACTCAGCCTGGAGTTACGTTACTCGTACTCAGCCTGGAGTTTCGTTACTTGTACTCAGCCTGGAGTTTCGTTACTTGTACTCATCCTGGAGTTTCGCTACTTGTACTCAGCCTAGAGTTTCGTTACTTGTACTCAGCCTGGACTTACGTTATTTGTACTCAGCCTGGAATAACGTTACTTATACTCAGCCTGGAGTTACGTTACTTGTACTCAGCCTGGAGTTTCGTAGTCTTCCCACAGCCTGAAGTTACGTTACTTGTACTCAGCCTGGAGTTACGTTACTTGTACTCAGCCTGGAGTTTCGTAGTCTTCCCGCAGCCTGGAGTTACGTTACCTTTACTCAGCCTGGAGTTACGTTACTTGTACTCAGCCTGGAGTTTCGTAGTCGTTCCGCAGCATGGAGTTACGTTACTTGTGCTCAGCCTGGAGTTACGTTACTTGTACTCAGTCTGGAGTTACGTTACTTGTACTCAGCCTAGAGTTACGTTACTTGAACTCAGTCTGAAGTTACATTACTTGAACTCAGCCTTGAGTTACGTTACTTGTACTCAGCCTGGGGTTACGTTAGTTGTACTCAGCCTGGAGTTACGTTATTTGTACTCAGCCTGGAGTTACGTTACTTGAACTCAGTCTGGAGTTACGTTACTTGAACTCAGCCTGGAGTTACGTTACTTGTACTCAGCCTGGAGTTACGTTACTTGTACTCGGCCTAGAGTTACGTTATTTGTACTCAGCCTGGAGTTTCGTTACTTGTACTCAGCCTTGAGTTTCGCTACTTCTACTCAGCCTAGAGTTTCGTTACTTGTACTCAGCCTGGACTTACTTTATTTGTACACAGCCTGGAATAACGTTACTTGTACTCAGCCTGGAGTTACGTTACTCGTACTCAGCCTGGAGTTTCGTTACTTGTACTCAGCCTGGAGTTTCGTTACTTGTACTCATCCTGGAGTTTCGCTACTTGTACTCAGCCTAGAGTTTCGTTACTTGTACTCAGCCTGGAATAACGTTACTTGTACTCAGCCTGGACTTACGTTATTTGTACTCAGCCTGGAATAACGTTACTTGTACTCAGCCTGGAGTTACGTTACTTGTACTCAGCCTGGAGTTTCGTAGTCTTCCCACAGCCTGAAGTTACGTTACTTGTACTCAGCCTGGAGTTACGTTACTTGTACTCAGCCTGGAGTTACGTTACTTGTACTCAGCCTGGAGTTTCGTAGTCTTCCCGCAGCCTGGAGTTACGTTACTTGTACTCTGCCTGGAGTTACGTTACTTGTACTCAGCCTGGAGTTTCGTAGTCTTCCCGCAGCCTGGAGTTACGTTACTTTTACTCAGCCTGGAGTTACGTTACTTGTACTCAGCCTGGAGTTTCGTAGTCGTTCCGCAGCCTGGAGTTACGTTACTTGTGCTCAGCCTGGAGTTACGTTACTTGTACTCAGTCTGGAGTTACGTTACTTGTACTCAGCCTGGAGTTACGTTACTTGTACTCAGCCTAGAGTTACGTTACTTGAACTCAGTCTGAAGTTACGTTACTTGAACTCAGCCTTGAGTTACGTTACTTGTACTCAGCCTGGGGTTACGTTAGTTGTACTCAGCCTGGAGTTACGTTATTTGTACTCAGCCTGGAGTTACGTTACTTGAACTCAGTCTGGAGTTACGTTACTTGAACTCAGCCTGGATTTACGTTACTTGTACTCAGCCTGGAGTTACGTTACTTGTACTCGGCCTGGAGTTACGTTATTTGTACTCAGCCTGGAGTTTCGTTACTTGTACTCAGCCTGGAGGTTCGTTACTTGTACTCAGCCTAGAGTTACGTTACTTGTACTCAGCCTGGAGTTTCGTTAATTGTACTCAGCCTGGACTTACGTTATTTGTACTCAGCCTGGAGTTACGTTACTTGTACCGCTACGACCCGGGATCGAAACCCGCATTGGGCACTTCTTTCTGATTAGAAAAATGCTCTAATGGCCCCCGATTCTTGCAAAAGTCCAAACCCAACAGCGAGTGCAAGTAACCAAACGAGTCTCTGGCATATTTGTAAGTGCAAAGTCGAACTGCTTTTCACACGTGCAGACATGTGGTGCACTTACAGTAAAAGCAGTCGCCAACTTCTACCAAGCATGATTATCATGGCCTGTACAACGTGTACTAGGGAGATAAGCAAAGGTAGATTAAATAGGCGAAATTGCTGGGCAGGTTCACCACTGATGAGCCAATCTATCCCAAATCCTCTTTTTCACTAACTGTAGAAATCCGTTCCATAGGATTACTGATGAAGAATTCCACATCTTCAACATATTACTACAAGATTCATTTTTCACATAAACACATCTATTCTTGAAGAGAAGGATTGCCTGGCCGCGGCATTTAAATTTCTAGAGAATAACAATGCTTCAAACTGAATAGTTTCTTTTGAATACATCGACACATTTTGGCAAACATCGCTTATCATCGTCAGAGAGAGAGAGGATAAATAAAAGATAAATTTGTTTTAAGACATTATATTTAAATAGAAATATTATCTCAGATTATATAAATTTTATCGTCATCAAATCCTACTCAGTGAATCTCTGAGGGCAGTGTTACCAGACTTAAACGAATCATTCATAGAAACAGAAGTTAAAAATAAAATATTTGACCAAATATATTACGTTAGAACAAACAAGACTGCCAAACAGTTTTATTCAGTTTCCTTATTTATATAGCACTTAAGCCTTTTCTAGCCACCAACCTTTCCGCTTAAATCTCTTGAATCTCTTTTGGCTAGGAACTCAAATTGGTCATCACACAAACCTTTATGTAATAACTAGCGGACGTACCCGGCTTCGCCCGAGGTTTTACCCGAGTAAAGGTTTGTCTAACGAACATTTGTTAAAACAATTCTCTATAAACTTATTAAAAAAAAAGATATATTTTGATAATTTGAAACTCGTATATTTGAATCTCTCGATAAAGTGATCATTTTTTCCCGGTCCCTGTGTGCCGTGTCATTCTGAATTTTGTCTTTCATAATTTTCTACATTACAAAATCATCGTTTTATCTAGTGAACATATTTTCCCGGTCCCTTGAAAAATACTCGATAAGTTGAATAAAATCATGGTCGTGAATCTCTCGATAAAGTGATTATTTTTTTCCCGGTCCCTGTGTGCCGTGTCATCCTGAATTTTGTCTTTCCTAATTTTCTACATTACAAAATCATCGTTTTAGCTAGTGAACATTTCTTCCCGGTCCCTTGAAAAATACTCAAATTATGTTAAACGATTATCGCATTTATATTTATGCGAATTTTATATTTAAACGATACTCATTATTTCTTTTGATTTTTATATATCATATATATCGTTTTGCACAATTATTTAATCTTTTTAAATTTAATTCATTGAATAGAAATTTAATTTTTAGTATCGCATTTATTTTTATTCGAATTTTATATTTAAACGATATTCATTATTTCTTTTGATTTTTATGTATCATATATATCGTCTTGCACAATTATTTAAACTTTTTAAAATAGAGTACAATACTTAAAATAAAATATGTTTCTTATACAATCTAAAATTAGAAAATAAACTTTTAAATCGGTATATATATATATACCGTATATATATATACGGTATATAAAATAGTATTTAAATATATATTATTAAATATATATATATAATTATTTAAACTTTTAAATCGGTAAAACCTCAAGGAGATAGCACTAAAGCACTAATATTTGAATTAGTTTTACTTAATATATTATCCCTGAAAGACCCAAGGTCATCAGGTGTGGACCAAAACTTAAGCCTATCTCGGTCTCAATGGTGGCGCTGCTTGCGAGTTAAAGCTACAAATCTGTAAATAACTCTAAGGATATTAAAGATATTCAAGAAATTATTTTTCGTAAACCTTTCCGGGGATATACCTAATAATATACCAAAATTTCACGGCGATTGGATGTATGGTTTTTGAATCCATAGAGGATACACACACAGACATTCATTTATATATATATACTAGCGGATGTGCCCGGCTTCGCCCGGGTTTTACCCGAGTAAAGGTTTGTATAACGAACATTTGTTAAAACAATTCTCTATAAACATATAAAAAAAGAAAGATATATTTTGATGATTTGAAACTCGTAAATTTGAATCTCTCGATAAAGTGATCATTTTTTCCCGGTCCCTTGTGCCGTGTCATCCTGAATTTTGTATTTCCTAATTTTCTATATTACAAAATAATCGTTTTATAAAGTGAACACATATTTTCCCGGTCCCTTGAAAAATACTCGATAAGTTGAATAAAATCATGGTCGTGAATCTCTCGATAAGGTGATCATTTTTTCCCGGTCCCTGTGTGCCGTGTCATCCCGAATTTTGTATTTCCTCGATAAAGTGAACATTTTTTACCGTTTTACCCGAGTAAAGGTTTGTATAACGAACATTTGTTAAAACAATTCTCTATAAACATATAAAAAAGAAAGATATATTTTGATGATTTGAAACTCGTAAATTTGAATCTCTCGATAAAGTGATCATTTTTTCCCGGTCCCTTGTGCCGTGTCATCCTGAATTTTGTATTTCCTAATTTTCTATATTACAAAATAATCGTTTTATAAAGTGAACACATATTTTCCCGGTCCCTTGAAAAATACTCGATAAGTTGAATAAAATCATGGTCGTGAATCTCTCGATAAGGTGATCATTTTTTCCCGGTCCCTGTGTGCCGTGTCATCCCGAATTTTGTATTTCCTCGATAAAGTGAACATTTTTTACCGTTCCCTGTGAGCCGTGTCATCCTGAATTTTGTCTTTCCTAATTCTATACATTACAAAATCATCGACACGGGATATCATTTAATGTTGTCTAAAGGGGGTTAAGAGAGCAGTCTCTTTCAAATGAAAAATGCTTTAATTAAGCAGATGTTTAAAGTATAATATATGAGAGAGGCAATCTTACAGGTTGTCGACGCTGTAAAATCCCCAGAGAGAGTGTTTTTGTAGCATCATGCTGTGACTCACACAATGACCCAAGGTCATCAGGAGCAGCAAACTAAGCCTATCTCCGTCTCAATGGTATCGCTGCTTGCGAGTTAAATATACAAATCTGCAAATACCTCTAAGGATATTCAAGATATTCAAGAAATTTTTTTTCGTAAACCTTTCCGGGGATACACCTCATAATATCCCAAAATTTCACGCCGATTGGATGTATGGTTTTTGAATCCATAGAGGACACACACACACACAGACAGACAGACAGACAGACATTCATTTTTATATATATAGATAGATAGACTAGCGGACGTACCCGGCTTCGCCCGAGGTTTTACCCGAGTAAAGGTTTGTCTAACGAACATTTGTTAAAACAATTCTCTATAAACTTATAAAAAAAAGAGATATATTTTGATAATTTGAAACTCGTAAATGTGAATCTCTCGATAAAGTGAACATTTTTTCCCGGTCCCTGTGTGCCGTGTCATCCTGAATTTTGTCTTTCATAATTTTCTACATTACAAAATCATCGTTTTATCTAGTGAACATATTTTCCCGGTCCCTTGATAAATACTCGATAAGTTGAATAAAATCATGGTCGTGAATCTCTCGATAAAGTGATCATTTTTTCCCGGTCCCTGTGTGCCGTGTCATCCCGAATTTTGTATTTCCTCGATAAAGTGAACATTTTTTTACCGTTCCCTGTGAGCCGTGTCATCGTGAATTTTGTCTTTCCTAATTCTATACATTACAAAATCATCGACACGAGATATCATTTAATGTTGTCTAAAGGGGGTTAAGAGAGCAGTCTCTTTCAAATGAAAAATGCTTTAATTAAGCAGATGTTTAAAGTATAATATATGAGAGAGGCAAACTTACAGGTTGTCGACGCTGTAAAATCCCCAGAGAGAGTGTTTTTGTAGCATCATGCTGTGACTCACACGATGACCCAAGGTCATCAGAAGCAGCAAACTAAGCCTATCTCCGTCTCAATGGCGGCGCTGCTTGCGAGTTAAATATACAAATCTGCAAATAACTCTAAGGATATTCAAGATATTCAAGAAATTATTTTTCGTAAACCTTTCCGGGGATACACCTAATAATATCCCAAATTTTCACGGCGATTGGATGTATGGTTTTTGAATCCATAGAGGACACACACACAGACAGACAGACAGACAGACATTCAATTTTATATATATAGATATGCAACTTAAGTTAGCGTCCCTTCTCGAGTTGTTAGTTTATCTTGAATAGTTCCTCTGTGCTATGGTATATAATATACACACACTCTCTAGAATTAATTTTCTACAATTAAATAAAGTTAAGATTTGATAAAATAATCCCTTGAATCAATATCAGAATAAGAACATTAAGCCTCCAGGGAAAAGTTTTTTTTTTTTTAATATTTGTATTTACAAATCTCTCAATCTTTCGGGCAAGAAAGCCCTTCTACGGGAGAAAATATTTTACATCATTAAAACGTCGATAAAATAAGATTTAAAATAGAATAAAGTGCTTTGGTTGTTAAGATTGTTTTTTATTCTGCCCTTTTTTGGAATCCTCTCAAAACACTATGCAAAGTTGTTCTCAGACTCACGTGATTCGACTTGTGCAAATTTAGTATATTATATTACTTCCGGTTATGTGACTGAATGTAAAATGGAAACATGAAATATTTTAGCACAGTACATGCTTTTACGTTGAATATCCTGACAAAAAAGTAACAGAAAAATAGTACAAAAGCAAAATTTTACTATAATCAGAATTAAGAAAAAAAGCATCTCTTGAACGTGCAACTGAAAGTTGCTGATGGCTTGAGCCATCTGTCGGAATAAATCAATTAATAGCTGACTGTTAAATCGAGAGAGATCTATACAAGATAATATAATATAAATAAAAGATAATATAATAAAAATTAAAATATGGGTTTGTTTGTGTGTGCGCACTCCTACAATATGTGACCAATCTGAATAAAATTTCCACAGGTTATAGAACTATACCTGGAAGGAGCACGACTCATAGTTTTGATGATTCAGTAATTATAATAGTTAAATCTTCAATGTGGCAACAATCAAATTCAATCCCACATGCGACGAAGCTATTCTGCCTCTCTCTCCAAAGCATTTCAATAAATATATATGTAACATGGTATTTATGTAAAATATTTAATCATTCTTTGATTTTTCTTCATATAGTTAGGCAGTCGGCAACACTGTACTTTATTTTTTTTTTCTCCAATTTTGCATAAGTTATTTTTTGTTTGTTTATATATAATGATTAACTTTGTTGTAATCAAATTAAATATTAAAACACAAAGTATTGTGACTATCCCTTATTTCTAAATAGGAAACGTTACTGTAAATATAAATAAATATTGAAAACAAAAAAGGCATATCCTGACCAGGCTTATATGAGCATTTCTAGATGGCAGAGCGCCATCTAGTGGAACAAAAATAAACTAAACGTTTATTTAACTTGTTCCGTGATAATTAGCCAACCCAATTTCTTGATAAATCAATAAAAGTAAACCACGAACACGTTTCGGGCTGTTGGCGCTCGTCAACGCTGTTATATATATGTTATATAACACATTGTTGTGTGTGCTGGAGGAATATATTCATGTACCTGCATCAGAACGATGCATTGTTAAAGGGAGAGACACCTCTCCAGATACATATATATTCCCATCATTAATAAATTATTAAATACAATTTATATATTTTGAATTGAAAAAAAAAAAATTAGTAAAACAATAACATATGCCACTATACAAAACGATTCCAAAGAGAAATTATAAATCAAAATTCATACACACACGAGTGGAAATAGAAAATATCACTTGGAAGAAGTCGAAGAAAAAAAATGGAATTGACTTGAATTAATTTCTCGTGGTATGAAATGATTGGTTAAATTTTTATTCCCATAAAGTCTGAAAAAAATACACTCATGGACAAAGGAGGTTGTACCTTTTAGCACGTTTATCGGGATTCAGAAAATAACTCTGAAATATATTTTATATACAATGACCTTTTTTTGAAGACACACTAGATAACCAAGTGTGAATAAAATTACTTTTGTCTCCTTAAATAAAATAGACGACCGGTGACAACCAAACTTTTCACTACCTTAAGTTTTGTCCATGTGTGTAGTTAAATGTGAGCATATTTGCATAGTTTAAAACCTTTTTGAATCAAGAAAGAGCCCTTACATTTATACCATAGTTTCATGATATTCTACTAATACTTCTGGGGGTACCACTTTCTATTTCCACTAGTATATTTTCTTAATTTTATCTTATGGCTGTAGGAAGTAAATATTTTAATAAAAATAGTTTGCTCTATTTTTTTCTTATAAATTTATCAAAAAATATATATTAACAAAATGTAGTATTAGCAATATATATACTTATACGGTGTAATTTTAGTAGTGTTTTATCCACGTTGATCTTTAAGTGGACCATTCTGTGTTGTCAGTTATAGTGGATGTTTCATTAAAACATCTCTACGAGGACGGCATTGATATGCAAATATAGGTGAGGGCTTGGCACAATGACCACTTGAGGAGTTATTGCCACACAACTTCCTGAGACGTACCGTACGTGCATACTTGAGAGAATGATGATGAACTGCCATTGAATAATGATGATTTCATAGACAGCATTGTAATGCCAACAAGTCACTCTTGGTCCAACATGTCCATTGTTCAGTCAGTTACTGCTTTCATGATCGAACAGATTGGAGCATCCACGATGTGTCAGCTTCCCCACTTATTGTTTTCAGTTGAGTCAGCTAGCTGACGGGATTTCTCTTTTGTTGTGATAATTCACTTAGGTAAGTAGTACATAGTACATCTTATGTCCTTACTGACCTCAGATCCGAAGAGAGTGGAACATAAGTTTAGGATGTTATGATTGATTCAGCCTTTCGACATGCCAGTAACATTGGAGTTGATTTTGTTGATTGTTTGGAACGTTGGTTTATGTCTGTTGTAAACATATTAATTCATTAAAATAACCCCTTTTATCAATAGTAAGTAAAATATTAAAAATGAAGAAGGCATTTCCTGACCACGAGCACATGTGCTTTTTAGATGTCAGATCGCCATCTAGTGGAGCAAAAATAAACTAAACTTTTATTTAGCTTGCTCCGTGATATTCGGCCAATCCTATTTCTTGATAAATCAAGAAAAGCCATCCACGAACGCGTTTCGCGCTGTTGGCGCTCGTCAGCGTGGAGAAGGCTGTAACCACTGCGACCAAAAAGATTTTTGGTCCCAATGGCTTCCCGGAAAATCAAGAAATGGGTATTTAAGGCCAAATTTGCGTAAAGACGCTTAACACATGAAAAAACAATAGAAAAAAAAATTTTCTATTGTTTTTTCATAAGTAAAATATATCAGACCTCCAGGAAAAAGTGTATATTCAAAAATATGTTTTGAAAATATATTTTTCCCTGGAGGCCTGTTATAAACATATTAATTTTTAAAAACTCTTTATTTATCATTTTTTATTTTCCAGGTATAGACTAGGTGGCTAGAATTCACGGAGTGTGAGGCGTGTAAATTCGAAAGAGGGATAAATGGAGAAGAAATGGCAAGTTTCGGTAAAGATAGCGGTGATGAGAACAATTCGATATGGAGATAAAAATTGTTACGAGCGATTATGTAAGGTATAAGAATGAAGAGGGAATGAATATTTTGGAGAGAAAAAGATTAACAACAGAGTGTGGATTATCAGAGAAAAGGAAGAATGTTAGAGAATATGAGCAATTAAAGTTATATAGGTCCATTTATTCCAATAATTTCATTCTATTCAAGAAACTAAAACTTATATCGTGTAATATAAGTTTATATTTTCACTAAATTCCATATTGCATATACGATTTTTAAATCAATATTGTTTCTATAAGCATCATATATCACCTTCATTGATGTCAGAAAAATTTTCACTTTTTTTCTTTGAGCAAAAATATCGTTTGTACAAGAGTATATTGAGACACTTGATTCCTACACAGTTTGGCATGTCAACATAGTTGTGAGTTATTTTCAATTAATCTCAAAATTATCTTGTAGATAGAAATAGAAAGATAAACAATTCACAGTGAATGAAAAATCACTTTATTTGAAGTTAAAATAATACGAAAAGAAACTTCATTTTCATTTTTTTACAAATAGCACAATTTCCTACTGTCCTTATTGAATGAGAAGAATAGTATATATATATATATATATATATATGTTGTAAATAATTTTTTGGTAATATTATATTCTACATAATTTGTATATTTTTATTAATATTTTAATTATTTATTTTCATAGATGAACTCTGTGACGCCGAGAACACCAGACGGCGCGGAAGTAAATATAAATAGTTTTTTTTTTTGCATAGTTAGCTAGATTTTTTTGTGAGTTGGCCAGTATGTAAATATTACTATCAATTTTTTAAGTTTTGTTCTTTTCTTTTTTTACTTTCTTTTGAGGTACTCTACCTATTCAAGAGGCCTCAAGATTACTATTAACATTGATTTGCTCAAAAACTGTGACGACTTTTGGTTCAAAAATAAACCCGTCACTTAGTAAAAGTGTTTGATCTTTTTTCCACAGAAGGCCGCGACTGCACAACTCCACTCCGTACAATTCTATTTTAGAATACCAATACTTCAATTTCGGCAGTTTAAAGATTATGTCCACAATTCCCCTAAATACATTCACCAAGAATTTCCCCAAATTGCCGGCTATACCCTCACAAACAAAACTTAAGAAAGTTGTACCTTTTATCGGGATTCAGACAATAACTATGAAAGATATTTGATACACCGTGACCTTTATTGAATACCCACGATATTACCATGTGTGAACAAAATTGGCTCTGTCTCCTTAAAAAAAAAAACAGCCAATCGGCAACATCAAAGACCTTCCACTTCCTTAAGTTTTTTCCATGAGTATATCTAGAAGAACAGTCTAATTCAATATCATGGCAGTTGGAATTGGCTGAACGGCTTTGGAGAGTTCACCAATGAGGAAACAGATTATCTCAATATTTTATATCTCAATATAGAGCAGATCATCTCAATGTATATATATTAAGACAGTAGGAAAATGTTTTATTTATAAAAAGAAGGAAAGTCGCTTATAAAATCTAATATTGTATATAAAAGATGAATCACATTATATAATGTCTTATATTTATAATACGAATATCGCGTGTATAATAAAGCTAACAAATTCAATCAAACCTACATTTGGTGTGATACATTTGGCAGTTTAACAGAGTATCGTATATGCAAATTAAACAATTCTACTTTATGAGAGCGATGCAATTTCAATTCAAATATTGTTAGAGGAGTTGAGACATTTGTTTTTAGATAGAATATTTAGGACCTCAAGATAGGCCAATCTACAATAAAATTCCTGGTTTCCATCTCAAACCTCTATTGGGGTATGATTAAAAAAAAAAACAATAAAAGTCCAAGGTTTCTGCACGTTTTGTTATCAACTATATGATATTCTGTTCAAAATTTATAATCCTTTACGCTATATTATTTAGCGGCGTTGTTGTTAGCCAGGAATACTCCAGTAGAAAGGTGTAGAAGCCCGAAAATTAGAGATATTAAAAATTGCATTAAAGAAACTTTGTGATTTTCTGCTAAGTATATCATCTTCTACCAAGAATCCGCTGTCATTCCCATCGTGGCTCAGTCTGTTTTAACGTTAATTTTGTAGAATGATCGTATTTATGGCTCGATTCTAAGATAGTTAGTAAAACATATACACTGAGTATATTCACTCATGGACAAAACTTAAGGAAGTTTCATAACTCCTCTCGCAGGGTGTTATAAAATCGAAGACACCCCTGTACTGATGAGAGCCAACAGCCTGAAACCATGGTATACTGGTGGTTGGCTTTTTGTCAAAATTTGCCAAAACTGGTGATGTGACTCATTCTTAATCATCACTAGTAAAGTTTTTACTAGAGTGATTAAAATAATGCATCGTTCTTATATTTAATTGAAGGGAAAGGTGGGTGCCCTTCTGAGTGTACATAAATCTACAATATATGGTTTACTTTTACAAAATTTAAAAGATAAGGTTTCAATTTGAATATAGGATGTTCGTATATACGCTACAATGGGTAAATGGTAATAGGTAACCATAGTAATTACTGCTGATATATTGTAGCAGATTATTTATTATTCTATGAAAATATTTTTTAATTTCGATATTTATATTTTGATATACTGTGAAATTTTCTATTTTCCTCTCTGCTAAGTTAATAATTTTAATTTGGTTTTACATTAAATAAATTGCTGTGTCATCCTGAAGTTTGTATTTCCTAATTTTCTATGTTACAATATTATTTTATTTGGTTCTTTGTCTTTGTTTATTTTCATGTAGCATGATAATTGCTGGTTGTCTCAAAATAAAACTGCTCTGTTCCTCCTAGTTTTTCCCGTGTTTTCTAAAAGACGATTTTGTGAAAATTCAACACACTTGTCTACAGCCGTCAAGTCTAACAGAATTAGTCTTACAGGGGCAACCTCACTGAAAAGTTCTATAGTAGAAGTTATGAAAAAGAATAACGGTTGCCTTAAATTCTAGGTGAAAATAACTTTTAAATGGCTGTTGTTAAAAAGTGAGGTGTCAGTGAAGTGCCTTTTGTGAATTTTGAAGCCACTTTGAAGAGGTGGTCGCTCTTGAAAGGATGTGTTGATAAAACATTTAACGGTCATTTCAATTATTAACCACTATTGACAAATGGTTTCTTAGGAAAGTATCCGTTTCTAAAGGATTTATCTCAATATTATTTAATAACACACACAATAATAAATATTAACCCATTCACATTTGTAATTTATATTTCAACATCAACGAATTATCAGAATAGAGAAGAAAAAAAAAGCATTTGACCCAGTATCGCTGAAACGAGGATGCATCAAAAGAATTTATAAAAACTAGGCGAGAGATGACCTTGACAAAGTTCAACCATAAATCTTGGGCAGAAGAAAGTGGCGCGAAGATGGATCACGTGACAACACGCCCTAGTTGGATGGACTCGCCTGCTGCGAAATTTAAATCTTATGGCTGAAAATTGATTTAGGCGGCGCTTGGTGTATGGTAAAGTAGAAGAAAAATGTTAATGCTTACGAATATAATATTATATATTACGACTTAAAACATTGTTCAAATGTATAAAGAGTTTTGTATAAATACAAGGTAATAAGACCAAATCCAAATAAATAAATAGTGTGTGTTCAATTGACCTAAGAATTTATTCTTCCTATGAGCTGAAGAAAATGAATTCCAAAGTGAATATCAATGTTGATGCCATCACATGAAGATTCTATAACACACACTATATATATTTATTTATTTGGATTTGGTCTTATTACCTTGTTTTTATAATCTATAATCAAAATTGTGCCATATCATTATAATAACGTATCAATATAATATATATGTAACACATGCTAGTTATAAAGAGAGTTAGAGAATATGAGAATATATAATATATTTCCAAATGGCGAGCCTGGCTATATATATAAGTCATCAACAAAGAACATTATATTTCAGATATCGTTCAAGTAGATTCGATATTTTTATACTTGAAATATAGTTGTGCAAAAATAATTATAATTCAATAAAAATAAAGATAAAAACATTTTTTTTGCAGAGTTTTCTCATTCAATCAACAATTTTTCAAAAACTATATTAATTATAATTAATGTAGTATTGACGATTGGATAATACTGGAAATTTCTGTTTTTCTGGATTAAAAAAATATAGAATTGAATAAAAATAAAGATAAAATATTTGCAGAGTTAATTTATTTTTTAAAAATTGTTGATTGAATAAAATTTGATAATTATCAAAAGAGAATTGAACTTGAAAAATAAAGTGAAATAATGTTATACTTATTTAACTTCAATATTTGCCTCTAATAAAAGTCTCTCTATATAATAAAGCCACAAGTATTTTCCATTGTTCAAGAGAAAAATATTCCTGATTAACAGAAAATGCTGCGATTATATTATTCTAAATATTCTATTTTTATAAACTCTACAGTAACAAAATTTTCTATTATTCCAAACTTTCCGTTTTCTAAAATTTATTTTCCTTAAATATCTTGTTCAAAAATCTTTCATTATTCACAAATATTGTTATTTATTAAATTCTTCTGTTTCCAAATATCTTATTGATAGCCAAATCATCTGTAGTTTCGAAATATACACTATTTTTACTAAATCTTTAATTTTTTCAAAATGTGCCATTGTTCCAAGGTCTTTATTATTCACAAAACTTTTGATTTTCCAACATTTTATTTCAAATATTTCAGTCGTTTCAAAATCTTTCGTTCTTCTCTCTCTCTCTCTCTCTAAAATCATCTCTTTTTTACTTTCATAATTATAAAATATATTGTTTTGATTATACGCTTGTGTACTTTCTTCTTGTATGCTTAAAATATTCTATCGTTCCAAAATATTTCATTGTTGGAAATATTCTATTGTATTCTAAAATATTTTGTTTTAAAATCCATCGTTCCAAAATTTCTTATTGTGACAAATTCTTTAATTGTTATAAAAGCTTCTTCCGTTCCAAATTTTTCACTTTCCAACAATTGTCTCTTCCATTGTTCCAAAATTTTTGAGTGTTTTAAAATCTATTGTCTCGATCCTGGCGCGCTGGCTGCTGGGAAAACGCGTCGGGTGCTATAGCAGAAGATGTTTAATATTCGACTGTTAAATATTAAATAGCCGTTCGTTGAATATGTAAATGATCACTTCCATGAAGGAGGACATCGTGTGGGGCGCCAGGGTAGAACTGCAATCAGACATATCGTTAAAAGAAACTCAAAAACCCTTTCGATGCCTATCGTTCTTCTAAGATTCGAGTCATCAGCAACTTGACAATCCACCAGTTTGTACAGATTCCTAAAATCAACCTGAATAGCCAGGTTTCAGGCCCTCATCAGTCCTGGGTGGCTTTCTGCACCCAAAGCCGTTCCCCCAGCTTTTTTCTTAACTTTAAAAGATAGTTTGTGTCGACGAATTATACTCGGTATTGCTTGTGTTGATCCCGAACGAATATTTGCCAAACAATAGTATTTTAACAAAGGTTTAGTTTTAGTAATGGATATAAACACGTTAATATATTATCAATGTCTTTAACTGAGCCTTGAATATACTAAGTAATCGGTTATCAGGCTAAATGGAAAATTTAGATGTGGAAAGTATGATCTCGACTTCCAGACCTAGAGCTTGTTTCATCCATATATGTCAACTATTGTAGAAAGGTATATGCTGAACAAACATACCTTCATTTTCATTTATATACACTGGTACCCCCCGAAATTGAGTGAACAAAGACTAAGTGTAGATTTTTAATAAATATAAAACTTTATCAGAAAATTGTGAAATTGATTTACCAATAATTTTTTTCCGTGTGTAATAAATTTGGTTATAAATTTTGATAGATATATATGTGGAATATGTCCAATATGCACAAAAGTTAAGAAGAATATCTCAAAGAATTATGGGATCAATAGAGAATATGGTCACCTCTAACAGCTATGTAGCTCTCATGGCGAGCTTTCTTTCTGATTAACAGGTTTGGAAGAAAGTTCTGCAGCAAAAAAATCATTTATCCAAAAGGATATATTTTAAGTAAAGGATAATTCTGGGAGGGATATAACGAACTCTACCCACAATGTCCTGGTGCACCATGGATATAGACACGTTGTGTACTCACAGTAAAATACAGCCCTAACTATTCACCATGATTAACCATGGCCATTACTCTATGTAATTAAAATAATTACAGAAACATACGTCTCAGTGAGAACATGAAATATACTTGTGCAGAGATAAATCACAATTCACATTGGCTACATACACTTTCTCACGACAAGTTTCATCAGAAAAACTTAAATGAAGCTACCTGTTTTGAAATGAAATTCATACAACAAACATGTTGGATCATTACAAAGGGCCTGACCAAGGTTGTATTTAAATATTTTATTTACATAAATATTTTATTTACATAAATACGCATTCAACATTCAATTTGCCATATCAACTTCACATAAATATGTATGGAGCAAAATAGTACCTTTAAAATAATAATAAAACAACGTCACACACATTTGAATCTTTCAACGCAACCGCAAATATTACTAACAGTAAACATGCTCCTACCTCAGCTTTAGTCAGGTTCAAACAAAAGCCAACAACCAGTATAACTTGGTTATATACTTTAGACCTCTTTAGGGGCGGCTTCAATTTGGGAAATTCCAAGAGAGACGTTATGAAATTGTGTGTTAGTCAGAAAATTTGATTTGAATAAGTAATTTGCATCTTTATTACAAACTATAATTAAAAAATGTAAATATAATTTTAAAAGCGGCATTAAAATAAAGACTGTAGATTGCTAGGTAAAATTATTTATTGATGAAAAAAAATCATTTTTTTTCGAACCCGACACTCTTCTACTAGCATCTAAGTGGTAAATTTCAATGACCTTTCAGTATGATTCAACCGGTATTTCTTAAAATTAATTATGAGGGATATAACGTGCCATCTATATATAGGAAGTAAACCTATTAAATTCGAATGGTTCTTTTCAAATAAAGCAAAATTTCTACTGCCCTCACTGCGATGAAAATTTTATTTATATATCAATTTGGCGAAACCGCTGAGAGGGTTCACTACTGATAAGCCAAGCCCTCTCATTCAATAACTCATATCATTGCAGTAAGGTCTGTAGAGATAATATTTGATGATATTTAAAAGAAACGCATTGCCAGTAAATTTATATGTGTAAAGTTTTAACGATAGATGGCAATTAAATTTAATTTGCTAATATCATTATTTATTTATATGCAATTCTTCTGTCCTAATATTTTACGTACATATATACTATATACGCAAAATCGTGAAGCTTTCCATATACTATATACAATATACTATATGCATATATACTATATACAATAACTAGGAGTCCATAATTGTCGTATATATAATCGTACAATACAGTATTAGAGCTTTAAAAAGGTGTCTGGTAGAATAAATTGGAGAAACATCTAGGAATGTTTCCAACTGAATGAACCGAACCCTCCCACTATTTTTCACCACTGTAAGAACAGTAGAAATTTGTTTTATGTATAAAAATAAACATTCATTATCTTAATTTGTTAAAATAAAAGCAGGTCACAACACATTTATGGTCGAAGAGGTTCTTTTTATAGGTGGACTAGTCAGTAGAGTAAACTTGCAACGTTTCCAACAATAAAAAGATGAGGTTCGTTTATAAGCGTACCGTCTTTATTTTAGGAAATACCGGGTGTTTATTCTTCATACACACACACACACACACAAAAGCCTTTATTAGGGACTTGCCCCATACAGATTCTCCCAATTGGGTAAAATAATAATCATATTGTGTTATTTACATAAAAATTGAACTGGCTTTACTCTTTGTCTCAAAGTCATTCACTTGTTGACTGGTCCTTACATAATGATGATCTAAATAATTTATAGTGAGCTATTGCTTTAGATTTGTTTGCTGATATTTTTGAAAGCAATACGTAGGGTGAAGTGTTGGTACATTTAATTATTGATATAGGGCCTTCCTCTCTGCATCAAGGGCTGTACAATTAAGCAGGTAATGGGAAAGTTCTTCAGTAATTTCCTTGTCACACAGTGTACATATTAACACAAAGCAATAACGTGTACATATTAGTAAGTGTACATATTAAGTTTTTGGCTTCAAACGTCAGAACGTGGTTTTATTCTTTATACAGAGAAAGCAGAATTATCAGCGAAATTATATGGAGATTTCCAAATCCCATGGATAAGCCTATTAACGATATGTTATAACTGTAATAACTGAAACTAAATATTAAACGAGAGATTTCGAGTAATAATTAGCAAAGTATTAAAATAATAGGAATTGTAGAAAGTAGACGAAAAGCATGGTGAAGGAAGACGAGTTTCTTTTATTGATGCATAGGTGCAAGCTTTCGGGTAAAAACCCTTCAACAGGCGAGCAATGAAGCGCGACTTATAAATACTATGGTACAAATGGTATATATATATATATATATATATATATGTTATATTAGGATATAATTTAAAATGTTATATTAAAATATTTTATTTAAAATTATGTTATATTAAAGTATTATTTTATTTTAAAATTATAATTTCATAGATACAAATATTCTGTTAAATCGGCCGCCAGAGGTCATGCTTCCCATATAAAATCACATTGTTGTTGTTCCCCGTGGGCCGGCTCAAACCTTCTGTACATTATGTAAATACTCTTTTGTTTTCCTCGTTCTACTCGCCTTAAGCCAGGCAGTACTTTAATCAAATTATGTTCTTATATATTACTTTTGCTCAAATAAAACAATCTCTGATCAAAACCATTTTTGTTATTATATATTATACTTTCAAGATCCTGGCCATGACTGCATCACCAATAACATATAGTACTAAAAAGAACCAGCAAATAACTGCATTACTATAATCCTCAAAATGATCTAAAATTAAAACAACAAATATCTCTTTTCTTTTTAAAATATAATATATATATATATATATATTATAAAAATAAATAGTTGTATAGTTTTATAGTTAAGTATTCTATTAAAATTATCTTCATTATTTTGATTATTTAAATTCAAATTATAAAATTTGTAAATTGTTATTATTTAGTATAGATAGAGAGAAAAAAAAATCCTTTACTTCTAAAACATCATCTAGTTAATTATATATTTATAATTAATAACAATAAAATTTAACAACGTAACGTCTTTTGTATCGGCTTTTACACGTCATTTAGACATACTCTAATCCTATATATAGAATAATAGAAGTGAGAATATATATGATAGTTAGAAAAAAGAGAGAAAGACAGAACCATGCACTATTAATCAAACTAATAATAAGAAAACAAAAAGTTTTGTAAATAAGGTAGATAAGATTGTTAGTATATATATATATATTTTTATAATTTTATATTTTATTCTTTTTTTTAAATGATTTTTTAAATTTTTTTATTTTAAAATATGAATATAAATAGTTGTATTTAGTAAAATATCTATATTATGAATTAACTTTTATTATAAGTTTGGTTATTATGTTTTGAAACCCTAATGGTAGACCAGACATATACAAAAAACTTAAATTGGAGTAATTATTGAAAAAATAGGTCTGCTGAACCGGGAATTCTCAAATAGAAATTCAGCTTTCAACATTTCATCCCTTCTCTATTATGTCTAGACCTCCTTTCAACCGGATTTTATGTGTTAATATAAAGTTACTTCAGTGAAACATTTATATGAACAGATATAATGTGTACCTACCTTGTCCGCGAACGCCTTCAACTGTAAACATCTATTTCTGGATGACACATGTTGTGGGGAGGGGGGGGGACAAATTTAGACCTTATATTTTGAAGTTGTAGAAAAACAAGACTTTCATAGAAGAAAGAGAAGATGGTTAAGGGAAGAAATCCAAATTTTATAATCTTTACAGCCAGTTAAATTAAAATAATTGATTCAACACTTATTCATCTTTCAATATTCCTTTAAAAAGGCAAATTATTAGAGTTTAATAAAGCTATTAATTGTGAAAATTCACTTTTATTTAATTTCCATTTTCCTCCCCAGAAATTGGAGATTAAACAAAATGAATTCTATACAATATTACTTTAAAAATCTTGTGAAAAAATCTTCAAATCAGTTATTTAATTTAAGTTTAACTAATTGTTAAAGATTATAAATTTGTAGTAGTGATTATTGAAAGAAATTATAGAAAGTTGATTTAATAAATGGATACTTCCATTTATTTTTTTAAAAGTATTTTATAATTGATATACTGTTGAAATATTTTACTTGTCTGATACTAAATTTGTTTTTAATAAATTCCATGTTTAAATTTTTAACATCTTCTATGAAATTTTCTAATATATTATTTATTCTATAAAATCTTAGAAACTGACCAAAATATATACCTTTACAACAATTTAATGAAATATTAGAATTCATATTACAGTATTTTATAATATTGAAATTATAATTACTTTTTTTATTATAAATTTTAATAGCATTATTTGTAAGGTCTATATTTAGGTCTAAAAGTTAACTTTTTTGTCTCTATAAATTTTTTCATTGTTCTTAAGTTTCAAGTATTTAGGATAAATTTTAGGTATTAAATTTTTGAACTGTGGATTATTAAATATTATGATGTCATCTACATAACGGAACATTTGCCAGTTAACATTATTTTGTAGAAAGTATTCTCTTTCGTACCAGAATAATATTAAGTTTGCTAATAACGGACTTGAAGACGTTCCCATGGGAACTCCTTCTGATTGAATATATATTTTATTTTTAAATTCTATATAGTTAAAATTTAAAAATGTTTCCAGTAGAGTTTTTGCTGTTTTAAGATCTAATTTAATTGTTTTATATCTGTTATGAATAATTTTAATGTGGAAAGTTTTGTCATTAATGATTTCGTTAAATAAATTGGTTATTTTATTATTTAGATCTCTTAAATTTATTTTAGAATATAGGTCCTCAAAGTCAAATGTGTGTACTGTTTCCATGTTTGTCCAATTGTTCAAGTTAATGATTTTTTTATTTGAGTCGATAAATTTATAATTATATTTATTAGTTAATTTATTTATAATAAATTGTAGTGTTGAAGCTAATTGTATATCAATGTTTTTTATAACTGAATTTATACCAGATGTGATTGTTCTGAAAGAAATAGGTTTTTTGTGTAGTTTAGGAATTATATAGAACTTTGGTATGTTTGGATTTTTGTAGTGATTATAAATTTTTAGTGAATTTTCAACGTTTTTGATGTCTTTTTTTATTTTTGTGGCTGTAGTTCTAGCAAAAGTGTATTTATGATTATTATCAATTTCCTTTTTTAGTATATCGTGGTATAGATTTTTACAAATTATAGATAAGTTATTGGAACATTTATCTATAGGAGTGATAATAAAGTCCTTCTTTAAATTAATTATATTTTCTTTAAAAGAAGGAATGTCTGAATTAGGTTTTGTGTATTTAAGTGTATTATTATAATAATTTATAATTTCCTTTTTAATATTATGTTTCCATTCCAGAAAAGTAAATTCTGGAATACTGTATTTTATACTAGTTTTATTTATGAAAATATCTATATCTTTTAATATAGATTTAATTGTATTATTATAATTGTGTTTAATTTGAGGTATATATTTATACCCTTTATTTAAAATATCCTGATATTCTGGATTTAAAAAAGAAAAATTGCTAGTTAATATATGACCTGAAAACTTATATTTATCAATATAGTTGTTGCAATTACATTTAATTTTTTAAAATTTGCCAAATTATTAATAAATTGGTTATAATTGCAAACTAAATTACCTATATTTTTGTTGTATCTCCAGATTGTTTTGAAATTTAAATTTTTTATAGGGAAAAGATTATTAATGTTTTGGTTATTAAAAATATCATTAAACTTAATATGATTAAATAAATTGTTATTAAATTTAATGATAATATTAATGTTATTAGTAGATTGTTTAATTTTTCTGTATTTAAAGATGTGTGTGATATCTATTAATCTGTTAGTCAGATTATGAATTTTAATATATTCTATAAGTTTGATAAATTTATTATTATTTAGTTTAAATAATGTTTTAATAAATTTATCGACGAAGTTGTTAGTGTACATTTGTTTTGGGTCCAGTAATTCTTCAAATTCAATGTAACCTAATTTATTGGTAGTTTTACCTCTAGTTTTATTAGGTTTAGTTTTAAATTCATTTTTTTTTGTATTTGCAGCTGATTTCATAAGTTGAAATTTCTTCTGTTTGTGGTTTGTATGTGTAGTTTAATTCGTCATTAAGTCCATAAGGGAATAATGTGTTGTGTTTATAAATGTAGTTGTTTTCTAATAATAGTCGTTGTTTTTTGTTTTGACATATGTCTAGTATTTCTATCTTAAAGTTGTTAAAAGTATGTAATTGATTGTGTTCTTTCATATATATATTACCAATTGATTTTTTAGTGTGGTTTCTATGTAGGTTTATTCGTATATTTAATGGATTACACGTTTGTCCTATATATGATAATTGACAAATTTGGCATGTTAATTTATAAATAGTATTTACTAATTTACAACTAGTCGTTTGAAATGTGTCATGGTTCTTAAGAGAGGGACAAGTTTGACAATTCTTTCTTAGGCAATTCTTAGCGAGTTTAAATTAACATAAAAGAGGTGCTAAACCTAATATGCTGGTAGTTTTTTTTAGTTTTTTAGTTTGTTATTCTATTGATAATTTTTTTTTTTTTTAAATATATTTATTTTTGTGTTGATTAAATTTGTAATAAAATGAATAATTAATCTATAAAAATATAGATATTACTGTTTGTTATCTGTTATATTTTTAAGAATAACTAATAAAAACATCTTTAAACTATCTAAACAATGAAAAAAACAAAAGTTCTGAAGTTATTTTTTCTAAAATTACTTTTATAATTTATTTTTTCATAATCAAACAATAAAAGATAATTATAATCTGTATGGGGTTTTATTTATATTAGAATATCTAATATATAATTAAATTTGTATATTATATTATATATAAAAATATATCATAGAGCAAGCTCATATGAATTAATATAGTGTAAAAACTATATGATAAAAATATAACAGTGATACTACATTTAAAACTTAAGGAACAAACTGATCAGAATGATAAATCATATCAAGTAGATATATATATAAAGAAAGTTTTTGATCTATTTATATATGTTAATATTAACGGAAGACCGATTTTTGAGAAAAGTAAATATAAAATCTGCAGTCTGAAACCACGAGACGGCGCATGATTAGGGCTATTGAAATAAACATGTGGGAGGTTTAAATAAAGGACAGGAGTGGATAATAAGCTTCTGGGAGATCTATTTTTCTGTTAATGCTGTTCAGTTTGTGGGATACTATGGATTCTATAATAAGTCTTTGGTGTAAGATATTGTAGAAAGTGTTTATTATTTTGTCTCATAACTATCTAAAGCTTGAATCAATTTGACCAAAGTAATCTGTTCTGTTTCTAAGATATATTTATATTTCATTTAATTTAAGAAAACGGTGTATGTACCCTCGCTTACATAGCTTACGGAAATCTCTATATAAAAAGGAGAGCAGACGAATACCTACAACCTATATGTATGTTATATAAAAAAAGAGATTATTATGTAATAAAGAGATATTCTGTTGATTTTTGATTATCTTGAGGATTATGCTATGGTAATTGCAGTCGTGGTTAAAATCTTGAAACTATAATAATAAAAATTATGAATATTAGAAATAGCTTTAATTGAGCTTAAGGAATATATAAAAACAAAATTTGGTAAAGGTACTGCCTGGCTTAAGGCGTAAGAATAAAAAAATGAAAACCTTATTTACATAATGTACAAAAGTTTGAGCCAGCCAACGGGAAACAACAACAATTAGTTTTTATAGGGGAAGCGTGACCTCTGGCGGTCGATTTAACAGAGTATTTGAATCTATGAAATATAATTTTAAATAAAATAAAACTTTAATATAACATGTATATATATCAAAATTTTTATAGCTTCTTAGGTACATGTTTCCCATATAAATTTGTAAATTCGAATTTCTCTCTGTCTTTTTTTTCTCATTTCTTTTATATTTATCTCAGAATAATCGGTATACAAGGCTAAGTGTCTTAATTGATATTTGTAGAGATGGGACCGAGAGAGTTGGCGAAAGTTTCCCTGCGAGGGTACCGAGGGTACACGCCGCCCGACCCAAACCTGTTTCTCCGTGGTGAGAGCCTAGATATCAATATGCCACAACGGCCTATTTTTACTCTATGCAAATTTTAATATAAATGTTGGGAGGATGCCCTGTAATATATTTATATTGATATGATTCAATATTTGTATATTCAAAAAGACAAATCTCTTTCAATTCAATTTTTCTATTAAACCTTTTTCTACTTTCTAAATTTCTTCTTTTCATATGCAAATAATTATGAATATTTTAAAAATTCAATGTTTTTTTAATTGATTTTTTGCGCCAGTGGAATGGGTAAGACAGTGACGATAGTCAATTGTAATGTCCATAACTTTTATGTAGCTAACTCTGTGTATTTGAATCAATATAAAAATATTTAAATTTACAAAATCAAGTTGCTCAATTCTTCAATATGTAGTTTATTGAACATTCAAACCACAACAATATGGATGTTGTGAAATATATATTATAATATATAAGTTGTATACGATCTGTAACATAGTTTATAGCGTGAAATATAGCGTTTATCTCCTTCAATAAATTTCGTTTAAATCTAAGATACGCCGTATTATTGATCACACACATATATACAGGGTGTACCAGGTAAATTGGGACTAAATTTGACAGTCCATAAAACAAAAACTACTTGAGATTAAAAACTTGTTTTTTTTTTCATTACGTAGCCATATTCATGTAAAATGCAACAGTACATGTGTGCGCAGTGTAGTGATGAAGAGTAACCGAGAATTTGAAAATCGAGCTGCCATCATCGTTGCTCTGCGCGCCGGAAGGAGCCCCAAAGAGATAGTGGATTTTCTTAAGTTGCCCAAAACCACTATTTATCGTGTCAAGAAGCAGTTTGATGAGGCCGACAGTAACAAAGAGGGGATAGCTACAAGGAAAAAGCACTCGCCTCGATCGGACAGGGTAAGAGGCGAAGAATTTGTCAAAAATGTCAAGGAGAAGATTGATGGAAACCCTGGGAAGAGCATGAGGGCCATAGCCAAGGAAATGGACGTTGGCTCTATGACAATTGTCAGAACTATCCATGAGGACCTTGGTCTCAAGTCTTATGCCCTTCGGAAAGGTCAGTTGCTGACTGAGAATATGAAGAATAACAGAAAAAGAAAGGCTGCTGCCCTCCTCAACAACCTGAAACACGACTCTTTTGGCATGCTAAGCTTCTTCTCTGACGAAAAGAACTTTGACGTGGACCAAAAGGTAAATCCCAGGAATGATCGCTGGATCTGTAAAGACCCCTCAGAGATACCTGTCGTGATGCACACGAAATTTCCTGCCTCCGTAATGGTCCTTGGCGTTATCAGCAGTGAAGGTGATGTCATGCCTCCCCATTTCTTTGAGAAGGGCCTTAGGATGAACGCTGACACCTACATCAATGTTCTGGAGACCGTTGTGAAGCCTTGGATGGACATGGTGGCCGCAGGAAGGAAGTATGTCTTCCAACAGGACTCAGCTCCAGCCCATAAGGCAAAAAAGACACAATCGTGGCTGACACTTAACGTCCCTAGTCACTGGGGTCCTGATATTTGGCCCCCTAATTCTCCAGATTGCAATCCCCTCGACTACTATGTATGGGGCGTTGTTGAGAGAGATGTCAACAAAGCTCCTCATACCACCATCCAGTCTGTCAAGAAAGCAGTTCACACGGTGATGACCCAAATGGACAAGGTCATCGTCGCCAAGGCCTGTGCTTCATTCCGCACTCGCCTCGAGACTGTTGTAGCTAATAATGGAAACTACATTGAATAAATAAAAACTATATCCTTTTATCTACTACTGTGTCAAATTTCATTCGGATATTTTAATTTTTAATTGCAAAAAATTTCAGTTAAAATACCATTGTTGAAATTCCCAATTTACCTGGTACACCCTGTATTTACGTATCTCCTCTCCCGTCAAAATAAACACTAAAACTAAGCGCCATCTAGTGACCGTTTCCGCAAACTAGTGGACTCAGGTCGGTGATAAAGCTGGTGTTGTGGTTTTGTCACCGACCTGAGTCCGTTAGTTTGTAGAGACGGTCACTAGATGGCGCTTAGTTTTAGTGTTTATTTTGACGGGACTTTATAGATCAATTTCCTCCCGGCAAAATTTACACACATCTACATACCAGGTTGTATCAAAAGTTCGTTCCCATAAATAAGATTTTTAATACACATTGATTATATGTAAACAAATAATATTTAATCATTGAAGTAGAGACCGTCATGTTCAATAACAGTCAGCCATTTTTATGCCGTTAATTGAAAATAAATATAAAAGAACCCATTAATAGAAAGGAAACAATATATTCAAAAGAATGCATTAATTGTAAAGTTAAATACGTGGGGGAGACGGGAGGGAGAGTCGGTAATAGAATATACGAACATCAACGTAATATAATAAATCAGGACAATCGATCATTAATATTTCAACACTGTAGATAAACTGACCACACTTTTGCGATAGAGCAACCAATTACATTACAACACACACAATATAAACAATAAATATTAATGATTAATCATTGAAGCAATATTATCAAGTCAATACAAAATATTGAAAGAGCCTGGCTCATCCGTAGTGACCCCCTCCATTGTTATTACAGCTCGACTTTGAACCTCCAAGATTCCAGAGCCCCATTTGGTGGATTTGAGGTTGGAATTGTTAAACAGCCCGAGTCCTATTAAAGCTATTTAGTATTTTGAAAACGACGACTGTTCAAGTTTAGCATTCTGGACTCCAACCGTTTGGTCCATTAGACGACCATTGCTTTGTACTGAAAATGAGCAAGTTTAGAATTAAAAGTTTTAATGTGTGTATGTGATGGGAGAAAAAGAGCCAAAGTAGGATCTTTGAACCTTCCTTTTATATGTACGACCCGACTTCGCCCTTGGCCTCCTCGTGTTATTGTTCAGTACAGTACAGTGTAGTAATAACAAGTTACCACGGTGTGTTAACCACCAGTTATAATAATAAACGTATAAATGTGGAAGAAATTATGTAAATAGATAGGTTTCATACAAAGCTATGTGTGGCTGGCTGCACGTACAAATTCCACACCCAAGTGACCTACAAAGAAATTTACATTTTGGAGGACACAGCGCTCCCGGAATTCTTGGTTGGGACATTTTTCTCTTTAGTCGTCACTGGAAACTTTGTCCTCAATATCTTGACAACTCTCTGTTTAGTTCATATAACAAACAACAAGTCTTTTATTGGGGACCTATGTCCTACATAGATTTCCCCCAGGTGTATAATTGATTAGAAAAGATGAGTTAGTTATTTACAGGTGATTTTTCATCTACATATCTATTTACATACGGCTCTTTTTTCTCAATGTTTCTTCTCTTACGCAGCCCTGTAAAACTTATACAGGACAAATGCATTGGATTTATTCTTTGTCGTCCTGGATAACAGAGCCTCTAGAGCAAGATGATTTGATTCAATTTTATCTGTTCAACTCATATTGGATGCCATACACTATTCGATTAGTAAAATTATATGTCGTAGCTGTCGTGGTCGAATGGAAGGGCGCGACCGTTGTGCATGTATGCGTCAAAAAAACTTGTTCGACACTCGTGAGCGCGCGCTGGCTCCCAGATTTATTTTGTACAGATTTATACATGGATGAATTTGTATTTATAATTTAACAGAATAATTATGGTGAAAATAAATTATACATTTTGGGGCATTATATAAATTATGACATTTTTTTTTTTTTTTCTCATTTGCGGAGAACGTGCTTAAATCAATTTTCGATATTTCGCCATATCCCTTCCTTTCAATAAATCATAATATTCTATAATTTCAAAAATAATATAATTTAGAAAATTCAAAGTGATTATCTTCCTTTCTTCCTTCAAAAATGTGAAATGCAAATATCGACGGTGTCAAGAAACATTTAAAATCTCTATATTTTGCTTCTTAAAATAAGAGACACTTCTCGCCCAGAAAAGGTTTTATTTTTTCGACGTTTCGACAAAATTATTTTGTCCTCGTCAAGTAAAAATGAATAATTTGGCGTTATAAATGTATTCCAGATTATTTTGAAGAACTATGAATGTCAACAAGGCAACATCTATCTTCTACATACCTGTACTTTTCTGAAAATAGAGCAATCCATACTTAAAGTATTAGATAGTAAAAAGGCATATATTGGATTGAATAAAATATTTATTGCCAATTATTCGGTTGGCTGAACGACAACCTTTATTGAAGCATTACATTTTTGTATACACAAACTCAGCGCCGCATAGTGTTATAATACTATGCGACGCTGAGTTTGTGTATACAAAAATGTAATGCTTCAATAAAGGTTGGCGTTCAGCCAACCAAAATATTGGCAATAAATATTTTATTCAATCCAATATATGCCTTTTTACTATCTAATACTTGTACTTTGTGTAGAAATTTTCGCTTAATGAGCATGTTTTCTACTATTTTATTTTAGCTTTTTTTTAGGAATTTTTCTTTAATTATTAATGTTTTTAAGCTATAAATTGTTTTGTAGGAGTCGCAAGTTTTTCAATATCAACCATTGTTATTTCCTCCTATAAAAATTTAAAAAATTGAATTGTGAGGGAAAAAGTAGTTTTACTTTTTATAGATAATAAAAAAGATAATATGCATTATATACACTATGTACAATGAATATGGCGCCTCTGCCACCGCTGCAGAGGTTGGTGGAGAATCACCAGTGGGTCTCCAGTGACCCCACGTATTTAGTGATCTACGAAGAATACGTAGATATAGCAGTATGACCAATGATAGATTTGTATGTTTAGAACACCATTTCTACATTCTGGCAGAAAAACTGAGAATATCGTTAGAAAATAAAAATGACTGAAAGACTAAATACTAATAAATGACAATGAAAATAGAACATTTTAAAACCCACATAGTGTTTATTTATGTGTATATACGATTGAAAGGAACTAATCTCCAGAAACCTGTCGCGTTATTTAATTAATATACATATGTGTGTATATTTCATCCTATATTTTGAAAGTATCTTTAGATTACGAACAGTTAGCACATCCATTGATAAAGGTGGAATGGTCTTGAACTCGGCATAAATACAGTTTTAGCACTCCCCTTGAGAGGTATAGACTGGATTAAGATCCCAATATACATGCGGTTATATATATATATATATATATATATATATAGCACTTGTCTTGTATAGAATGGTCTTCGAACTCAGCATAAATACGGTTTTAGCACTCCCCTCGACAAGTATGGACTGGATTAAGATCCCAATATATATGCGGTTAGCACTTGCCTTGACAAGTATACTTCAGAGTCCACACATATACGGTAAGTGCTGTTCGGGACAACTATGAATGTTCTTCAAATCTAAAACACATTTAGTGTTCAGTTTTTCTCTCCTTTGAGCAGATGTGAAGGACCCCTCAGAAAAGATCCGTCAGGATAGATATCAAGGAAGGAAATAAATGGGAAACTGGTAACAAGGAGGATGGCCCGCATCTAGGGGGCGAAAGAGGTCAATTGTAGGGGGGGGGGGGGGGGACATTATCAGCTGAGATATCTTCTTTTCATGGCGAGATGAAGGCTCATTTCCATTGGCTGATACCTGATGGGGTTATTAGACCCCGCAGTTTTCTTTGTTGTCGAATTCCTTTCCTTGTTCCTTCACCACTCTGTGCCATGTTCCTGTTGTACCTCCTCGTTCAACCTCCGGACTTGTAAAAATAGAATGGAATTCTAATAAATAGGTATTTTCTATATTTCGATGTGAAATTTTCGCTTCTAATAGCTATTAATCCATATGTTAAATTAAATACATCAAAAATATATCCAGGGATAAATTTCTTTTGATTTTCTTTTGATAAAGAAACTTATCCCCAGATAGGCATATTTGATTAATGATTTTCCCCCTCTCTCTTAATCGAATGCTTTGTATTCAATTACACCCGTCACAATTTAACAAAATTTCGATAATTGCAGACAAATATTTCAGGGAAAAATATATAATAATAAATGTGAATTCTATTAGAGAATATAAGTATTAATAAAAGGGGGGAAATGAGAGACATCTCTCGCCAAAATAGACTCAAAAACTGTTCCATATTATGATAAAATCTGCAATCTAGCAGACTGGGGTAGGTGACAAAACCATGATACCAGCTTTGGCAATTTCAGAACACATTGTTTTCGGGTTATTGGTCTCATCATACTAAGACGGGCTTTGATTTCATGAGATCCATAAGATATTCCTGAAATGTTCCAAAGAGATAGTTAGCGGGAAAAGTGGCAGACCAATTTTATTGCCGAAATATAGGAGGCTGTATTGTAGTTTAGGATTCTGGGCTCTTTTATGTGTCAAACAGGGCCATCTATATGAATTATATCAAATGTTGATTTAGGGTTATTTCCTAATTTTCTCCAACCCATTTTATTGATACATCAAGAGAAATCTAAAAAGAATTCCCCCAAAAAATTATAATATATATATATTTATAACTTTATTATTAACTAGCTGACACTGTGTGCCCGCTCTATGAACAGTTCTAGAACTTCAGCAACGCAATTCCAATATATATTATAAGTTGAATAACTTCTGAAACTTCACTTCATGATTTTCTTCTTATTTTGAAGACATTATAATCTCTCTATATGTATATATTTATACGTTTTAGTAAGGTTTTATGGTTATAATAGTCTTTATTTACTTATTATTAATATATTAGTATCTCTCGTTAGCATTAATAACATACCAAAAGTAAAAATGGGTGCGTCCCCCAATAAAGAAAAATGATGGTTTTTGCTACGTATAGTTTAGTAACTCCGCGGAGATGTTACCTAGAGCTTTACAAGCAATAAAATACCGTTGACGTATTATTTATAAATTATATGTTGGAGAGAAACGGCCTTTATTTTTATTTATCATATGAATACCAATAAAATTAACGAATTAAAAACCTTATTTGTCTTCAATTCCAATATTTCTAGTATCATTCAAGCGTGCCCTGAGTTTCGAGATAGATGTGAGTGGAGTGAGTGTAAGTTATAAAGGCAACAGAATACAGAGCGGTATGGTTGGTTGAAGTGGATCTTCCTCAAGTCAGACCTGGAAGACGACGCCTTGACCATCCTCACGTCTGCTAAGACGTACTTGTACAAGTTCTTCCTAACCGCAGAACTGATGAGGATGCAAGGAGACCCTGTCTGATAAATGCTCTCAAGGTGAAAGAGCCTCCGTGGCTGAAGTGGTAGATATGTAAATATATGTGTTTAAAGTTTTTAATAATTATTTTTATTTTTAATCACACTATCTTTAGACTGAGGGTCAATAAAGTTTGTTTAAGTCATTTAACTAGCAAAAACATCTGGAAGAGATCACCACCGAGATTAAGTAAGCCTTCTCGTTATTTTTCTCACTGCAGTATTGACACTAATATATTTGTAACTCTTCTACAAGTACCCGAGTACAAAACCTAAAATGTAACCAAAATAAGGTTTAGGAAATACATTTTTACCACAAATTTAAGCAATGTGAATGATAAAATAGATAGCTACATCGCTACAGATTGCTACACAAGATAATTGACAAAGCGCAGAGCGGCCATTCAACATCATCAGCCATTCAATCTCCCACCGACTACAGAAGTGACTACTGTGAAAATAAGGTTGTATGACCTCTATATTCCAGATTATATCCATTTGGATTTCATTAAATGCAAGGCATAAGCGAGGCCGTTCAACTTAGTGTCATGAACATGTCAACTGGAACAATGGAACAATGTTCTATTCACTGACGAGTCAAGACTTTCACTAAATCCGGATAGTAGAATGGTTTAAGAATGTGTGAATAGAACTAGACACTACGATTTGTAACACCGTCCAGCTGGTGTTGGTATAACTGACTGTATGGACAGGATTTTCTTTAGGTCAACGTACCGTCCTCCAGGTGTAATCTCCAGGATCTGTGGCTGCAGAGAAGTATATAATGAAGTCCTCTATCCCCGTGTAAGACCATATGTGGCTTCAGTTGGAGACGGAATTATCCTGATGGATGACAAAGCTCGACCACATTGAACAAACGAGGTGAACGATTATCTGTTTAGCCAAGGAATGTATCCAACAAATGGTGTGGCTAGCATTTCCCCCCGATCTCAATCCAATTGAATGAGATGTCATAGATAGGGAGGGTCATTGCCAACCATCTCTTCAGACCTTCCAGAACTGAAATCCGCTCTTTACAATATGAGTGGCAATCTCAATGTCGACCTCATTAAGAGATCATTTGATGGAAGACTTGTATCGAGACGATGTCAAGCAGGTATCATAAGCTGGTGAAGGTTACATTCCTAATTGATTTTTTTTTTTTTTGTAAAAATCTCTCTATTTTTAGTAATTATATTTTTAATTTTATTATAAAAATTTATTCTTATTATAAACTACGTTTCTAAATATATTCATTATTTGAAATAGATTTTGTTTCTGTTTTTCCCTTTATTGGGCGCGCTCTTTTTTTTTGTCTCGTCTTTAACTTTTGGAGAGGAGTGTAATTCAACAAAAAAGTAGCGTGTCAGAAATATTCAACTCTTTTTTAAAAGAAAGTATAATCTGTCAAGCCGTTAAAACTTCTGAATTGTCCGTCTTGCTACTTGTAATCTGTGTTTTGTTGTTTAACATGACTAAACCAGATAGTTAGAGCTTCATTTATGAACCAATTTCTTTCAAGAGTTTTCATCTTCCGCTTCTAGTGAAATTTGTTTCTCAAAATTAAAGATATAGATTTGAGATAAGAGATAATTAAGCAGAAATATTTCCTCTACAAATATAACAAACTTCTACAATTCCCACTGCGCGATGAAAAAAAAAATATTAGGAGGACTTGGCTCATCAGTTTTCTATTTCATTCTACCATTTATATTAATCATAGCTTCGCTATAGTAATTCGTTAAATTAAGGAAAAAATCTATCTCACAAAAATACGCCATTTTCAAAAGTCTTTGATGTTGCAGGTGGTCTTTTTTTTTTTTTTTTTTTTTAGGAGACAGAGGCAATTTTTTTCACACTTAGTTATCTCGAGTATCTTCAATAAAAGTAATCGTGTATCAAATATCGTTCAGAGTTATTGTCTGAATCCCGATATATATGCTAAAAGGTACAATATTCTTAAGTTTTGTCCATTAGGATATATTATTTAAGTATCCCCATGTGTTTCATTGACAAGATATATTCTTCTTTCTTATCTCCACTCAATCATATCAGGTTATCAAGCTTGTAAAGCTTGAGACTTTTGATGGTGTCTGCTGGGGATGAGTAGATCTCATCAATGGAGAAGTTAATACAGTCAATAATGTGTTTTGGGGTTGCAGGCTGAGAATTGCACTTAGTACATAGTGGGAAAACTTTGAAACTATTCTGGAAAGTCATTATTTATTTCACATCATTCTTTATTTCGCTTTGATCACAAACCAGCCATGTTTAAGCAACAACTAATCAACATGTACGAAGAGTCTAAGAATGTATTTAAGGAAGAATGTCTAAAATATGTTTTCCAAGAAAATACCTCCCCGTTATCTAATCAACGCTGTAATTCTTAACCCAACAGTGTCTTGAGAGCCTGGAGGATACCATCTCAAGAGGCATCCATCAAATTCAACCCTCAAGACAATGCCTGCCATACGATGAGCTAATCTTCCTTTCCACCATTTTTTTTTTAATTAAGGTATATCTTAGAACTTATCTTTTAATCTACTTATTGTGCCGTAATTTTTTATATAATTGAAACTTTTAGAGCTTAGAATATTTCTCAAAGTTGTATTTATTCATTTATAAATTTACTTGCCCTCTATCGACAAAATCTGCAACAATTAATTGTTTATAAAATAAATGAAGCTTCCAAGGTTAAGTTTCTTATGCTACTTTTTATTTTCAAGCTTTCGGACTTGTCAGTCCTTCAACAGGATTATCACGCTAACAACTTAATAATAAATACAATTTTATATACACATTATTATATGCATATTTTAAATACTTATTATATATTGAGAGAAAAATATATTACATTATTCCAGTTTGAAAAACAAAATGTTTTAGAAGGCATATCGAAAATTACTACAACAATTAATTGTTTGGCAATGTATTTCTTTTTATCTTTCTACAGACCTTACTGCAATGATTAAAGTTTTTTAATGAGATGGCTTGGCTTGTCAGTGGCGAAACCGCTGAGAGGATTCACCACTGATGAGTCAAGCCTTCTCATTAAATAACTTTTATCATTGCAGTAAGCTCTGTAGAGATAAAAAAACACATTGCCAATTATGCTTTCTAAAACATTTTGGGCGAATACAATTATTCGTCAATACAATACTGGTAGGGGAAACATAACCCGCGAAATAAATCCCCTCATATTTCAATCCTAAAATTAATATAGAAAACAATATTTAAGTCCTCTAAATTTATTTTTAATTGATTGTTTAAGATAATAATATTTCGATAGAGAATAAATAGCTCTATCTTTAATTTTGAAAAAAGACAGAATCTTAAAACAGCTCTAGTAATATGCTTCTTTATCCGATAAGATTGGACTGTCAGCTTTCAAGCTAAACAGCTCTTTATCAAAGTCCTAAGTGCAATAAAAGCAATACGTATGACTGACTGTTTTGGGACCACGATAAAGATATGCTTAGATATTGTGAAAGCTGCTAGTCCAGTTTTATTATAATAGAATGAAATATCGTAATGGCTGTTTTTGAAATATTGTGATTTTGACCAAAACGTATTTGTTTTCACCACACACACGCAAACAAATTGTTTATCTATTTCTATATAACATACACTCATAGCAAACTTAAGGAAGTGAACAGTCTTTGATGTCATTCTTTTGAAGAAGACAGAGGCAAATTTGTTCACACCTGGTTATCTCGTGTGTCTTGTGTTGATCTTTTTTAAACCATTTGATTTTTTATCTCGTGTGTCTTCAATAAAGGTCACTGTTTATCGAATATCTTTCAGAGTAATTGTCTGAATTCCGATATACAGTACATGCTAAAAGGTACAACTTCCTTAAGTTTTGTTCATGAGTGTAAATATGCAAAATTGATTTCAAATATTAATGATTAATATAATATTTGATATGTAAATTGATATCACATCCTATCGCCACCGTAGAACCTGGTAAATCTGTAAAATGTTGGCAACCACTGATTGGTTTACTTTTAAATCCTCGATGCGATATCTGATATAGCTATTTTTTTTAGGTTTTTTAATAGATGGAACATTTATTGTCTCATTGTTCTGTCTTAAATAGAGTATCGAATGTGTATGTAAAGTAGCAGAAGACATGGTAATTGTGTCAAGATGAAGGGTAATGGTTTCACATGGGTGTCCTGAATACCAAAATCCACATTGCTGCACGGATATCCGGGTGTTTGTTCCTAACACCATTCTAACTTTCTTCTACTTTCATGTCAGTCAACTTCTATATTGTGTTAGGTACACAGATGCATTCCTTCTTACAGTAGCATGGTTTGGTAAATAACCCATTAAACTGTAATAGAACCATAGAATCATCAGAGAGAACAAAGACAATGAACATTTCTTCATAACACACATCAAAGGAATTATTTACAATCATGGACAAACCTTAAGAAAGTTGTACCTTTTATCTTTTGAAATAATATAAATATATTTTCAATGAAAAATTAGGTATGGATTTACCTTTTAAAATAGGTATCTCATGTTATTTATATTATTAAAATAAATATTATTACAATAGTTAATTTCTTCGTAAAGTACAAAACAAATCCTTCAAAATCAAATAATTTATTTTCAAACCTAAAATTTATATATATATAGCCGTTAGAATTATTAATAATATTCAACACACCCATACAAAGTACGTGTAGCGTTTGTTTTTGATCAAAATACAATTTCAATACGCTATGAATTTTAAAATATTCTACTAGAAAAACATTCAATTTATCTTGAAAAAACATTCAATAATTATTAGTATTTATAATTTAAAATCAAACGCTAACGTTATGAGAAGTAGAACTACAAGATAATAAGACCAATTCCAAATAAATTAATAGTGTTTGACGTTTCAGTAATAGCCTTGTTACCGGAACGTTAGAAACAATTTATTTGAATTTAGTCTTATTATCTTGTAGTTCTAATCTATAATCCAAATTGTACCTCTTCAGTTATGAGAAGTATATTGTAATGTATAAAAATTAGGAAAGACAAACTCCTCAGGTAATTTATTTTAATCAAAAGCAATCCCCCCTACCTATTAAGATAAAAGACAGAGAGGCAGTGAGAGAAAACTGTCTCTCTATGTAATAAAATACTAATATTAATATAATCTCAAGCGATTAAATAATAAATTACTATGAGATGCAATATTTATAATGGAAATACTATTTGGTCGCAAACTATACGAGTGTAATAATTACACTCATGGACAAAACTTGAAGAAGTTGAAAGTCTTTTAATTCTCACCGATTTTTTTTTAAGGAGAGGCAATTTTTTTTCACACTTGGTAATCTCATGTGTCTTCAATAAAGTTCACTGTGCATCAAATCTTTCAGAGTTATTGTCTGAATCCCGATATACATGCTAAAAGGTACAACTTCCTTAAGTTTTGTGTCCATGAGTGTAGTTACTTTAAACATATAAGTGATATACCACTTGAATGAGTGTTAATTTCAAAGATAAAAGATTAGTTCTAAGAAGTATAAAGACGTTTAAGAGAGGTTAGATGTCTATGTAGAAAGAAACATTCAAAAGAGAGAGATCTACAGTATATCAAAAAATATATATTTAAAAAAACATATTCAAAGTTAGGTAAAATATGCGAGCAACGCACTCCAAAACTTGTCACTAATAACACGTTACTTTTAACAAGGAAATGCACTTAGGAACAAAAAGAAGAATCTTTTTTTAAGGTCATAAGAAGGGGTTCGGAAGCCGCGTACAAATCACAATATAAATAATAGCAATAAAGTCATTAAAGTTCTGGACACATCTGAGAATATCTTTTTTTTTTCATTGACCCTGGACCCAACTAGCTAATTAACCTTTAAAATAAAAGCTATTGTTTTTACCAGCAGCATTTCGTGGAATGACAAAAACAAAATGACCACGCGGTAGTGGAAAGAAAGAAAAAAAAGAACAAGAGGCAGAAGATTAGGTTTTTATTCTGGCAGACGATGAACGCGCGGACAAGAGAAGGATGTTAATGACACCAATCTTCTGGAGGCCATATTGATTGGGATCTGAAATCTTTGTTACTGGACGAGAGCATCTAACGAGGATTCCTCAACTACCTTGGTTGGATTGGGTTGGACCTAATTGATCTAATTGATGGGGCCGATCTATCTTTTATAACAGGCATTGAGTGCGCCTGGAAGAATTTTGTGATTAATCAAGGAAGAATAAGATAATTAGATATCACAGATTCATCGTCAACCTCTGTTTGAAAATATAAGAGGCCACACTGAAAGTTACTCCAATAAAGAGGCTTCAACAAAAAGAAGTTCTCGAGAACAGAATCCTCGAAAACAGGAGCCTCAACATTAGAAGTATCTGAAGCAGAAATCATGAAATTAGGAGCCTAAACAATAGAATTTTCTAGAACAGATTCCTCGGAAACAGGAATCTCAATAACAGAAGTTTTTAGAACAGAAGACTCGAAAACAGGAAAGTCAACAATAGAAGCTTCGAAAATAGACGTCTTAGCGCAATAGAAGTTTCTAGAACAGAAGCCTCGAAATGAGGAACCTCAACAATAGAGGTTTCTAAAACAGAAACCTAGAAAACAGGAACCTCAACAATAGAATGTTCTAGAACAGAAGCCGCAAAAACAGGAGCCTCAATAACAGAAGTTTCTAGAACAGAAACCTAGAAAAAAGAACCTCAATAACAGAAGTTTCTAGAACAGAAGCCTCGAAAGCATAACCTCAACAATAGAAGTTTCTAGAACAGAAGCCTCGAAAACAGGAACCTTAACAATAAAAGTTTCTAGAATAGAAATCTTGAACACAAACGTCTCAGCAATAGGAGTTTTTCCAAAACATAAACTACAAAAATAGGCCTCAACAATAGAGGCTTTAACAAAAGAAATCTCACAAAACAGAAACTTTGAAAACCGATGTTTCAGCATTAGAATCCCTCTCAACAGTAGAAGTTTTTAAGAATAGAAACTTCAAAACAGAAATATCTATAATAGCGTCTTCAATAATAATGGTTTCAAAAAGTCAATATAACATTGAAAACCGAGCTCTCAACAATTGATATCCCTCTCAAGAAGAGAAGCCTCAAAAACCCAGAGATCTCAGTAAAAAGACATAAAGAATAAAAATCTCAATATAGATCACCTATATAAGAATACTAAGCGCACAATAAGATCTTAAAACTATACAGCTCATGAATAAAAACCTTGATACTATTAGAATTTAGAAATGTAGGTTTCAGAACAAATCTCATTGTTGAGCCCTCTATTATTTGTTTCCATTGTTTATTTCTCTTTTATTTATATTGTTATTTAAGTGCATTAAACACAAAATAAA
>CP092866.1:38805082-38860370 GCA_030710605.1 Cordylochernes scorpioides | reverse complement strand
GATTGACGGTAAAGATAAGAATTTTTCAACATCAACCGCGAACAGATTTCGGAGATCAACCGTATTCTCCAAACTTGAATATACGATTTTTCGTTAAGGCTTTCTTCGCCAAAGCTTCGAGGCTTCTCAGTTCAACGAGCTCTACTTCGAGGTGCATAAAGGTTGTACAAAGTCGCACAGTGGTCGGGGTTTACAGGCACTATCAGTCTTTCAACGACCTATACAAGTTCTTCAGCGGCTCTCTGCGGGTCATTAGCCAGAAGACCTTGTGCCAGACGTACGCTGGTATGGGACGGCCTTCTTGGAACATTGAGGATCTTAAAAAGGTCATTGGGCAAGAAGACACTAAATGCCGCTGAATTTCATCTCTCAGATCGGCGTTTGACAGTCGTAACAGGAACTACTTAATCGTCCAGTTGAGGAAGCTGGGCCTGCTTCTTGCCTTCGGGTGCATTGTTGCGTTTGTTGAAAAGTCACTATTCAGGTTGGAGATGTTATCATCAATAACTTCTTTGAGGCCTCAGTTAGGTCTTCTTCATCACCGAGATTGTCCCCTGTTGTGCCTCTCGAGAGGTTCTTCGGCCATAGGTATGTGGCCACTTATGCAAATGACATTCTTCCAGTCAGGGGCAACGCTAAGATCACCCCCACGGTCTTAAAAATAGCCTCCAGAGTCGTTGACTATCCTAGGTTGCACGATGTCCGCCAGGAATGCCGTCGCCGCTTTGTCCACTCTTTAAATAATATCTGTTGGAGAGAGAGGTCGCGACGTGTTCTCCATTCACCCGCTGCCAGGTGCATAGGCCCGCACCAAACAGGCTGGTTTTCATGTCCATCATACATCATCTCTAAGGCTACCATTGTCTTGTTTCGTAGCTCTTCAAGGCATCCTGGAGTAGATGATCTGCGAAGATGTTCTGACAATGTGTGCCAGTTTGGTAGTGGCTGACTTTCAACGAGAGAGAGAGAATGAAAATGACTGTTGAGTTTCTCCGGGAGGTCGGCTCTTGTGTCTTCGAGCTGGACCAACAGCTTCCATATTGTAAATTTGAATGTACGATATATATTGGAGCTACAACATGATGCCACAAGTTCTGTTTGCTTGGGTCAGCTGTCAGAGACTTCGACCATGGTACTCCAGCCACAGCGTGCGCTGCCCTCTGAGAGGACATTCTGGCAGTTGTGGTATCCAGCTATTCGTTGGAGCCCACGATGGAAATAATCGTTTTACGGAGATCGACAGCACAACCAGAAGTCTCCGGGCTTTTAACACAGCATTGCTGCGAGTTTTCCCGGTCGGATGGCCATTGGTTCATTGAGCTCTGTTTGTTAATATACATTATGCCCTCTATAATCCGACACACAATTAAAATACTCAATAAGGCTCAATGCAGAGGTCATGTCAAACCCATACTGTTTTGGGACGTACCATCTGTTTCTTCTGCGATTCCAATGTAAATATACACTCGACGTCTCCCGAGAGTTCTTGGCCCTCTCTAGACCATTTACACTCTAAATTCGAGAACATATTTAAATTAAAAGTGAGTAGGTTAGAATTTTGTATCCACGAACCTAAGGTATCAGATCAGTCAGCATTTATCTATTGACTTAGTAATATTCATTTTAAATTATTTTCCCTTTAGTATACATGTGTGGTACATACAGGCCATGATAATCATGGTGGATAGTAAGTGACTGCTTTTACTGCAAATGCACCACATGTCTACACATGTAGAAAGTAGCTTGACCATTGCACTTATAAGTGTCCCAGATTCCCGTTTGAATACTTGCACTTAGTGGTGAGATTTTTTATTAACAGAGTGGTTATTTTTATGTTTATATCTTGCTACTCTGTAAATTTCCCTCGTGGCTTATCTTTTGTTTACAATTCATAGTTTTGTCCTTGCCTGAAATAAATTTTGTTTCCTCCTGAAGTTTTTGTCTTCCCTAATTTTCCACGTGGCAATATTTTAAAAGAGAAACATTCGTGCTTCAATGCTCTCATTTCTTAAATACAATAATAGGTATCTATTGGACGTACCTGCGGAGAGCGCAGGTCCGAAGACCGAGTCGTCTCCGTCCACCGTGGAGCAGTTCCAGCGGGAGTGCTGGAACTGGTGCTGACATTCTGCCAGAGCGGAGCGGGCCCCGCGGCTGACGTGGGACATGTGGTCTTGGTACAGGTAGCACAGCTTGGTCTGCCCGCGGGACAGCCCTCGCAGCTGGGCGCAGAACGTCTGGGCTCCTTGTTGGTACAGGGCAGGGTTCTTCACCACCGCCACACCTTGGACGCCCAGGTTCCTGGACACAAACATTCATCTTGATGCTCAAACATCAAGTTCTAATTTTTATCTACACTCGGTGTGGTTTAATTACCGATAGCATGCGTAATTAGCCGACAACAATAACAGCATTTAAAAAATATGTATTACCAGTTGAAAATAAGACACGCTATATCCGATCTGGATAATTGCGCGTGAAACTATTTACAATAATTCATATTGTAGTAGAGTAGGTAACAGAATTGTCAAAAAGAAAATAAACAATTAAGAAAAAGAGCATTGAATAAACATATACATAACAACATTAATTTATTATTATCCCATAATATTAGCTAAAAACTATTTTAGAAAAATCAAGAATAGGTAACCACGTACATTTTCCGGGTTGTTACGAGGTGCAGGCTAGAGGTACATTCTGAAAGTTTTATCTCAATGGAAGGTTTAAATATTGGTATTTTCCCGTAACTGTCAATGTGATGACGATACAAAGGATTCAAATGAGAAAAGTAATGGAAAGTTCAATTTTCTTTTGTTTATTTTCGCTACTTGTAGATTATAGCAACTATAACAATTCAATACGCAGAATAAGTATAGTGAAAACCTTTTGTTTGTATTTGTCACAATTTTCAACGATTCTAAATATCATAGCGCCACGCAATGCATAAATTTTGTTGATTTATTGTACTTTTATTTATTTCTCCTTAACTCATAAGTTAGTGGCTGGCAGTATTCTTGTCCTCTCATACAAAGTTTCCTCTCCAGGCCCAGACATGTGATGACAGGTCTTCTGAAATTTACATAAACGCCATTCTTAGCTTCCCTCATCTCGGCCTTCTTTCTATACATGCTTCCAATAATGCCGTGAACCATTCCAGAGTGCTGGACAAGATGCCCAAACATCTTCTAGGCGATGGGTTGACAACCTGCGGCTCGTGAGCCACATGCGGCCCTTTGAATGTGAACCTGCGTGTAGTGTTTATTTATGCGAGTACTATTTATATTGTTGGCAAGAAAAAATGGTGTGGTTCTTTAAAAACTTTGAAATCTTGTAAATTGTAATTTTTGACTCTTCTGACTCAAAAGGTTGTCAACCCCTGTTCAAGGCAATGATAAGACAATCTAAATAACCTGAGCATTGGAAACTACAAGTGTATTGGAATCTATCAGAAGAGAACGCATATTGGACTCTTTCGGAGGTGGTGTCTAAATGTTATTTATTCAAGTGTCATTTTTTGTTCTTAAATGCTCCAGGAATGGATCGTGATTGCTTTTCACATGTGTAGAACTGCGGTGCACTTACAGTAAAAGCTGTCGCCTACCTCTACCCACCATGATTATTATGATCTGTACCACGTATACTAGGGATAAGCAAAAAAATGGATCGTTGTTTCACGAAAGATTAGTTAATAATAAAATATTCCATGAGAGATTCTGGTAATTTGTCTAGTTAATAAAACAGACAAATGAGAATCTCGGCTCCGCCCGAATATGTGGGACAAATGGAATATGCAAATCGACCTTTTATCAAATGTTATGTCTCAAGTTTATTCTACAGAATTCTAGAGAGAGCACGTAACTATACCTAGCTTAAATTTTAATTATTTCCTAAACCAAATTTGGTAAATTTGTCTTTTGCCGTGTTGAAAAAAAGTAAAATGAATTTTTATAAGTACCTTAATCACCTCGGATTAGATATTCTTTTTTTTTTTAGGTTTAGGTTTTTCATCATTAGGATTAGGTTTTTCACCACTTAATAGACGATCTAGCCATTTTAAAAAAATATTTTCTCAAGTATCGATAAGTTTCATGATAATCACAATATAGTATTAGTGGTTGTGTGAGAGAGACCGCTTATCCCATATGTCTCATACATGCAGTAATTTATGTTGTTACGGCAATCTAAATAATCAGAATAATAAACCTTTGTCATTCTCCTGCATTTATACATTAATGCTTTTACAACAATGGAAAATAAAAACAATAGAATGTTATAAAACATATTTTTAACGTCTTTCTATAAAGTTTATTTTTAGTTTTTTCCTAACGAGGACAAATAATTTTAGTCGAAACGTCGAAATAATGAAATTCTACTGGCCGAAGTGGCTCTTATTTCAAAAAACAATGAATGCCAGCCAGGCAATCCTAATCTATCTTCAAGAGAATATTATCTTTTATCACACTCTTTCTTTTGATATTATTGGGTAAATAGTTTATTTTCTCAGCGTACATATAAACAATATGAATAATGAAAATGTTTAAGTGTTGTTAATTTTCCTGGTTTGTGTAGCGTTTATGAGACGTACAAATGTTTGAATAAGTAGGGCAATCATTATACAGTTGTCTCTCCTAGATTTGTGTGGGTAATTACAGCTACAATAATCCTAAATAAGTATGTCAATTATAATTATTCATTTATATTGGATGTGATAACTGTATACAACAATCCACCATTCAAAATCACAACAATGGATGACTCCTTCATTGTTAAAATACCAGACAGAGCTTATAGTTACCTCACCATTATCAAATACACAAAGCTTTTTATTAAGACATCTCGTTTTGTATAAACTCGTGTCCTTGAGTCCAAGGAAAAAGCAAACAATGACAAGAGAATAAATAAGAAAAACACACAATCAGCTAAATACATTCTTGGTGGTGAAGGCATGACACAAACACTGGGTGTCTTCATCTTCTTTATCATTTTAACGATATTCTCAGTTTTTCTACTGAAATGTAGGACTGGTAATACAGTAAACAAAGCTCTCATCGGTCAATGAATCAGAGAAAAGCTTGAAAATATTTTGTAGGCTTATGAAACTGCCAATTTTTGTCCTTCCCTGAAGCCAGGAAGAGTGAGACATCCTATCTTGTGAATTTATTCTCGGCATAACTCATATTTTAAGAAGCAGTCTTTCTTTCATTATTATAAGTGGCTTTCCTTTATCAAATATGTAGATGTGGTTTATGTGACAATAGGCGAATGGGGCGCCCCTAGCGGCAGCGGCTGTAATCCGAGCAGACGAACAACCCCTCAATAAAGGAGATGACTATTAATTAAACAAATTACCAAGATGTAATTGGGTTGGAAGCCGAGCTAGAAACTGGAAACGCATAATTACAATACCCCCTCCCCCTTGTTTCTTTGTTAATTACCTCGGAACCCGAGCCAGCCCAACTAAACCAGACGATACCTAGCGGCGATCTTCTGCTCGCTTATTATCATCATCAACATCGCTCTAGGCCTAATCACGAAAAAACTAAACTATCTTTATTTATTTAGCTAATAATTACCCGCGGGAAAGGAAGTGACAAACTACAGGATAAAAAAAAATGATGATGACTTTATTTCGATAGAAAATGATGATGATTATTAGGTGGGTGCCATCAGTGAGTGTTAATAAGGCAACTTGGCAACACTGCCATAATCAATCATGTCCTATTGATTTTTTTTTCCATTTTAAAATTTGTTTACTAAATATTATTCTATACAGAGACCAGAGAGTAACTAGGACTTGTATTAAATTGAAAAGTCAGTACACTATTTCTAGGCTGGTGATTTTTTTGAAACTAAAAATTCCAATATACCTTAGTCTTTCTAAATTATATTATGAAGTTGTTGTTGTTGTTTCTTATCCCCCTGTGTAAATATTACACGAATTCCATGAATTATTACTCCTCGAGCTGTTTTATGATAAGCAACGGCCTTTCCCAAAGGTCCTGTTTAGTGGATCTAATGCAAGCCAAAATGTGTTCTGTTACTGCAGGTGCCAAGCTACATTTTGGGCAAGTGGGGTAGATTTTGTTGTTATTTTCTATCTTCAATGGCCTATTCTAAATCTTGTTAATATTGTTTTGTGCTATTTATTTCTGAGGTTCAGAGCTCCTCCTAGGTCCACTCCACTGTACCAGCTGTTCTTATGGTTTTGAAATTTTTAATGTATAAAGGTTGTTTTTTTCTTATATCGTAAGTTCTCCGAAAGTCTACTATAAATATGTATAAATTGTACAAAAAAACACACAACAATTTCTTTCTCATTTAGAAGGTTTGGTTACTTACAATATCTGGTGAAGAACTTAAGAAAGAATTGGATGTGCCATATAGGAATAAATTTTACTTAAATCATGATATATCTTCCCCTATATTCTCCAGATATTTCCTTAGAATAATTTTTCGATTGAATGAAAACAAATAAGGAACTTGTTAATCCATCAATGTATTGAGATAAACTCGTCATTGGTTTAAAAGTTCAATACTGAATCAAAGCAAATCCCTCTTTCTTAGATTAAATGTCCATGGTTAATCAAAGGTTCGACGTTTCTTTAAAGTCTAACGTTACATTCAAACAAAATCCTATCATTTCTCGTTAAAATTTCGACGTTGGATCAAACCCAAAGTCAAACGTTGGATTAAAAGTTTGATTTTGAATCAAAATCAAAGTCCAACCTTGGATTAAAAGTTCGATGTTAGGTCAAATCCAACGTCAAACTTCGGATTAAAAGTTCGACGTTAGGTCAAATCCAAAGTTCCCAAAGTGTGTTGAATTAAAAGTTCGTTGGAATCAAAGGTAAGCGTTATAAACCATTGAGAGAAAAAGTTAAATAATGTGGGTTTTAAAGTTCTGCGTTGAATCAAAAATCCATAATATATTATCAAAAAACGAGAGAATAAATTATTAAATTGAAAAGAAATCCAAATCCTGTAGATTGATTAAAATTATAGTTTTCTACTTATTATCACAAAGTCCATCGTACTTGATGAAAAGAGAAATCCATCCATGGTAAAAAATGTCAATCGTTGGCTGAAAACTGAAGTTCATTCTAGATCAGCTATGTTATATCGTTGGGCAGAAAGTTATTTTTAACTTTCTAATTATAATTCTCTTGGTGTTCAAAAAGTTCACCGTATAAATACACAATAATTACAATACACTAATCGTCAGAGGAGTCTATTGTTGAAATTATGTACTAGAATCCAGCCACAACTTCTTTATAAACTAAACTTATGGAGGATTAGGGCTCCTGAGATCCGGACGTCCCTTTGGTAAAGGCCTCCTCTGGTGTACATATTTCCTACACTTTTTAAACTTTGTGAACTCTCTTTTGACCGTTGACTAGATGCCAATAAACTGTTTTTTAATTGTCAAAAAAAAAAACCTTCTTTATATATCGAAAAAAGTTCTGAACAAGACCAAAGCATCAAATATTTTACAATAAACACCTAAGCGTAAATCAATCTATTAACACATCAACAACAGCAATCCAAACTAAAGACAACACAGTATCTAACGACGTATCATCATTGTTCATTTTTGTACATCTGTAGAGAAGGGAGGTAATGCCTGAAAGCTTGAGATTGCAATAAAGGTGAAAATAAACTCAACTCCAGAAACCTATTGCCTTATTTCATTCAATAAAATACAATATTTCTGTGAAAAATAGACACTTCGGCCAGTTAGAGTTTTTTTATTTTCTCAACGTTACGACAAAAATCTTTTGTCTTCGTCAGGAGAAATAAAAAAAAGCATTTAGTAAGGAGTTAAAAATTGTTCTGAGGTTGCTATAACAGTAACATTACAAACAATCCAACAGAAATTTAACATATCAATTCAGTAACATTCGGTATATTTCATATTTGACAACTGGGGATTAAAAAGAAGACAAATGTTGTCAGCACTGATGATTACACATCTTCAATAAAGTCGTCGATTATTTCCCCTATGTAATTAACTAAATCGAAATAAAGCCTCGATTTTCCACTCCCTAATACCCTCGCACCCAATTTGTAGAAGTCGGGAAGCTCCTGGGGCCGAGGTTATCACGGCCTCTTGATTAATTTCAGCCATCCTCCTTCCCCCCCTCTCTGAGATATGTCCCCCCCCCCCCCCCTTCCCCTGCAAGGGGCAAAAAAACAACTTTAGTACATCTAATGGCCATTTGTTATGAACGTGAGAAATGTGGGGTTCCTAAAGAGTTATTTCATTAAATATCTCATCTTTTTTTTTCTTCCTACACTAAATGAGGCATTCTAGATTGAATGAAATCTTTATAGGGCGCAGCTTTTCTGGACTTTTACTTCTTTATATCTTTATTGTAGAATTCCTCTCTTCACCAGAACTTGCTGGAAATCCTGGTTCTATCTTGTTATAATCACATTTAATTTTGTATATATAAACACATGAAAGAATTATCAAGTATTAACAAACCAATATCTCTATCTATTAAACTATAAATGATATATTTAACCCTACACTTTCTGTTTTATTATTCATATATCTATTTTTTAAAAGACCATGATGTTAAAAAGAGAACATATTTTTTAGAAGAGAACTTTGGTGCATTGTAGTACGGTAGGGTATGAAGATGTTAGTTTCGATTATACAAGATGAGGGAGTAGATAAATAGCTTCTTTTTTTAAATAGAAGTGTGTGAATTCTAATTATTATTTATATATGAACGTAGTGTTCGTTCCACGAACGGATCTTGAACGACAGCAAAGACACACTCAAGACTTATTGAAGTTTTACCCGAATACTCATTATATTATCATTATATATTGTAGTATTATCATCGTTATCATTAATTACGGTGAAATCACCAGGCTTGATACAGAGGATTATCTTTTTAAATTAATCATTAATTACATTAGAGTTGCTGCATAACGGAAATCCTAGACACTAAGGAGATGAAAGAATGTATTTCCATAATTGTATCTGAAAGTATAGGTATATGCAAAGTAAGCTATGTACAAATGTATTAAAATAAAAATCTAATAATATAATATAGATTAAAAATAAATATGAACTATGAATAAATGGAAGGACAATCATGGTACAACATATTAGAAACACAGATCACGATTTCAACCTAGCAAACCCTAATATTCATTATACAAACATAAATAGTAAATACAAAAGATTAATACTGGAAGCACTGATTTCATCAAAATATAATAGCATAAATAGACACATAGATATCCCAGAGACATATGATAGGCTGGTCCAAAAACTAAAATAGAATTATCCGATTTCTCTTCATCAAACCACTTAACAATATTGCATATAATAATATCAACCAATTGACTAATATACATAGCAATAAATTTCTTTAATACTAAAATATAAAACTTCATAAATAATCCTAAATATGCAAAAAACAGCTTTTATATATATATATATATAAATAAATATATGGCATATACTGGATATAAATTATTGATCAGCTGGTATTTCTAGGGGCAATACGCCTCTCTTTATCAAGGCTTTTCTTTGATTTAAACTAAATCACGCGGGCATGTGATCCACTCACGCTATACAAGACTAAAGCGAGGAACCATTTAAATAAAAATATATATAACTGTAAATACATGATTACTTGAAATTGTATCTAATATTCCTGTAGAAGGGCAGCTTGCGCCCGAAAGCTCGAATGATTTTTCAAATAAAGAAACTTATCCTTTTTGAATCTATTCGTTATTATAATCATGGTTTAAATTTGGATGATTTTGTACTGGCCATGGAGATCTCTCAGTTGTAACCCTCTTGACATCATGTACGACATCTGTTTAACACGTGATCAGCATGCCGTCTAAATATATCCCAGCCTAGTTTTAGGATGGTGTATCACGTGGCACTGTGATGTGATCGAACCTATGATAATTATAGGTAATTTATCTGTCTTTTCAATATATATAAAAATATGGTATGCTAGATTCTGAGTTGAGAGAGAGAGAGTATTCATTAAAATATAGACAAATCATTCTTTGGACAATGATGATATGGTCTTAGGACCCAACACATATACGGTTAGCACATCCCTTGGCAACGATGGAATGGTCTTCGAACCCAACACATATACGATTAGCACATCTCTTGGCAACGATGGAATGGTCTTCGAACTCAACACATATACGATTAGCACATCCCTTGGCAGCGATGGAACGGTCTTAGGACCCAACACATATACGGTTAGCACATCTCTTGGCAACGATGGAATGGTCTTCGAACCCAACTCATATACGATTAGCACATCCCTTGGCAACGATGGAATGGTCTTCGAACCCAACTCATATACGGTTAGCACATACCTTGGCAACGATGGAATGGTCTTCGAACCCAACACATATACGGTTAGCCCATCCCTTGGCAACGATGGAATGGTCTTCGAACCCAACTCATATACGGTTAGCACATCCCTTGGCAACGATGGAATGGTCTTCGAACCCAACTCATATACGGTTATCACATCCCTTGGCAACGATGGAATGGTCTTCGAACCCAACTCATATACGGTTAGCCCATCCCTTGGCAACGATGGAATGGTCTTCGAACCCAACTCATAAACAGTTATCACATTCCTTGGCAACGATGGAATGGTCTTCGAACTCAACACATATACGATTAGCACATCCTTTGGCAACGATTGAATGGTTTTTGAGCCCAACACACTTACAGCAAAACTTTGGTGCTAAAGCAAGTGCTAATGGAATGGTCCTCATGTACAGCACCTTTACGGTTCATACCGGGAAGTGACATGGATCGAATGGCTTTCGGAATCAACATATATACCGTTAGTACTCCCTTTCACAAGAGCGGAATTGTCTTTAAATCCAACAGGACATATGTAGTTATCTTCCCTTGAGAGGATTTTTAAAGATTTCTTTACATTCCAGAACATTTTATTTGGCACTCCTCCTTGACTTTTACATTTGTTGGTAGGTTACGTCAGGCCAGTTTCATCACTGCCTGCAAGTATGTAAAATGGTCTTTACTAAATTGACACCACTTACACTATAATTAGACTAATTATCTTTCATCATTCTGCTCATTAATGATGTAATTGTTAATGTCCCTACACCATTACAGATTAGAGCTTGATGAACTTTATCAAAGCCAGAAAATTACTCAATAGCTACCAGGCTAAATTCGCCATTTTAGTGAAAAACGGGTAATAAGATGGACAAGTTTACATAGCATCTTTAGACAAGATATATGCAAATTTTTCCGAGAGATGGACAAAATTTCTCCAGATACCTCCAATATGCATAAATGTTATAAATATCTGTGAATAAATAAAATACATTTGTATTTATTTTACCACTGACCACCCCCCATCTCTGTTATTTTTATCACCACTACTCGTGGCAGTTCTTTTTAGAGAAAGAATACGAATTTGTATCGAAATATCTCTATTTTAGGAGGATAAAATATGATCAAAGGAACCTATGTAAATAGCCCAAGTTGCATAAATATTGACATATCAGTGCGCCCTCTGTATTTATAAATGTAAACTATTTTGCGCGTTTGTTTCTTTTTTTTTTTTTTTTTTGATTGCTATAAATTATTTGTAGAAGAGCATTACTCGAAGTATATTTTTCTAATGTCATTAAAGCTAATGTCGATAATTCGCTTAAATACCTTCACCAAGAGTTATTCTAAATACCGACAATATAAGCACTGATACAATATCATAGGGCAGTACGGTTGATTAAATTGGTGACAATGCTTGGAGGGGTTAATTACTGCTAATTATGGTACCTTCATTATTTTTATCATTGCAGTAATAGGAAAAGGGGCACATATTGTAGAAAAGTGTTTTATTTGAAAATATATAATCGAAAACTAAATAGCTCACATTTCTGAACACATGTGTTTTAAATAACTAATAGAGTATCATTTTATGATGATTCTCTCATCTCTATTATTGGATAAAGAGTATACAGTTAAACCTGTCTATAGCGCCCCCTCTTGGGACTCACCAAAATAGGGTGCTATAGAGAGGGGTTGCTATAAACAGGCCACTTTTAATGTAAATCGCATCGTACTACGTGTTTAAAATCGGGCGCTATAGAGAGGGAGGCGCTATTTAGAGCGGGCGCTATAGAGAGGAAGGCGCTATTTAGAGGGGGCGCTATAGACAGGTTTAACTGTATATATATTTAACCTTCAATACACATCCCTATCTTTCGGCCATTCTAGTTCCTAACACCTGCGGAACCCCAACAAATTAACAACACAGGTGGCGTGCCTCATTTATTGACCTGGATCTATAGGGAGACCGCGTTTTTTTTTACATTTGATTATCGAACTCTTTCAACTTTGGCCAATTTATTTACACTTTTTTCATAAATATTTTAAAACACATGTAGAATCTTATTCTTCTTTACAGTCAAAGTTCTCATGGCTAAGATCAAAGTCAAAGATTTGAAATTGATAAATCAAGTTTTTTTTTTTCGGGAAGATATTGACCTAAAAAAAGTAAGGTTATTATGTATCCGGTCAATATGGAACACAGAATTATGCTTCAGGGATTCTGAGGTGCCCATCACATTCATTAAGAGTATTTACAATAATGGTGAAAAGAGATATTGAGATTGAAACTGATTTATTAATCGTTCATATTGGATTATATGGTTATATAAGGATTTATATAAAAAATTAAGTGTGAATAAAAATATAAATAAGATTATAATTAATAAAGATATATAGATAAAAAATATTAATATAGAATTGATAAATATACATATTGATGATACAATATATGAAAAAAATATATACAAGGTCTTCATTGTTGGCGCTCACCGCGGGAAAGACTCCGTTACCGATGGACTGCGAGAGTTCTTTCCCACAGAGTGGACAGGTCAATGTTATGGCTGGCATTACCCAACTCAAGACCAAGATGGTACTTTTAGATCGTAGCCTTTGCCACAATAGAGAGTAGTCATTTACACAGACTGGGCTTCTTCATCTGGCGACCCTCGATAGAGCCGTTCTTGGCATGTCTGTGGACGATCTCTAGGTGCCTCATCCTTCCAGTTGTCTTCCTATTCTTGGCCTTAATGCTTCAGTGGGATAAGTAACATTTAGATCAAAATATTCTTTCGGCAGAATTTCCATCCATATTTTGAGCATCGAATTGGCGGATTACCATCTAAATACCAAACTATAAAGATTTCACGAGCCGTTTATTCACTGACGATTGCCATATCCTGAAACCCTCCAGGTGTGACCCAACCACTGTAGTTACTTTCACCTAATGATTTTTATTGGCACGTATATGCTCTCAAGAATATCAAATGTTCTAACAAGTCAAAACTTTACAATATTCTCACTGAGTCGTTGACCGATTATAGCTTTGTATACTTTTATTACTCAAGTAGAATCGTCCAATACAGTATTAGAGCTCGAAAAATCGCTCTGTTAGAATAAATTGGAGAAACCGTTGGGAGGGTTCACCACTAATAAGCCAAGCCCTTTCAATATTTTTCATCGTAGTAAGGACAATAGAAGTTTGTTTTAATTGTAAAAGAAACATTCGTGCTTTAATGGTTTTATTTCTTATATGGGGATAACACGTTATTGCCTTATAACTACCAGTTCTGCAGTTCGGTAAAAAGTCTGAGAATATCAGTAGCAAATAAGAAAGAAGATTACTAATAGACACACAGTATTTGTTATGCCTCAACACCAAGATTGTATATAGTTAATTACCATTTTTCTTGATACTTTCTGTTTATTCCCTCTTTCTTGAACTCTAAGACGAGTCCTGCTGTGATATATCAAAGGATCCTTTTCAAGAGATATAGCTCTTGGAAGAATCTGCGAGATTTATGAACATTTGAAAAAATCATTTTCAGTTAATCTCTTCTTATTTCGAATGAGGAGACCATTAAATGACATTAATGACAAAGCGGCTTCAAGAAGACAGCCCGACAAATGTTAATGCGGTCATCTGTGCTCATTAAAACTTTGGGAGGTCTGCCGGCTTTATCTTAATTGCCCCTCAAACCACCCTAGGTGCAGTCCCCAACCTTCGCCTTGATTCTGTTGACATGCCGATTGACTATCAGAGAATGGCTACATTGAAAATACACTCTTCGCTTATAGATTTTTTTAACGAGCGAACATCAATCCCCCTTGAAATAATAATATATGTTTCTGTGTGTTCAAACAATTTATCGCTAATTCTACAATTAAAGTGAAGACAAAAATAAAATCATATTGTTTTATTTTTGGCATTATTATTTTAAAGATGAATGTTTCGCCTGGCCAGTCAATTCTTAGCGCTAATTAGCACAAATAAGAATTAAAATGACCTCTGAAGACTTAGACTTTCGAGTCAGATGGCTCTTTCATAGACATCTTGTACTAGATGTGTATTGTAGGTATACTATTGTAACGGCGACGTCCAAGTGTAGGATCCGGCGGCATGGCGATAGGATGACGGGGACCAATGGAATACACAGATGCAACAGGGAAAGTAGTTAAGAAGAAGAGAGCGGCGGGTGGCATTCTGTTTTCCATGTCCCCGTTGAGACCGACGTAGCAGAAAAGTCTTGCTTCCCTTGTTGACGGTTGGTTAAATTGACCATCCTTTGACAGATCAGCGACGACATAGCAATATACTTGAATAAAAGCCGTGTAGTTCGAAAGTTCACGTTGTTTAGTGTTATGTGCTGAAATAAAGAAGTTTTTTCTTTACTTTTGATCTTTGTTTTAACAATATCTTGTTGAACAGCATTTAATATCTAGGAATCAACTCGCCATAAAGTGTTGTTTTTACTGTTTCGCTAATTACAAATAGACAAGAAACATCGAAATGATACAAAGTAAAACCTGGGAAGAGACTGTGAAATATTAACCTAGGATTTGTGCGCTAGATTAGGAGAGAAAGAAACGCGTGGTAATGTGTATACAAGCGTTATAAAAACGATTCCCCTTAATGTTTCGCTTTAAGGAAAAAACTCTTATTTGAAAGAACAAAATTTCGTCCATACAAAAAACTGTGAGTGAACGAGCCTCTTAGAGCATCCAAATACAATATTTTTACATTAAAGTAAGTTTTCAAAATATAGAAGACGAGGTTAGTTGTCTTTGGTTATATTAAGAAAAATAGTCAAAAATGGTTGCAAACAAAAATTTGGCAAAATGAATAGATAGTTTAGGATTGATAGATTTTGAAATAGGTTGAAAAATGCTTAAAATAAAATACTAATTCGAACAGTGGCTTTCTAATAAAGACAAGGATACAGATAAATTAGTGGATGATTTCGACTCGGTTTGTATATTCCCACCATTTTTCATAAATAAAGGCCAACAAAGAGGCCACGGAGAGTTCCGCTGACAGCGGGGAAAGACGTCAAGATGTCCCCAACGGGTTTGAGAAGGGTTAGTTAGCCGTGATCAACAATTTAGTTAAGTTATTGTCGAGTGGAGGGGTCGGGTTTCACCGGGGTTCGATTGTACGGCCACTCGAGCCGGGGGAACTGTTGGGGAGGGAATTAGGCGTGTTTTTTCACGGGGGGTGGGTTTGTATTAGCCGTGTAGGGCACAATACGGGCGGCCACAATAGGGGGCGAACGGACAAAGCGGATTCCATCCTAATAGACACGTTAGCTTGGAGTTACGTGGTCTTCCCGCAGCCTGGAGTTACGTTACTTGTACTCGGCCTGGAGTTTCGTTACTTGTACTCAGCCTGGAGTTTCGTAGTCTTCCCGCAGCCTGGAGTTTCGTTACTTGTACTCAGCCTGGAGTTACGTTACTTGTACTCAGCCTGGAGTTTCGTTACTTGTACTCAGCCTGGAGTTACGTTACTTGTACTCAGCCTGGAGTTTCGTTACTTGTACTCAGCCTGGAGTTACGTTACTTGTACTCAGCCTGGAGTTACGTTACTTGTACTCAGCCTGGAGTTAGGTTACTTGTACTCAGCCTGGAGTTTCGTTACTTGTACTCAGCCTGGAGTTTCGTTACTTGTACTCAGCCTGGAGTTACGTTACTTGTACTCAGCCTGGAGTTACGTTACTTCTACTCAGCCTGGAGTTTCGTTACTTGTACTAAGCCTGGAGTTTCGTTACTTGTACTAAGCCTGAAGTTACGTTACTTGTACTCAGCCTGGAGTTACGTTACTTGTACTCAGCCTGTAGTTTCATCATTTGTATTCAGCCTGTAGTTTCATCATTTGTATTCAGCCTGGAGTTTCGTAGTTTTCTGGCAGCCTGGAGGTACGTTACTTGTGCTCAGCCTGGAATTACGTTACTTGTACTCAGCCTGGAGTTTCCTTACTTGTACTCAGCCTGGAGTTACGTTACTTGTACTCAGCCTTGAGTTTCGCTACTTCTACTCAGCCTAGAGTTTCGTTACTTGTACTCAGCCTGGACTTACGTTATTTGTACTCAGCCTGGACTTACGTTATTTGTACTCAGCCTGGAGTTACGTTACTCGTACTCAGCCTGGAGTTTCGTTACTTGTACTCAGCCTGGAGTTTCGTTACTTGTACTCAGCCTGGAGTTACGTTACTTGTACTCAGCCTGGAATAACGTTACTTGTACTCAGCCTGGACTTACGTTATTTGTACTCAGCCTGGAATAACGTTACTTGTACTCAGCCTGGAGTTACGTTACTTGTACTCAGCCTGGAGTTTCGTAGTCTTCCCACAGCCTGAAGATACGTTACTTGTACTCAGCCTGGACTTACGTTATTTGTACTCAGCCTGGAATAACGTTATTTGTACTCAGCCTGGAGTTACGTTACTTGTACTCAGCCTGGAGTTTCGTAGTCTTCCCACAGCCTGAAGATACGTTACTTGTACTCAGCCTGGAGTTACGTTACTTGTACTCAGCCTGGAGTTTCGTAGTCTTCCCGCAGCCTGGAGTTGCGTTACTTGTACTCAGCCTGGAGTTACGTTACTTGTACTCACCCTGGAGTTACGTTACTTGTACTCAGCCTGGAGTTACGTTATTTGACTCAGCCTGGAGGTACGTTACATTTACTCAGCCTGGAGTTACGTTACTTGTACTCAGCCTGGAGTTTCGTAGTCGTTCCGCAGCCTGGAGTTACGTTACTTGTGCTCAGCCTGGAGTTACGTTACTTGTACTCAGTCTGGAGTTACGTTACTTGTACTCAGCCTGGAGTTACGTTATTTGACTCAGCCTGGAGGTACGTTACATTTACTCAGCCTGGAGTTACGTTACTTGTACTCAGCCTGGAGTTTCGTAGTCGTTCCGCAGCCTGGAGTTACGTTACTTGTGCTCAGCCTGGAGTTACGTTACTTGTACTCAGTCTGGAGTTACGTTACTTCTACTCAGCCTGGAGTTACGTTACTTGTACTCAGCCTAGAGTTACGTTACTTGAACTCAGTCTGAAGTTACGTTACTTGTACTCAGCCTGGAGTTACGTTATTTATACTCAGCCTGGAGTTACGTTACTTGAACTCAGTCTGGAGTTACGTTACTTGAACTCAGCCTGGAGTTACGTTACTTGTACTCAGCCTGGAGTTACGTTACTTCTACTCAGCCTGGAGTTACGTTATTTGTACTCAGCCTGGAGTTTCGTTACTTGTACTCAGCCTGGAGTTTCGTTACTTGTACTCAGCCTGGAGTTACGTTACTTGAACTCAGTCTGGAGTTACGTTACTTGAACTCAGCCTGGAGTTACGTTACTTGTACTCAGCCTGGAGTTACGTTACTTGAACTCAGTCTGGAGTTACGTTACTTGAACTCAGCCTGAAGTTACGTTATTTGTACTCAGCCTGGAGTTTCGTTACTTGTACTCAGCCTGGAGTTACGTTACTTGTACTCAGCCTGGAGTTTCGTTAATTGTACTCAGCCTGGACTTACGTTATTTGTACTCAGCCTGGAGTTACGTTACTTGTACCGCTACGACCCGGGATCGAAACCCGCATTGGGCACTTCTTTCTGATTAAAAAAAATGCTCTAATGGCCCCCAATTCTTGCAAAAGTCCAAACCCAACAGCAAGTGCAAGTAACCAAACGAGTCTCTGGCATATTTGTAAGTGCAAAGTCGAACTGCTTTTCACACGTGCAGACATGTGGTGCACTTACAGTAAAAGCAGTCGCCAACTTCTACCAAGCATGATTATCATGGCCTATACCACGTGTACTAGGGAGATAAGCAAAAGTAGATTAAATTGGCGAAATTGCTGGGCAGGTTCACTACTGATGAGCCAATCTATCCCAAATCCTCATTTTTCATTAATTGTAGAAATCCGTTCCATAGGATTACTGATGAAGAATTCCACATCTACAACATATTTCTACAAGATTCATTTTTCACATAAACACATCTATTATTAAAGAGAAGGATTGCCTGGCCGCGGCATTTAAATTTCTAGAGAATAACAATGCTTCAAACTGAAGAGTTTCTTTTGAATACATCGACACATTTTGGCAAACATCGCTTATCATCGTCAGAGAGAGAGAGAGAGAGAGAGGATAAATAAAAGATAAATTTGTTTTAAGACATTATATGTATATAGAAATATTATCTCAGATTATATAAATTTTATCGTCATCAAATCCTACTCAGTGAATCTCTGAGGGTAGTGTTACCAGACTTAAACGAATCATTCATAGAAACAGAAGTTAAAAATAAAATATTTGACCAAATATATTACGTTAGAACAAACATGACTGCCAAACAGTTTTATTCAGTTTCCTTATTTATATAGCACTTAAGCCTTTTCTAGCCACCAACCTTTCCACTTAAATCTCTTGAATTTCTTTTGGCTAGGAACTCAAATTGGCCATCACACAAACCTTTATGTAATAATATGCAACTTAAGTTAGCGTCTCTTCTCGAGTTGTTAGTTTATCTTGAATAGTTCCTCTGTGCTATGTTATATAGTGTACACACACACTCTCTAGGATTAATTTTCTACAATTAAATAAAGTTAAGATTTGATAAAATAATCCCTTGAATCAATATCAGAATAAGAACATTAAGCCTCCAGGGAAAAGTTTATTTTAAAAATATTTTTATTTACAAATCTCTCAATCTTTCGGACAAGAAAGCCCTTCTACGGGAGAAAATATTTTACATTATTAATACGCCAATATAATAAGATTTAAAATAGAATAAAGTGCTTTGGTTGTTAAAATTGTTTTTAATTCTACCCTTTTTTGGAATCCTCTCAAAACACTATGCAAAGTTGTTCTCAGACTCACGTGATTCGACTTGTGCAAATTTAGTATATTATATTACTTCCGGTTATGTGACTGAATGTAAAATGGAAACATGAAATATTTTAGCATAGCACATGCTCACATACGTTGAATATCCTGACAAAAAAAAGTATCAGAAAAATAGTACAAAAGGGAAATTTTACTATAATCAGAATTAAGAAAAAAAAGCATCTCCTGAACGTGCAACTGAAAGTTGCTGATGGCTTGAGCCATCTGTCGGAATAAATCAATTAATAGCTGACTGTTAAATCGAGGGAGATCTATACAAGATAATATAATATAAATAAAATATAATATAATAAAATTTAAAATATGGGTTTGTTTGTGTGTGTGCACTCCTACAATATGTGACCAATCTGAATAAAATTTCCACAGGTTATAGAACTATACCTGGAAGGAACACGACTCAAAGTTTGATGATTCAGTGATTATAATAGTTAAATCGTCAATGTGGCAACAATCAAATTCAATTTCACAGGCGACGAAGCTATTCTGCCTCTCTCTCCAAAGCATTTCAATAAATATATATGTAACATGGTATTTATGTAAAATATTTAATCATTCTTTGATTTTTCTTCATATAGTTAGGCAGTTGGCAACACTGTACTTTCTTTTTTTTTTCTCTCCAATTTTGCATAAGTTATTTTTTGCTTGTTTATATATAATGATTAACTTTGTTGTAATTAAATTAAATTTTAAAGCACAAAGTATTGTGAGGATCCCTTATTTATAAATAGGAAACGTTAGTGTAAATATAAATAAATATTGAGAACAAAAAAGGTATATCCTGACCAGGCTTATATGAGCATTTCTAGATGGATGAGCGCCATCTAGTGGAACAAAAATAAACTAAACGTTTATTTAACTTGTTCCGTGATAATTGGCCAACCCAATTTCTTGATAAATCAATAAAAGTCAACCACGAACGCGTTTCGGGCTGTTGGCCCTCGTCAGTGCTGTTATATATATATATATATGTTATATAACATAAAGTTGTTGTATGTGCGGGAGGAGTATATTCATGTACCTGCATCAAAACGATGCATTGTTAAAGGGAGAGACACCTCTCTAGATACATATATATTCCCATCATTAATAAATTATTAAATACAACTTATATATTTTGAATTGAAAAAATTAGTAAAACAATAACATATGCCACTATACAAAACGATTCCTAAGAGAAATTATAAATCAAAATTCATACACACACGGGTGGAAATAGAAAATATCACTTAGAAGAAGTCGAAGAAAAAAAAATGGAATTGACTTGAATTAATTTCTCGTGGTGTGAAATGATTGATTAAATTTTTATTCCCATAAAGTCTGAAAAAATACGCTCATGGACAAAGGAGGTTGTACCTTTTAGCACGTTTATTGGGATTCAGAAAATAACTCTGAAATATATTTTATATACAATGACCTTTTATGAAGACACACTAGATAACCAAGTGTGAATAAAATTGCCACTGTCTTCTTCAATAAAATAGACAACCTGTGACAACAAAGAATTTCTACTACCTCAAGTTTTGTCCATGCGTTTAGTTAAATGTTATCATATTTGCATAGTTTAAAACCATTTTGAATCAAGTAAAAGCCCGTACATTCATACCATAGTTTCATGATATTCCACTAATGCTTCTGGGGGTACCACTTTCTATTTGTCTTAATTTTATCTTATGGCTGTAGGAAGTAAATATTTCAATAAAAAGAGTTTGCTCTATTTTTTTCTTATAAATTTATCAAAAAAATATATATTAACAAAATGTAGTATTAGCAATATATATACTTATACTGTGTAATTTTAGTAGTGTTTTATATCCACGTTGATCTTTAAGTGGACCATTCTGTGTTGTCAGTTATAGTGGATGTTTCATTAAAACATCTCTACGAGGACGGCATTGATATGCAAATATAGGTGAGGGCTTGGCACAATGACCACTTGAAGAGTTATTGCCACACAACTTCCTGAGATGTACCGTACGTGCATACTTGAGAGAATGATGATGAACACCTATTGAATAATGATGATTTCATAGACAGCATTGTAATGCCAACAAGTCACTCTTGGTCCAACATTTCCATTGTTCAGCCAGTTACTGCTTTCATGATCGAACAGATTGGGGCATCCACGATGTGTCTGCTTCCCCACTTATTGTTTTCAGTTGAGTCAGCTAGCTGACGGGATTTCTCTTTTGTTGTGATAATTCACTTAGGTGAGAGGTTATATAGTACATCTTATGTCCTTACTGACCTTAGATCCGAAGAGAGTGGATCATAAGTTTAGGATGTTATGATTGATTCAGCCTTTCAAACTGCCAGAAACATTGGAGTTGATTTTGTTGATTGTTTGGAAACGTTGTTTTGTTTGTGTTGTAAACATATTAATTCATTAAAATAACCCCTTGTATCAATATTAAGTAAAATATTAAAATATAAAGAAGGCATCTCCTGACCACGAGCACATGTGCTTTTTAGATGGCAGAGCGCCATCTAGTGGAGCAAAAATAAACTAAACGTTTATTTAGCTTGCTCCGTGATATTTGGCCAACCCTATTTCTTGATAAATCAAGAAAAGCCATCCACGAACGCGTTTCGCGCTGTTGGCGCTCGTCAGCGTGGAGAAGGCTGTAACCACTGCGACCAAAAAGATTTTTGGTCCCAATGGCTTCCCAAAAAATCAATAAATGGGTATTTAAGGCCAAATTTGCGTAAAGACGCTTAACACATGAAAAACAATAGAAAAAAAAATTTTTTTTTCTATTGTTTTTTCATAAGTAAAATATATCAGACCTCCAGGAAAATGTGTCTATTCAAAAAATGTTTTCAAATATACTTTTCCCTGGAGGCCTGTTATAAACATATTAATTTTCAAAAACTCTTTATTTATCTTTTTTTTTTAATTTTCCAGGTATAGACTAGGTGGCTAGAATCCAAGGACTGTGAGGCGTGTGAATTGGAAAAAGGGATAAATGGAGAAGGAATGGCAAGTTTTGGTAAAGATAGCGGTGATGAGAACAATTCGATACGGAGATAAAATTGTTACGAGCAGTTATGTAAGGTATAAGAATGAAGAGGGAATGAAGATTTTGGAGAGAAAAAAGATTAACAACAGAGTGTGGATTATCAGAGAGAAGGAAGAATGTTAGAGAATATTAGCAATGAAAGTTAGGTCCATTTATTCCAATAATTTCATTCTATTCAAGAAACTAAAACTTATATCGTGTAATATAAGTTTATATTTTCACTAAATTCCATATTGTATATAGGGTTTTTAAATTAATACTGTTTCTATAAGCATAATATCACATTCATTATTGTCAAGGAAATTTTCACTTTTTTCTTTGAGCTAAAATATCGTTTGTACAAGAGTATATTGAGACACTTAATTCATACACAGTTTGCCATGTCAACATAATTGTGAGTTATTGTCAATTAATCTCAAAATTATCTTGTAGATAGAAATAGAAAGATAAACATTTCAAAGTTAATGAAAAATCACTTTATTTAAAGTTAAAATAATACGAATAGAAACTTTATTTTCAATTTTTTACAAATAGCACCATTTCCTACAGTTCTTATGGATTGCGAAGAATAGTATATATATATATATATATATATATATATATATATATATTAAAAATAAAGAAGGCATCTCCTGACCACGAGCACTTGTGCTTTTTAGATGGCAGAGCGCCATCTAGTGGAGCAAAAATAAACTAAACGTTTATTTAGCTTGCTCCGTGATATTTGGCCAACCCTATTTCTTGATAAATCAAGAAAAGCCATCCACGAACGCGTTTCGCGCTGTTGGAGCTCGTCAGCGTGGAGAAGGCTGTAACCACTGCGACCAAAAAAGATGCCTTCTTTATTTTTAATATCAACACCTGACCCACTTATCTTTTATTTTTTCTATTGTTTTTTCATGTGTTAAGCGTCTTTACGCAAATTTGGCTTTAAATACCCATTTCTTGATTTTTCGGGAAGCCATTGGGACCAAAAATCTTTTTTGGTCGCAGTGGTTACAGCCTTCTCCACGCTGACGAGCGCCAACAGCGCGAAACGCGTTCGTGGATGGCTTTTCTTGATTTATCAAGAAATTGGGTTGGCCAAATATCACGGAACAAGCTAAATAAACGTTTAGTTTATTTTTGCTCCACTAGATGGCACTCTGCCATCTAAAAAGCACATGTGCTCGTGGTCAGGAGATGCCTTCTTTATTTTTAATATCAACACCTGACCCACTTATCTTTTATTTTTTTCTATTGTTTTTTCATATATATTTATATATATATAGATGGAAAATTTGGCGGATGGCGTCAGTTTTTGACGTTTATTTTGACGGGAGAGGCGCCCATTGCTTCTATATATATATATATATATGAAGAACGCTATTAATGTTTCGCCAGTTTAAAGATTATGTCCACAATTTCCCTAAATATATTCACCAATAATTTCTCCAAATTGCCGACTATACCCTCATGGACAAAACTTAAGAAAGTTGTACCTTTTAGCATGTATATCAGGATTCAGACAATAACTATGAAAGATATAAAGGTTGTTGGCTTTTTGTCAAAATTCGTAAAAACTGGTTTTGTGGCTTATTTTTAATCACCACTGGTAAGAGTTTTTTACTGGGGTGATTAAAATAAAGCATCGTTCTTATATTTAATTGAAGGTAAAGGTGGGTGCCCTTCTGGGTGTACATAAATCTACAATATATAGTTTACTCTTACAAAATTCAAAAGCTAAGTATTCAATTTAAACATACGATGTTCGTATACCCGATACAATGGGATAATTGTATAACAGGTAACTATAGAAGTAATGGAAGGATTTAGAAGCACGAATGTTTCTTTTATACATAACTAGACGAATGGCCCGGGCAACGCCCGGGTTTTACCCGAGTGCGAATATATTTTAAAAACGTTTTAATCTTCATCTAGATCTTCATCTTGTCTACACCTTGTATACATCTTGCTTCCTAGAGTTGCCTAGAGTGGCCGCTATAGACAGGGTGGTCTGTATGGACAGGTGGATGTATCGCACAGCTGATAACAGGGTTGCCTAGAGTGGCCGCTATAGACAGGGTGGTCTGTATAGACAGGTGTATGTATCACACTGCTGATAACAGGGTTGCCTAAAGTGACCGCTTTAGACAGGGTGGTCTGTATAGACAGGTGGATGTATCACACAGCTGATAACAGGGTTGTCTAGAATGGCCGCTATAGACAGGGTGGTCTGTATAGACAGGTGGATGTATCACACAGCTGATAACAGGGTTGTCTAGAGTGGCCGCTATAGACAGGTGTATGTATCACACAGCTGATAACAGGGTTATCTAGAATGGCCGCTATATACAGGGTGGTCTGTATAGACAGGTGGATGTATCACACAGCTGATAACAGGGTTGTCTAGAGTGGCCGCTATAGACAGGGTGGTCTGTATAGACAGGTGTATGTATCACACTGCTGATAACAGGGTTGCCTAAAGTGACTGCTATAGACAGGGTGGCCGCTATAGACAGGTGTATGTATCACACAGCTGATAACAGGGTTGTCTAGAGGGGGGCAGGGAGGACACGTGTTCGCCGGCAGCCAATGGGCGCGCATTCTATCCGTGAGCTTCAGACAGAATAAGGCAAATATATAAGTAGATTCCACCTTTACTGCCCTTACTGCGATGAAAAAATATATATTGGGAGGGTTCACCACTGATGAGCCAAGCCCTCCCAATATATATATATGTCATAATTTGTATATAATTAAATGCAACCCCGACCCACTATGTATGTACCATGTATGATTTTCGAAGACTTAATAAAGAACAAGGTAACTGGAGGGAAGCAAGTAGCATTAAGATATAGGAAGTAGACCTAAGGCTGGCACGACTATTCTGGGCACCCCTGTGTCAATATTGCAGGGGCAGAGACCGGACGTCTCTAGTGACCGCAGAAGTTATTTTAGCCAAGATACACTCAATACTTCCTGACAAAACAGGACGTCTCTAATGACCAGAAGTTATAAATGTTAAAGCTAGCATTCAATACTTCCTGACAAAGCAGGATGTATTTTGATAGCCGCGGAAGTAAATAAAGTCAAATAAACACGAGACTTCCTGACCCAAGCCGGGCGTAACTAATATCAAAGGAAACCGCGGGCCAATCAAAAGACAGTACCTTAAGTAGGTCAACCAATAGGAAAAGATCATGTGACATCTCTCGACCAATCAGAGAGAAACTGAGGCTTGGTGTTAAATCGGAAAACAAGAATGAGTAGTTACGCTTGAGCTCTCATAGGAACAACACCTACAGGGTTCACTGGCTCTCGCCGAGTTCGGACAGTGCTCCTTCGCTTCCAACAAGGTAACATCTACTCTAGAGATATCTCTCTCCGCTCATTTCATCATCGCCATGTGATCAACTAATTAATAAGTCAAATCGCTCAACTCTTCTCAAGCTTTCTTCCCTCCAACGCAGTTGCCTCTTATTTTCCAACTCAATCACGTGTCCTGATTATTCCTAACTGTGTGCTTCACTTACCACTCAACGACTGCGCTTCAACCAAATCTCACCATTCGCATCCAACAACAGAAACCCCGCAACGATATTGCCACAGAACGGTTAAGTCGACAGGATTCTACAACAGTGTAATACATCAAATATTATAGTGTAATAACAATTGCATCATCATATTACACAGAGTCGACAGGATTCTACAACAGTGTAATACATCAAATATTGCAGTGCAATAACAATTCCATCATATTACACAGAGTCGACAGGATAAAGATTATGGAATTTAATCAGGATCAAGATGGAAATTAGCCCAGACACCAGCAAATCAAACGGCAATGACAAAACCCAGAGGAAAGAAGCGGGCAAGCGGCGAGGCGACCAGACGCCTTCTAGCGGCCATCATATGGCAGATGACCGTGGCCATCCGACGTGTCAACGCCCCACAAAGTGAGACGGAATTCCGGAGCGCCATTCCCCGGGGAGGACGACGGACACAACCCCCACCAACCCCAGGCGAGTGTCACCAAGACCGGACACCGACCACCGAGGAGTCATCCACCGCCATGCCGTACACAGTCCCCGAAATCAATCCGCGCGATCCGGGACAACCCAAACGATCCCAAAATGATCTTCCAGTACCGGACTTCACTTCAATTTCGCGGACGGTGCGAGCAGTCCCGAGCCAAGCCAACCATCCCAAACCAAGACGTCCCAAAGGAGACCTGTTGAACTGAGGTAGGCACCCACCCTATGGCGTCAAGGAACTGACTTTGAACTTTTACCTAGCTACCTACCCCTTTTAACCATATCTAACCTTTGTACTCAATGAATGCACGCACGGGCTAGGCCAAACCTGTCCGAAAGGACTTGCACTACAATCAAATTTGTCACACAGGACAACCCTTGCCTGCATTCATTGACCCCACTACCATGTTTATCACTCAACCCAATTATCAGTACTATATGCCCTCAAATACAAGCCACAACGGTTTCAACCCTCACCATGCCCAAAAAAACGTGTCAGTACAGCTCACACACTTACCACACAAAATCTATGCATGACCATACGACGCCACGCCATAAAAATGTACCTCACAACAATCCCACAAACGTATTTAGCAACAATCACAACATTCGCGACAACAATACACCGACAACATCCATCCAAAGGACGGTTTTCACGCTAACAAACACGCACAACCCGCCCAACAAGCGCGACACTCGCGCCAAAAGGCAACAACGACCAACAAACGCATGCACCGTCGTTAGTAACAATCATCTCGTCTACACAAAACAATAAAAAATTGTTCACCTTAAAAGATGCCATATACACTAACAATAGAAATTTCGATATATGACTTTAATAAATTTGTTGTTCATAGTGAGAACAGGTTAGGTTTTGAACAAACAAGGATTTCGCGTGACACCTTTTCATTCACAATTTTTTTTTTTTTTCGATTCGTGTCACAGGTCACCCCACAAAACTTTTCATTTCAGGCCACAGACGCCTTTTCACCACACCTGTGACACATCTCCACTCAAAGCGTGTTCACGTCGTAAACCTCATTTTTCACTCAATTCCACCCTAATATCACTGAATGGCATTTTTTTTTACTAAAGTCACAACGACCATTCGATTTAATAAATGGATACAACGTCCGGATTTTCAAAATACAAATAATGTCGAAATTACACCAACTCATCTCTCCACAATGTTATTGACAGAACATGACACAAGACATCGTCAAACAAGTAAAACCCACAAACAAAACAAAATTTCGTACACAAAACATATCACACACGCAACGCAACCAATGCCAAAAGTAAAAGATTCAATTATAAAAAAACAAGATCTGAGCCGCACCAAAAATAAATAGGCGGACAGGAAACGTAGTTCCCCCACTCCATGACTCCAATTACGTGCAAATAGTGGGTGGATAAGTTTAGACCGGACCTCGCGTACCCGACACACCCCACTTCCGTATCTCTAATTACAATGAGAAGATCCCCTATTGAGGTCAACTGGGAACCTCGCTATGCCACCGATTTTGATTCCAGTTCGAGTCTACATATCGATTTTTACCACCCAATTACACATCCACGAAACAACACCCAGAACTAGCTCACACATCTCTTACACAACCGACTTCTAACATTTTTCACAACACACACACAAAGACAAAAAATTACACATAAAGGTTATATAGATTTCCATGTCTCCTGTACACACAGCATAAACGCACTTGAGGGCTAGAATCACGTTTTTCACCTAAGTGTCACTACAGATGAGACAAAAAATTTATAGGGCATAATGGAGCAAGTAAAACATTTATAGGGCAAAATGGAGCAACCAATACATGTAGATCAGGGCATGTAGATACCAAAGGGTTCAAACCAATACACCTTATTTTTCATATCAATCATTTCCATTATTTTCTCTCAATTAAAATTTAAATATTTAATCAATTTATCAATTTATTCAACTTATTATCAATTTTAATCATTAACTATCATTTTATTTACCAATTAGTTTATATTATCATTTTCACTTATCAATTATCATTCTATTTACCACTTGACTTATATTGCCACAACTCAATTATCAACGAAAACCAGGTTTTCGATTAAACTAAAAACATTAAATCACCCTTTGTTGTTGAAACCTTTTTATTTTTCATTTTTTTTTTCAAACGCTCAACTTTGATTTCGTTCAACTCTTATTTTTATTTTTATTTTGATTTCTCAAAAGACCTTATGAAATTTCCTCGAATTCCTTTCCAAAATTCAAGCAAAAAAGTAATTAGGCATTTTTCCTTTTTTTTTTCACCATTCAACCAAGCACTCAACTTTGATTTCGCTCAAAAAACTTTTATTTTATTTTTATTTTTGATTTCTCAAAAGACCTAATAGAATTCCTTCGATTTCATTCCCAATTTCGAGCTAGAATATGGTTAGGCATTTTTCTTTTTTTTTTCTCACCATTCAACCAAACACATTCAATTTTGATTTCATTCAACTACTCTTATTTTATTTTGTTTTGATTTCAAAGCGCCTTATGAAATTTCCTCGATTTCTTTTCTCAAAAGTCGAGCAAAAAAGTAACTAAGCAGTTGTCTTTGTCATCATGCAACAAAATATTTTTCTTTTTCAACCAAACACATTCAATTTTGATTTCATTCAACTATTTTTATATTATTTTTATTTGATTTCAAAAGCCTTAATAGAACTCCCTCGATATCATTTCTTATCTCGAGTAGAATTCGTTTAGGCGCATTTTCTTTTTGCCCACTATGTACCATAACATTCATTGATTTCTTACAATTAAAAAATTTTTTGATTTCTATTAATTATACTCAACCTATATCATCAACCCCATTCTATCTTACTTTTATGTCACCAGCAATGCTTGTATATAGCCCCTCAATACCCACAACTAATTTTCCCACAAAATTATTTTTCATTTTACAGAATTCTCTCAGGCTAACCCCTTCTTGAATTCTTCACATGTAGGGGGCGCATCTGTCATAATTTGTATATAATTAAATGCAACCCCGACCCACTATGTATGTACCATGTATGATTTTCGAAGACTTAATAAAGAACAAGGTAACTGGAGGGAAGCAAGTAGCATTAAGATATAGGAAGTAGACCTAAGGCTGGCACGACTATTCTGGGCACCCCTGTGTCAATATTGCAGGGGCAGAGACCGGACGTCTCTAGTGACCGCAGAAGTTATTTTAGCCAAGATACACTCAATACTTCCTGACAAAACAGGACGTCTCTAATGACCAGAAGTTATAAATGTTAAAGCTAGCATTCAATACTTCCTGACAAAGCAGGATGTATTTTGATAGCCGCGGAAGTAAATAAAGTCAAATAAACACGAGACTTCCTGACCCAAGCCGGGCGTAACTAATATCAAAGGAAACCGCGGGCCAATCAAAAGACAGTACCTTAAGTAGGTCAACCAATAGGAAAAGATCATGTGACATCTCTCGACCAATCAGAGAGAAACTGAGGCTTGGTGTTAAATCGGAAAACAAGAATGAGTAGTTACGCTTGAGCTCTCATAGGAACAACACCTACAGGGTTCACTGGCTCTCGCCGAGTTCGGACAGTGCTCCTTCGCTTCCAACAAGGTAACATCTACTCTAGAGATATCTCTCTCCGCTCATTTCATCATCGCCATGTGATCAACTAATTAATAAGTCAAATCGCTCAACTCTTCTCAAGCTTTCTTCCCTCCAACGCAGTTGCCTCTTATTTTCCAACTCAATCACGTGTCCTGATTATTCCTAACTGTGTGCTTCACTTACCACTCAACGACTGCGCTTCAACCAAATCTCACCATTCGCATCCAACAACAGAAACCCCGCAACGATATTGCCACAGAACGGTTAAGTCGACAGGATTCTACAACAGTGTAATACATCAAATATTATAGTGTAATAACAATTGCATCATCATATTACACAGAGTCGACAGGATTCTACAACAGTGTAATACATCAAATATTGCAGTGCAATAACAATTCCATCATATTACATATATATTTTTTTTTTCATCGCAGTAAGGGCAGTAGAAGTTTGTATTATGTATAAAAGAAACATTCGTGCTTCTAAATCCTTCCGTTTTATGTGTATAGATGGCGCGTTATTGCTTTGTGTTAACTATAGAAGTGACTTATTTCTGCCAGATATATCATTTCATTTGGTTCTTTTCCTTTGTTGATGTTTATGTAGCATGTGCAAATTGTTAGTTGTCTCGAAATAAAACTGCTCTGTTCCTCGCAGTATTTTCCCGTATTTTCTAAAAGACGTATGAATTCACACCACAAACTTGTTTACAGCCGTCAAGTCTAAGCCGCCCCTGTTTTGATGAGGGTTATAACCCATGGTATACAGGTTGTCTTTTTGTCTGAATTTTTACTATGGTGATAAAATAATGTATCGTTCTGATGCATAATTAAAGAGAGAGTTGCCTTTACAGGTAACCTCGCTCAAAATTTCTATGGTAGAAGTTTGAAAAAGAATAACCTTTGTCTTAAATTCTAGGTGGAAATAATTTTTAAATTGGTTTTGTTAAAAGGTGAGGATTTAGTGGAGTGCCGTAAATGAATTTTGAATCCACTTTGATGAGATAGCCGCTCTTGAATGGATGTGTTGATAAAACATTTAACGGTCATTTCAATTATTAACCACTATTGACAAATGGCTGTTTTGGAAAGTATCCGTTTCTAAAGGATTTATCTCAATATTATTTAATAACACAACACAATAATAAATATTAACCCATTCACATTCCTAATTTATATTTCAACATCAACGAATTATCAGAGAAAAAATCAGAGAAAAAAAACATTTGACCCAGTATCGCTGACACAAGGATGCATCAAAAGAATTTATAAAAACTAGGCGAGAGATGACCTTGACGAAGTTCAACCATAAATCTTGGGCAGAAGAAAGTGGCGCGAAGATGGATCACGTGACAACACGCCCTAGTTGGATGGACTCGCCTGCTGCGAAATTTAAATCTTGTGGCCGAAAATTGATTTAGGCGGCGCTGGGTGTATGGTAAAGTAGAAGAAAAATGTTAATGCTTACGAATATAAAATTATATATTACGACTTAAAACATTGTTCTAATGATAAAAACGCTTGCGAATATATATTACGACTTAAAACATTGTTCTAATGATAAAAACCTTTTTTTTCTTGAGAGGGGGATATGTATATATGAGAGAAAATATTAGAAAAAGTTTGGTATTTCGCTTTCTGAACATGTAAAATTTATTTTAAAGATCTATTTTATTTGGAACCACTTATAAATTTCGATAATATTGAATTACAAATTGATAATTTTTACAAATATATAAAGAGTTTTTGTATAAACACATGGTAATAAGACCAAATCCAAAAAATATATATAATGTGTATTCAATGGACCTAAGAAGTTATTCTTCCTATGAGCTGAAGAAAATGAATTCCAAAGTGAATATCAATGTTGATGCCATCACATGAAGATTCTATAACACACACTATATTTATTTATTTGGATTTGGTCTTATTACCTTGTTTTTATAATCTATAATCAAAATTGTGCCATATCATTATAATAACTTATCAATATAATAAATATGTAACACATGCTAGTTATAAAGAGAGTTAGAGAATATGAGAATATATAATATATTTCCAAATGGCGAGCCTGGCTATTTATTAAGTCATCAACAAAAAACATTATATTTCAGATATCGTTCAAGTAGATTCGATATTTTATACTTGAAATATAGTTGTGCAAAAATAATTATAATTCAATAAAAATAAAGATAAAAACATTTTTTGCAGAGTTTTCTCATTCAATCAACAATTTTTCAAAAACTATATTAATTATCATTAATGTAGTATTGACGATTGGATAATACTGGAAATTTCTGTTTTTCTGGATTAAAAAAATATAGAATTGAATAAAATAAAGATAAAAAATTTGCAGAGTTAATTTATTTTTAAAAATTGTTGATTGAATAAAATGTTGGTAATTATCAAAAGAAAACAGAATTGAACTTGAAAAATAAAGTGAAATAATGTTATACCTTTTCAACTTCAATATTTGCCTCTAAGAAAAGTCTCTCTATATAATAAAGCCACAAGTATTTTCCATTGTTCAAGAGCAAAATATTCCTGATTAACAGAAAAAGCTGCGATTATATAATTCTAAATCTTCTATTTTTATAAATTATACAGTAACAAAATTTTCTATTATTCCAAACTTTCCGTTTTATAAAATATATTTTTCCTTAAATATCTTGTTGAAAAATCTTTCATTATTCACAAATATTGTTATTTTTAAAATTCTTCTGTTTCCAAATATCTTATTGATAGCCAAATCATATGTAGTTTCGAAATATACACTATTTTTACTAAATCTTTAATTTTTCAAAATTTGCCATTGTTCCAAGGTCTTTATTATTCACAAAACTTTTGATTTTCCAACATTTTATTTCAAATATTTCAGTCGTTTCAAAATCTTTCGTTCTTCTCTCTCTCTCCAAAATCATCTCTTTTTTTCTTTCATAATTATAAAATATATTGTTTTGATTATACGCTTGTGTACTTTCTTCTTGTATGTCTCAAAATATTCTATCGTTCCAAAATATTTCATTATTGGAAATATTCTATTGTATTCTAAAATATTTTGTTTTAAAATCCATCGTTCCAAAATTTCTTATTGTGAAAAATTCTTTAATTGTTATATAAAAGCTTCTTCCGTTCCAAAATTTTTCACTTTCCAAAAATTGTCTCTTCCATTGTTCCAAAATATTTCACTGTTTTAAATACTATTGTTTCCATTCCTGGCGCGCTGACTGCTGGGAAAAAGCGTCGGGTGCTATAGCAGATAGTGTTTAATATTCGACTGTTAAATATTAAATAGCCGTTCGTTGAATATGTAAATGATTACTTCCATGAAGGAGGACATCGTGTGGGGCGCCAGGGGAGAACTGCAATCAGACATATCGTTAAAAGAAACTCAAAAACCCTTTCGATGCCTATCGTTCTTCTGAGATTCGAGTCATCAGCAACTTGACAATCCACCAGTTTGTACAGATTCCTAAAATCAACCTTAATAGCCAGGTTTCAGGCCCTCATCAGTCCTGGGTGGCTTTCTGCACCCAAAGCCGTTCCCCCAGCTGTTTTCTTAACTTTAAAAGATAGTTAGTGTCGACGAATTATACTCGGTATTGCTTGTGTTGGTTCCGAACGAATATTTGCCAAACAATAGTATTTTAACAAAGGTTTAGTTGTAGTAATGGATATAAACACGTTAATATATTATCAATGTCTTTAACTGAGCCTTGAATATACTAAGTAATCGGTTATCAGGCTAAATGGAAAATTTAGATGTGGAAAGTATGATCTCGACTTCCAGACCTAGAGCTTGTTTCATCCATATATGTCAACTATTGTAGAAAGGTATATGCTGAACAAACATACCTTCATTTTCATTTATATACACTGGTACCCCCGAAATTGAGTGAACAAAGACTAAATGTAGATTTTTTATAAACATAAAACTTTATCAGAAAATTGTGAAATTGATTTACCAATAATATTTTTCCGTGTGTAATAAATTTGGTTATAAATTTTGATAGATATATATGTGGAATATGTCTAATATGCACAAAAGTTAAGAGGAATATCTCAAAGAATTATGGAATCAATAGAGAATATGGTCACCTCTAACAGCTATGTAACTCTCATATAGTGAGCTTTCTGATTAAAATATTTTTGGAGAAAGTCCTGTAGCAACAAATTGATTTATCAAAATTAGCATATTTTTGTTTGAGAAGGATTATTTGAGGAAATAGCGAACTCTACCAACAATGTCCTGGTGCACCATGGATATAGACACGTTGTGTACTCACAGTAAAATATAGCCCTAACTATTCACCATGATTAACCATGGTCATTACTCTATGTACTTAAAGTAATTACAGAAACATACGTCTCAGTGAGAACATGAAATACACTTGTACAGAGATAAATCACAATTCACATTGGCTACATACACTTTCTCACGAGAAGTTTCATCAGAAAAACTTAAATGAAGCTACCTGTTTTGAAATGAAATTCATTCAACAAACATGTTTGATCATTATAAAGGGCCTGACCAAGGTTGTATGTAAATAATTCATTTACATAAATACGCATTCAACATTCAATTTGCCATATCAACTTCACATAAATATGTATGGAGCAAAATAGTACCTTTAAAATAATAATAAAACTACGTCACACACATTTGAATATCTCAACGCAAACCGCACAGGTTACTAAACATGCCCAACATCAGCTTTAGATATATTCAAACAAAAGCTAACAACCAGTATACCTTGGTTACAAACCTTAGACATCTTCAGTACAGGGGCGGCTTCAATTTGGGAAATTCTAGGTGAGGTCTTATGAAATTGTGTGTGTTGGTTCGGAGGAATATATATAAAATAAGTTTAAAATAAGTAATTCATATCGTATTCTCTTCATTTTTCACAAACTATGATTGAAAATTGTAAATATGATTTTAAAACGGTATTAAAATAAAGACTGTAATGTTGTTAGGTGAAGTTTTTTATTGATGAATAAGATTCAAGTTTTCGAACCCAACACTTTTCTACTAGCATCTAATTGCTAAATATCAAGGACCATTCAGTATGATTCAACCGGTATTTCTTAAAATTAATTATAAGGGATATAACGCGCGACATCTATATATGAGAAGTAAACCTATTAAATACGAATGGTTCTTTTCAAATAAAACAAACTTACTACTGCCCTCACTGCGATGAAAATTTTATTTATATCATTATTTATTTATATGCAATTCTTCTGTCCTAAAATTTAATGTACATATATACTATATACAATATACTATATACATATATACTATATACAATTAACACAAAGCAATAACGCGCCATCTATACATATAAAATGAAAGGATTTAAAAGCACGAATGTTTCTTTTATACATAATACAAACTTCTACTGCCCTTACCTTAACTTCACCACTGATGAGCCAAGCCCACCCAATATATTTTTCATCGCAGGAAAGATAGTAGAAGTTTGTATTATGTATAAAAGAAACATTCGTGCTTTTAAATCCTTTCATTTTATACTATATACAATAACTAGGAGTCCATCTTTCATTGTCGCATATATAATCGTACAATACAGTATTAGAGCTTTAAAAAGGGGTCTGGTAGAATAAATTGGAGAAACATCTGGGAATGTTCCCTACTGAATGAACCAAGCCCTCCTATTTTTCATCGCAGTAAGAACAGTAGAAATTTGTTTATGTTTAAAAATAAACATTCATTATCTTAATTTGTTAAAATAAAAGCAGGTCACAACACATTTATGGTCGAAGAGGTTCTTTTTATAGGTTGACTAGTCAGTAGAGTAAACTTGCAACGTTTCCAACAATAAAAAGATGAGGTTCGTTTATAAGCGTACTGTCTTTATTTAGGAAATACCGGGTATTTATTCTTCATACACACACACAAAAGCCTTTATTAGGGACTTGCCCCATACAGATTCTCTCAATTGGGTAAAATAATAATCATCTTGTGTTATTTACATAAAAATTGAACTGGCTTTACTCTTCGTCTCAAAGTCATTCACTTGTTGACTGGTCCTTACATAATGATGATCTAAAAATATTATAGTGAGCTATTGCTTAGATTTGTTTGCTGATATTTTTGAAAGCAATACGTAGGGTGAAGTGTTGGTACATTTAATTTGTTGATATAGGGCCTACCTCTCTTCATCAAGGGCTGTACAATTAAGCAGATAATGGGGAAGTTCTTCAGTAATTTCCTTGTCACACAGTGTACATATTAAGTTTTTGGCTTTCAAACGTCAGAACGTGATTCTATTCTTTATACAGAGAAAGCAGAAATTTCAGACTAATTATATAAATATTTCATATTTACACATCCCATGGATAAACCTTTTAACGATATTCCAAGTAATAACTGAAACTCAATATTAAACAAGAAATTTCGAGTAATAATTAGCAAAGTATTAAAATAATAGGAATTGTAGAATGTGTGTTTATTATCTTGTCTCAAAACTATCTACAGCTTGAATCAATTTGACCAAAGTAGTCTGTTCTGTTTCTAAGATATATTTATATTTGATTTAAATATAGGAAAACGGTGTATGTACCCTCGCTTACATAGCTTACGGAAATCTCTATATAAAAAGGAGAGCAGACGAATACCTACAACCAATATGTATGTTATATAAAAAAAGAGATTATTATGTAATAAAGAGATATCTGTTGATTTTTGATTATCTTGAGGATTAAGCTATGATAATTGCAGTTGTGGTTAAAATCTTGAAACTATAATAAAATATTTAAGATTAGAAATAGCTTTAATTGAGCTTAAGGAATATATATTAAAAAATAATTTGGTAAAAGTAATGCCTGGCTTAAGGCGTAAGAATAAAAAAATGAAAACCTTATTTACATAATGTACAAAAGTTTGAGCCAGCCAACGGGAAACAACAACAATTAGTTTTTTATAGGGGAAGCGTGACCTCTGGCGGTCGATTTAACAGAGTATTTGAATCTATGAAATATAATTTTGAATAAAATAAAACTTTAATATAACATGTATATATATAAAAAAAAATTATAGCTTCTTAGGTACATGTTTCCCATATAAATTTGTAAATTCGAATTTCTGTCTTTTTTTTCTCATTTCTTTTATATTTATCTCAGAATAATCGGTATACAAGGCTAAGTGTCTTAATTGATATTTGTAGAGATGGGACCGAGAGAGTTGGCGAAAGTTTCCCGGCGAGGGTACCGAGGGTACACGCCGCCCGACCCAAACCTGTTTCTCCGTGGTGAGAGCCTAGATATCAATATGCCACAACGGCCTATTTTTACTCTATGCAAAATTTAATATAAATTCTGGGAGGATGCCCTGTAATATATATGTATTTTGATATCACAGAATTAAGTCAAAAATTAACTTCACACCCCACATTAATGATATTCTTTGTAAAATCAACCGTATGAAAAATCTTTTGTTTTCGCTCTGTGGGAAGATGTGGGGATTGGATGCTAAAAAAAGATTAATTTTATATAAAACTCTTTTCAGGCCAATACTAACCTATGGATCTGAAATATGGTATAAATTTATTAATAAAAGAAGTAAGCAAAGATTAAACTCTCAGCAATATCAGATTCTTCTTTGGGTAGTGAGAGCCTATAAAACGACCTCATCAAATTGTATTCATAGTTTGGCAAAAATACCTATTCTCACAGATCAAATAGAATCGTTGATAATAAAATACGATTTGGCCAATTTATCAAAAGAAGAAATTAATGTATTCAGACCGCATGCCCCGACTATAATTCATAACTACATAGAATCAAGAATGGCTGAAACAATAGCTAACACTAATGAAACATTCAGAAAATTTTTCCCATTTGGAATTCCTTTTTATTTTCGTCCGAATTTTTATAACTCACAGTTCGTCACGGGTCATGGTAATTTTGGAGAATTTCTGTCGAAAATCGGGGCAACGGATGATCCTAGCTGTTTCTGTGGAAAAGAAAACCAAGACTCAATGCATTTATTGATGGAATGTCCGATATTCCACAGCTACAGAAGTAATCATTTTTATCCCATCGAAGAGGTTTGCGAATTTGTATATAACAAAGACACTTATGTAAAATTCAATAATTTTTGTAAGTTCATTTTGGATTTTCTCTTCTGTTTAGGAAAACCATAGTTTCAGTTTTAATTGTGTTTTTAACCGGTTATTGTGTTGTATATACTGAATTGTATATAGGTTGCTAAAATAATTTATTTTGGATTTTCTCTTCTGTTCGAGAAAACCATCGTTTCAGTTTTAATTGTGTTTTTAGTCGGTTATTGAGTTGTATATAGGTTGATAAAATAATCCATTTTGTATTTTCTCTTCTGTTTTAGAGTGCCATCGTTTGAGTTTTAATTATGTTTTTAGTCCGGTTATTAAATTGTATAAAATGAATTGTATATAATCTACTAAAATGTATTTAGGCGCAAGTATCCCGAGCTGGGATATCGCGTCCGGTATGTCAAATAAAGATATAATCCAATCGCGCGTTGTATATTCAAAAAGTCAAATATCTTTCAATTCAATTTTTCTATTAGACTTTTCTTTTTTAATATGCAAATAATTCTCAATCTTTTAAAAATCCAATTTTTTAACAGATTTTTTGAGCCAGTGAAATATGTAAGACAGTGACAATGGTCAATTTGATGTTCATAACTCTTATGTAACTAACTCTGTATATTTAAATCATTATAAAAATTTTTAAATTTACAAAATCAAGTTGCCCAATGCTGCAATATATAGTATGTTTTGAAGTATATAGTATAACTAGCCGAATGACCCGGGCAACGCCCGGGTTTTACCCGATTAAATGTTTTTATTTAAATACTATTCGTTACAATTATAAATTGGCGGCGTGGATGTCACTCTTGTGAAACGTCCCGCTCCAAACTTTGTGTCTGAGAAGCGATATTTTTATAGAAAGATGATCTGGCTTTTGTTTTCTGCTCGAATGAATGTTTTTCTGTTAGAATTTTGTTCCTGCGTACAAAATAATGAGCTGGTTTCACCCGTGGTTTCTGCTTTTTGGAATTTTTCCCGATATAATTTTGTATCTGATAATCTTACATGATACAGCAATATCGTCATCATCATTTTCTGACTAATAATATATAGTTTTAATAATTGATTTATATATTTTTTAAAATAGCCTATCGTCTTCCCCGTATTTTTTTACCTATGTATGGAAATTTTGGTTTGAATTAGTGAACTACTGCGAATTTGTATACCGGACATACAAACCAACAAACAAACATACAAACATTCATTTTTATATATATAGAAGATATAATATAAAATGAGTTTTAAAAATTGTTAAAAAAAATGCATCGGCCGGGAATCGAAGCCGGGGCCGCCCGCGTGGCAGGCGAGCATTCTACCACTGAGCCACCGATGCGTATACCAAATGGCCATATTTGGGTATTCATTCCATTCCGGATTACTCCGCGTAAAAAAAAAAGTTCTTCAAATGAAAAAAAGAAATAGCCAAAATACTAAGCAAAATGTAGCCGAAAATTTTCCTCAGGTTTATAAAAAGCGACATGCAAAATTTGGTACCAATTGGTTCAGTAGTTTTTGAGTTTATCGCGAAACAGACAGACAGACAGACAGAAATTGACTTTTATATATATAGAGATATATAAGGTGTATACAATCGGTAATATGGTTTATAGCGTGAAATATAGCGGTTTTCTCCTTCAATACATTTCGTTTAAATATCTAAGATACGGTTGATCACATATATATTTACATATCTCCCCTCCCGTCCAAATAAACACTAAAACTAAACGCCATCTAGTGACCGTTTCCACAAACTAACGGACTCAGGTCGGTGACAAAACCACAACACCAGCTTTGGCAAACTGAGAAGCGTCCACCTGGATCCCGAAACCATGGTCTCCAGGTGGACGCCTCTCAGTTTGATAAAGCTGGTGTTGTGGTTTTGTCACCGACTTGAGTCCGTTAGTTTGTGGAAACGGTCACTAGATGGTGTTTAGTTTTAGTGTTTATTTTGACGGGACTTTATAGATCAATTTCCTCCCGGCAAAATTTACACACAAAATACATTCTAGGCTGTATCAAAAGTTCGTTTCCATAAATAAGATTTTTAATACACATTAAATAATATATAAACAAATAATATTTATTCATTGGAGTAGAGACCGTCATTTTCAATAACAGCCAGCAATTTTTATGCCGTTAATTGAAAATAAATATAAAATAACCCATTAATAGAAAGGAAACAATATATTCAAAATAATGCATTAATTGTAAAGTTAAATACGTGGGGGAGACGGGAAGGAGAGTCGGCAATAGAATATACGAACATTAAAGTAATATAATAAATCATGACAATAGATCATTAATATTTAAACACTGTAGATAAACTGGCCACACTTTTGCGATAAAGAAACCAAAAATACATTACAACACACACAATATTAACAATAAATATTAATGATTAATCATTGAAGCAATATTATCAAGTCAATACAAAATATTGAAAGAGCCTGGCTCATCCGTAGTGACCCCATCCATTGTTATTACAGCTCGACTTTGAACCTCCAAGATTCCAGAGCCCCATTTGGTGGATTTGAGGTTGGAATTGTTAAACAGCCAGAGTTCTATTAAAACTATTTAGTATTTTAAAAACGACGACTGTTCAAGTTTAGCATTCTGGACGTCAACCGCTTGGTACATTAAACGACCATTGCTTTGTGCAAAGAATGAGCAAGTCTAGAATTAATAGTTTTAATGTGTGTGTGATGGGAGAAAAAGAGCTAAAGTGGAATCTTCAAACCTTCTTTTTATATGTACGACCCGACTTCGCCCTTGTTCTTCTCGAGTTATTGTTTAGTACAATACAGTGTAGTAATAACAAGTTACCACGGTGTGTTAACCACCAGTTATAATAATAAACGTATAAATGTGGAAGAAATTATGTAAATAGGCAGTTTCATACAAAGCTATGTGTGGCTGGCTGCACGTACAAATTCCACACCCAAGTGACCTACAAAGAAATTTACATTTTGGAGGACACAGCGCTCCCGGAATTCTTGGTTGGGACATTTTTCTCTTTAGTCGTCACTGGAAACTTTGTCCTCAATATCTTGACAACTCTCTGTTTAGTTCATATAACAAACAACAAGTCTTTTATTGGGGACCTATGTCCTACACAGGATTCCTCCAGGTGTATAATTGATTAGAAAAGATGAGTTAGTCACACTTAGAGGTGATTGTTTATTTACATATCCATTTACAAACGGAACTTTTTTCTCAATGTTTATTCTTTTAGGCTGCCCTGTAAAACTTATACAGGGCCAATCATTGGATTTATTCTTTGTCGTCCTAGATAAAAGAGCCTCTAGAGCAAGATGATTTGATTCAATTTTATCTGTTCAACTCATATTGGATGCCATACTTTATTCTATTAGGAAAAAAACTATTTTTCCCTGTTTTTTTTTTTTTTTTTCATTTGCGGAGAACGAGCTTAAATCAATTTTCGATATTTCCCCATATCCCTTCCTTTAAATAAATCATAATATTTTAAAATTTAAAAAATAATATAATTTAAAAAATTCAAAGTGATTATCTTCCTTTCTTCCTTCAAAAATGTGAATGGAAATAACGACGGTGTCAAGAAATGTTTAAAATCACATCTCATATTTTGCTTCTTAAAATAAGAGACACTTCTCGCCCAGAAAAGGTTTTACTTTCTCGACGTTTCTACAAAATTATTTTGTCCTCGTCAAGAAAAATGAAGCATTTGGCGTTATAAATGTATTCCAGATTATTTTGAAGAACTATGAATGTCAACAAGGGAACCTCTATATATATATCTTCTATATACTTGTACTTTGAATAGAATTTTACAGTTAATGATCATGTTGACTACTATTTTATTTTATGGGGAAATTTTCTTAAATTCTAATTTTTTTTCAAGTTATTCATTTGTATTGTAGAAGCCCTAAGTTTTCCATATCAATCATCGTTATTTTGCCTTCTTAAAATATTGAAAATTGAATTATGAGAGAGAATAAAATTTTCTTTGTTACTTTTTCTATATAGATATAGCAGAGAGAGAGAGTATGACCAATGAGAGCTATGTATGTTCATACTACCTGTTCTACATTTCGGCATAAAAACTGAGAATATCGTTAGAAAATAAAGATGACTAAAACAATAAATAATAATAAATGACAATGAAAATAGAACATTTAAAAAAACCACATAGTGTTTAATTTTTTTTTATTTATGTCTATATACAATTGAAAAGAAACTCTTATCCAGAAACCTGTCGTTTTATTTAATTAATATACGATTTACATATGTAAATATTTTATCCTATATTTTGAAAGTATCTTTATATTACGAACCATTAGCACATCCCTTGACAAAGATGGAATGGTCTTTAAACTCAGCATAAATACGGTTTTAGCACTCCTCTTGACAAGTATGGACAGGATTAAGATCCCAATATACATACGGTTATATATAGCACTTGTCTTGTATAGAATGGTCTTTGAACTCGGTATAGAAGTAAATACGGTTTCAGCACTCCCCTTGACAAGTATGGACTGGATTAAGATCTCAATACACATGCGGTTATATATATATATATATATATATATATATATATATATATATAGCACTTTTCTTGTATAGAATGGTCTTCGGACTCGGAATAAATACGGTTTCAGCACTCCCCTTGACAAGCATGGACTGGATTAAGATCTCAATACACATACGGTTATATATATATATATATAGCACTTGTCTTGTATAGAATGGTCTTCGGACTCGGCATAAATACGGTTTCAGCACTCCCCTTGACAAGTATGGACTGGATTAAGATCTCAATACACATGCGGTTATATATATATATATATAGCACTTGTCTTGTATAGAATGGTCTTCGGACTCGGCATAAATACGGTTTCAGCACTCCCCTTGACAAGTATGGACTGGATTAAGATCTCAATACACATGCGGTTATATATATATATATATATATATAGCACTTGTCTTGTATAGAATGGTCTTCGGACTCGGCATAAATACGGTTTCAGCACTCCCCTTGACAAGTATGGACTGGATTAAGATCCCAATACACTTACTGTTATATATATAGCACTTGTCTTGTATAGAATGGTCTTCGGACTCGGCATAAATACGGTTTCAGCACTCCCCTTGACAAGTATGGACTGGATTAAGATCCCAATACACTTACTGTTATATATAGCACTTGTCTTGTATAGAATGGTCTTCGGACTCGGTATAGAAGTAAATACGGTTTCAGCACTCCCCTTGACAAGTATGGACTGGATTAAGATCCCAATACACTTACTGTTATATATATATAGCACTTGTCTTGTATAGAATGGTCTTCGGACTCGGCATAAATACGGTTTCAGCACTCCCCTTGACAAGTATGGACTGGACATTACATGGGATTAAGATCCCAATAAATATACGGTTATAGCACTCTTGCCTTGACAATTATAGAATGGTCTTCAGAGACCACACATACATTTACGATAAGTACTCTCCCAGACAAGCATGATTGTACTTCAATCTAAAACACATTTAGTGTTCAGTTTTTTCTCTCTCCTTTGAGCAGATGTGAAGGACCCCTCAGAAAAGATCCGTCAGGATAGATATCAAGGAAGGAAATAAATGGGAAACTGGTAACAAGGAGGATGGCCCGCATCTAGGGGGCGAAAGAGGTCAATTGTAGGGGGGGGGGGGACATTATCAGCTGAGATATCTTCTTTTCATGGCGAGATGAAGGCTCATTTCCATTGGCTGATACCTGATGGGGTTATTAGACCCCGCAGTTTTCTTTGTTGTCGAATTCCTTTCCTTGTTCCTTCACCACTCTGTGCCATGTTCCTGTTGTACCTCCTCGTTCAACCTCCGGACTTGTAAAAATAGAATGGAATTCTAATAAATAGGTATTTTCTATATTTCGATGTGAAATTTTCGCTTCTAATAGCTATTAATCCCTATGTTAAATTAAATACATCAAAAATTCATCCAGGGATAAATTTCTTTCGATTTTCTTTTGATAAAGAAACTTATCCCCAGATAGGCATATTTGATTAATGATTTTTCCCCTCTCTTAATCGAATGCTTTGTATTCAGTTACACCCGTCACAATTTAACAAAATTTTGATAATTGCAGACAAATATTTCAGGGAAAAATATATAATAATAAATGTGAATTCTATTAGAGAATATAAGTATTAATAAAAGGAAATGAGGGACATCTCTCACCAAAATATACTGTAAAACTATGTTCCATTTAATGATAAAATCTGTAATCTATCAGACTCGGATAGGTGACAAACCATGATACCAGCTTTGGCATATTCAGAACACATTGTTTTCGGGTTATTGGTCTCGTCAGACTAGGACGGGCTTTGATTTCATGAGATCCATAAGATATTCCTGAAATGTTCCAAAGAGATAGTTAGCGGGAAAAGTGGCTAGACCAATTTTATTGTCGAAATATAGGAGGCTGTATTGTAGTTTAGGATTCTGACCTCTTTTACATGTCAAACAGGGCCATCTATATGATTTATATCAAATGTTGATTTAGGGTTATTTCATAATTTTCGCCAACCCATTTTATTGATACATCAAGAGAAATCTAAAAAAATCCCCTCAATATATTATAAATTATATATATTTATAACTTTATTATTAACTAGCCGACACTGTATTCAAGACAAAGATCTAGAACCACAGAAAGAGCCCCCGTGGCTGAGGTTGTAGATATGTAAATATATGCATTAAACATCATCTATCTTTTTATAATTATTTTTTTATTTTTAATCATTATTCACAATATACACAAACACAATGACAATTTTAAAAACTTTATTGAATCCCATTTAACAGATAGTTTAGAAAATCTAGCAATAGAGCTGAAGAATGTAGAACGACATTTGAAAATTATCCCGCATGTGTTTCTTTTGAACGAAAAATCGAAATTTAAAGGAGAAATAACGATTATTTCTAGCCTTAAGGATGGACACTTTATTTTTCAGTTTATCATTACTCTTTACAATTCATCCTTCATCCTCAAGGTTAGAAATAATCGTTATTTCTCCTCGAAATAAATTTTGATTTTTCGTTCAAAAGAAACACATGCGGAATAATTTTCAAATGTCGTTCTACAATCATAAGCAACATTGTATTATAAACAGTTAGAAGAGTTCACCACCGAGCTGATCTAAGCACTCCCATTAATTTTCACACTTCAGTATTGACACTAAAAAAATATTTTAAAACTCTTCTGCAAGTACTCAAGTACAAAACCTAAAATGTTTGTGAAATACATTTTACCATAAATTAATGTTTTGACTAAATCAATAAGGAATCTTGGGTTTGATTTCTTTCTATAATTCTTTTATTTCTCGAGCTTTCTGGCTAACATGCTCTTCAACACGGAGACCCAGAAATTAAAGAATTATAGAAAGAAATCAAACTATAGATTCTTTATTGAATATTCCAAAGTGTAAAAGCATGGAAGAATCTTCATTATAAATCGAAGTACACAATTCTTTTAAATAATATATAAATGATAAATTAGATAACTACATAGCTACAGATCGCTACATAAGATAATTGACAAAGCGCAGAGCGGCCATTCAACATCATCAGCCATTCAATCTCCCACCGACTACAGGAGTGACTACTGTGAAAAGAAGGTTGTATGACCTCTATATTCCAGATGACCATCTATTTGGATTTCATTAAATGCAAAGGCATAAGCGAGGCCGTTCAACTTAGTGTCATGAACATGTCAACTGGAACAATGGAACAATGTTATATTCACTGACGAGTCAAGACTTTCACTAAATCCGGATAGTAGAATGGTTTAAGAGTGTGTGAATAGAACTAGGCATTACGATTTGGAACACCGTCCAGCTTGGTGTGACTGACCTGTATGGACAGGATTTTCTTTAGGTCAGCGTTCCATCCTCCATATGTAATCTCCAGGATCTGTGTCTGCAGAGAAGTATCTAATGAAGTCCTCTATCCCCGTGTAAGACCATATGTAGCTTCAGTAGGAGACGGATTCATCCTGATGGATGACAAAGCTCGACCACATTGAACAAACGAGGTGAACGATTATCTGTTTAGCCAAGGAATGTATCCAACAAATGGTATGGCCAGCATTTCCCCCCCGATCTCAATCCAATTGAATGAGATGTCATAGATAGGGAGGGTCATTGCCAACCATCTCTTCAGACCCTCCAAGGAACTGAAATCCGCTCTTTACAATATGAGTGGCAATCTCAATGTCGACCTCATCAAGAGATCATTTGATGGAAGACTTGTATCGACGATGTCAAGCATGATTCATAAGCTGGTGAAGGCTACATTCCTAATTGATTTTTTATTTTATTTTTTATTTTAAAAATACCTCTCCATTTTTAGTAATTATATTTTAATTTTATTATAAAAAATATTCTGATTATATACTATGTTTCTAAATCTTACTCATTTTCATTTAAAATACTATTTGTTTTGTTTTGTTTTTTTTTAAATTGTTGCGTACGCTCTTTTTTTTTTTTTTTTTTGTCTTGTCTTTAACTTTTGGAGAGGAGTGTAATTCAACAAAAATCAGTGTGTCAGAAATATTCCACCTCTTTTTTTTTTAAGAAAGTATAACCTGTCAATCCTTTTAACTTGACTAAACAAGCTAGTATGGGCTCCATTTATGAACCAATCTCTTTCACGAGTTTTCATCTTACGCCTCTAGTTTGAAATTAGTTTCTCAAAATTAAAATTAAACGATATAGCGCTGAGATTAGAGATAATCAGGCACGAATCTTTCCTCTACGAATAAAACAAACTTCTACAATCCCCCACTGCGCGATGAAAAAATAAATACTGCAAGGACTTGGATCATCAGTTTTCCATTTCATTCTACCATTTATATTAATCATATCTTCGCTATAGTAATTCGTTAAATTAGGAAAAAAAGTTGTATTACAAAATTAGGCCATTTTCAAATAAATAAAGGAAGAGATACTTTTCTTCTATATATAACCAACTTATAGTACACTCATGGACAAAACTTAAGGAAGTGGGAAGTCTTTCATGTTGACGGTTGTCTGTTTTTTTAAGGAGATAGGGATAATTTTGTTCACACTTGGTTAACTTATATGTCTTCACAATAAAGGTCACTGTAATATATTTCAGATTTATTGTCTGAATCCCGATATACATGCTATAAGGTATACAATTTTCTCAAGTTTTTTTCATTAGTGTATATTAATTATCCCCATGTGTTTCATTGACAAGATAGAAGATATAAAAAGGTGACATTCATGATGTTTCTATTCATCATTCTTTCTTCTTCTTTCGTATTTTCACTCAATCATATCAGGATATCAAGCTTGTAAAGCTTGTTGATGGTGTCTGCTGGGAATGAGTAGAGCTTATCAATGGATGAGTCAATACAGTCAATAATATGTTTTTGGGTTGCAGGTTGAGAATTTCACTCAATATATAGTGGGGAAACTTTGCAACCATTCTGGAAAGTCATTATTTATTTCACATCATTCTTTATTCCGCTTTATTCACAAACCAGACATGTTTAAGCAACAGCTAATCAACATGTACGTAGAGTCTAAGAATGTATGTAAGGAAGAATGTCTAAAATATGTTTTCCAAGAAAATACCTACCCGTTATCTAATCAACGCTGTAATTCTTAACCCAACAGTGTCTTGAGAGCCTGGAGGATACCATCTCAAGAGGCATCCATCAAATTCAACCCTCAAGACAATGCCTGCCATACGATGAGCTAATCTTCCCTTCCACCATTTTTTTTTAATTAAGGTATATCTTAAAACTTATCTTTTAATCTACTTATTGTGTCGTAACTTTTTATATAATTGAAACTTTTAGAGCTTAGAATATTTCTCAAAGTTGTATTTATTCATTTATAAATTTACTTGCCCTCTATCGACAAAATCTGCAACAATTAATTGTTTATAAAATAAATGAAGCTTCCAGGGTTAAGTTTCTTATGCTATTTTTTATTTTCAAGCTTTCGGACTTGTCAGTCCTTCAACAGGATTATTACTTTAACAACTTAATAATAAATACAATTTTTATATACACATTATTATATACATATTTTAAATACTTATTATACATTGAGAGAAAAATATATTACATTATTCCAGTTTGAAAAACAAAATGTTTTAGAAGGCATAACGAAAATTACTACAACAATTAATTGTTTGGCAATGTATTTCTTTCTATCTTTCTACAGACCTTACTGCAATGATTAAAGTTTTTTTAATGAGAAGGCTTGGTTCATCAGTGGCGAAACCGCTGTGAGGGTTCATAACTGATGGTCAAGCCTTTTCATTAAATAACTTTTATCATTGCAGTAAGGTCTGTAGAGATAAAAAAAAACACATTGCCAAAAATTTAATTGCTTCAGTAATTATTTATGCTTTCTAAAACATTTTAAACGAATACAAGTATTCGTCAATACAATACTGGTAGGGGAAACATAACCCGCGAAATAAATCCCCTCATATATCAATCCTAAAATTAATATAGAAAACAATATTTAAGTCCTCTAAATTTATTTTTAATTGGTTGTTTTAAGATAATAATATTTCGCTAGAATAAATAGCTCTATCTTTAATTTTGAAAAAATACAATATTAAAACAGCTCTAGAAATATACTTCTTTATCCGATAAAATTGGGCTATCAGCTTTCAAGCTAAACAGCTCTTTATCAAAGTCCTAAGTGCAATAAAAGCAATACGTATGACTGACTGTTTTGGGACCACGATAAAGAGATGCTTAGATATTGTGAAAGCTGCTAGTCCAGTTTTATTATAATAGAATGAAATATCGTAATGGCTGTTTTTGAAATATTGTGTTTTTGATCAAAACGTATTTGTTTTCACCACACACACGCAAATTGTTTATCTATTTCTATATAACATACACTCATAGCAAACTTAAGGAAGTGAACAGTCTTTGATGTCATTTTTTTAAAGGAGACAGAGGCAAATTTGTTCACACCTGGTTATCTCGTGTGTCTTGTGTTGATCTTTTTTAAACCATTTGATTTTTTAATTTTATCTCGTGTGTCTTCAATAAAGGTCACTGTGTATCATCGAATATCTTTCAGAGTAATTGTCTGAATTCCGATATACAGTACATGCTAAAAGGTACAACTTCCTTAAGTTTTGTTCATGAGTGTAAATATGCAAAATTGATTTCAAATATTAATGATTAATATAATATTTGATATGTAAATTGATATCACATCCTATCGCCACCGTAGAACCTGGTAAATCTGTAAAATGTGGGCAACCACTGATTGGTTTACTTTTAAATCATCGATGCGATATCTGATATAGCTAATTTTTTTTTAGGTTTTTTAATAGATGGAACATTTATTGTCTCATTGTTCTGTCTTAAATATAGCATCGACTGTAAAGTAGTAGAAGACATGGGAAATGTGTCAAGATGAAGGGTAATGGTTTCACATGGGTGTCCTGAATACCAAAATCCACATTGCTGCACGGATATCCGGGTGTTTGTTCCTAACACCATTCTAACTTTCTTCTACTTTCATGTCAGTCAACTTCTATATTGTGTTAGGTACACAGATGCATTCCTTCTTACAGTAGCATGGTTTGGTAAACAACCCATTAAACTGTAATAGAACCATATAATAATCATCAGAGAGAACAAGCACAATGAACATTTCTTCATAACACATATCAAAGGAATTATTTACAATCATTAACAAAACTTAAGAAAGTTGTACCTTTTATCTTTTGAAATTATTTAAATATATTTTCAATGAAAAATTAGGTATAGATTTACCTTTGAAAATAAGTATCCCATGTTATTTATATTATTAAAATAAATATTATTACAATAGTTTTTTTCTAAGTGAAGAGTACAAAACAAATCCTTCAAAATCAAAATATTTATTTTCAAACCCAAAATTATTGAGAGAGAGAGAGAGAGAGAGCCGCTAGAATTATTAATAATATTCAACACACCCATACGAAGTACGTATAGCGTTTGTTTTTGATCAAAATACAATTTCAATACGCTATGAATTTTAAAATATTCTACTAGAAAAACATTCAATTTATCTTGAAAAAAATCTTTAATAATTATTAGAACTTGTAATTTAAAATCAAACGCTAACTTTATGATAAGTAGAATTACAATAAGACCAAATCCAAACAAATTAATAATGTGTGACGTTTCAGTAATAGCCTTGTTACCGGAAGGTCACACACTATTAATTTATTTGAATTTAGTTTTATTATCTTGTAGTTCTAATCTATAATCCAAATTGTACCTATTCAGTTATGAGAAGTATATTGTAATGTATAAAAATTAGGAAAGACACAAACTCCTAAGGTAATTTATTTTAATCAAAAGCAATCCCCCTCTACCTATTAACATGAAAAACAGAGAAGCAGTGAGAGAAAACCGTCTCTCTATGTAATAAAATACAATAATTCATAATCTCAAGCGATTAAATAATAAATTACTATGAGATGCAATATTTATAATGGAAATACTATTTTGTCGCAAACTATACGAGTGTAATAATTACACTCATGGACAAAACTTGAGGAAGTTGAAAGTCTTTTATTTCGCCGATTTTTTTTTAAGGAGAGGCAATTTTTTTCACACTTGGTTATCTCATGTGTCTTCAATAAAGTTAACTGTGTATCAAATATCATACAAAGTTATTGTCTGAATGCCGATATACATGCTTAAAGGTACAACTTCCTTAAGTTTTGTGTCCATGAGTGTAGTTACTTTAAACATATAAGTGATATACCACTTGAATAAGTGTTAATTTCAAAGAAAAAAATATTGGTTCTAAGAAGTATAAAGACGTTTAAGAGAGGTTAGATGTCTATGTAGAAAGAGACACTCAAAAGAAGAGATCTTCAGTATATAAAAAATATATATTTAAAAAAACATATTCAAAGTTAGGTAAAATATGCGAGCAACGCACTCCAAAACTTGTCACTAATAACACGTTACTTTTAACAAGGAAATGCACTTAGGAACAAAAAGAAGAATCTTTTTTTAAGGTCATAAGAAGGGGTTCGGAAGCCGCGTACAAATCACAATATAAATAATAGCAATAAAGTCATTAAAGTTCTGGACACATCTGAGAATATCTTTTTTTTTTTCATTGACCCTGGACCCAACTAGCTAATTAACCTTTAAAATAAAAGCTATTGTTTTTTACCAGCAGCATTTCGTGGAATGACAAAAACAAAATGACCACGCGGTAGTGGAAAGAAAGAAAAAAAAAGAAGAGGCAGAAGATTAGGTTTTTATTCTGGCAGACGATGAACGCGCGGACAAGAGAAGGATGTTAATGACACCAATCTTCTGGAGGCCATATTGATTGGGATCTGAAATCTTTGTTACTGAACGAGAGCATCTAACGAGGATTCCTCAACTACCTTGGTTGGATTGGGTTGGACCTAATTGATCTAATTGACGGGGCTGATCTATCTTCTATAACAGGCATTGAGTACGCCTGGAAGAATTTTGTGATTAATCAAGGAAGAATAAGATAATTAGAAATCACAGATTCATCGTCAACCTCTGTTTGAAAATAGAAGAGGCCACACCCAAAGTTACTCCAATAAAGAGGCTTCAACAAAAAGAAGTCTCAAGAACAGAAACTTAGAAAACCGGAGCCTCAACAATAGAAGTTTCTGAAACAGAAATCATGAAAGCAGGAGCCTAAAACAATAGAATTTTCTAGAACAGAATCCTAGAAAACAGGAACCTCAATAACAGAAGTTTTTAGAACAGAAGACTCGAAAACAGGAAATTCAACAATAGAAGTTTCCAGAACAGAAGCTTCGAAAATAGACGTCTCAGCGCAATAGAAGTGCCTAGAACAGAAGCCTCGAAATGAGGAACCTCAACAATAAAGGTTTCTAAAACAGAAACCTAGAAAACAGGAACCTCAACAATAGAGGTTTCTAAAACAGAAACCTAGAAAACAGGAACCTCAATAACAGAAGTTTCTAGAACAGAAGCCTCGAAAGCAGAACCTCAACCATATAAGTTTCTAGAACAGAAGCCTCGAAAGCAGAACCACAACCATAGAAGTTTCTAGAACAGAAGCCTCGAAAGCAGAACCTCAACCATAGAAGTTTCTAGAACAGAAGCCTCGAAAACAGGAGCCTCAACAATAAAAGTTTCTAGAATAGAAATCTTGAACACAAACGTCTCAGCAATAGGAGTTTTTCCAAAACATAAATTACAAAAATAGGCCTCAACAATAGAGGCTTTAACAAAAGAAGTCTCACAAAAACAGAAACTTTGAAAACCTATGTTTGAGCATTAGAATCCCTCTCAACAGTAGAAGTTTTTAAGAATAGAAACTTCAAAACAGAAATATCTATAATAGCGTCTTCAATAATAATGGTTTCAAAAAGTCAATATAACATTGAAAACCGAGCTTTCAACAATTGAATTCTCTCTCAAGAACAATACCTAAAAAAGGCAGAAGTATCATTAATAAAGACATAAAGAATAAAAATCTCAATATATCACCTATATAAGAATGCTAAGCGCGCAATAAGATCTTAAAACTATAGAGCTCAACAATAAAAGCCTTGATACTATAGGATTCAGAAATGTAAGTTTCAGAACAAATCTCATTGTTGAGCCGTCTATTATTTGTTTCCATTGTTGATTTCTAGTTTTATTTATATAGTTATATGAGTGTGTGTTATTTAAACCCACAATAAAGAGGTCTCTCTCTTTTTTTGTGTGTGTGTGAACACATGATTCAATAAGTTTCAGAAATATAAATTTCATATGAAAAAAATGTAAAAGACTTAATTACATATTTTCCAAAAATTAAAGAAAATCGCAAATACCGAGATGATCAATATCTCACGCCATCAATTCACATAACCACATCGACATTTACTTCTCTGTGATCATTTTAACTGTTCTCATTAGCGCACATGTGCCCCTGACAATGGCCTATATAAACCTTACTAAATCTTTCTAATGGTAATTTAACATTCTAATGTACATTTACCATTGTGTTTTGGATCTCTAATGAGGTCTATCCTGATTTATCTATGTAAGATGAAAGAAAGAGAGCTCTAAATGATGGGAAATTCTCTTGTTACCATAGGATTCACCATAATCCTAACAGATGTGGTAGAACTTTGTCACGCTATCCTAAGGACCTGAAGACTTCCTTAGAGCCATTCCAAGGATTTATTTGACAGGATTAAGTGGTTGTTTGAATCCAAGTATCATATAGATGTCATGAAACATCTTAAACCTCCAACTCCTTTAAAGGAAGATTTGTAAGAATTTCGTATCTCTCTCTCAATGTCCCCATTATTTCAACAGTTATCATAAAGCGCTAGCGATAAACTACAATTTATTTTAAGGAGAATCGCCATTTTAAATTCCACATTTTTCTTGTAAATGTATCTTTCTGAAGTATTTTCGGAGATTCAAATATATATAAATTACAAATCGTATGACGTTATGTTTGGGGCATGCATGTACAGACTTATAAATTCAAAAGTCCAACTTCTTTCTACATATGTAGAAATATTATGATGCATTAGCGCGCCATCTGTTATCAAAATTCGAAACTATTATAGACACGTATGATTCTTTTCAAAAATAAACAGTTTCTACTGTTCTTACTGCAATGGAAAAATTAATGGGAGGGCCTGGCTCATCAATGGTGAACCCTCCCAGCGGTTTCGCCAGTTTAATCTACCATACCTCTGTTATATTGCATTTTTAGAACTTCTTTTATAGTGATGTGTGTACTTTCTCAGTGATATCATTCGCTAACTATCCACTATAATAATTATGGCCTGTACAACGTGTTCTAGGGATAGTTTTTTAAAATTTGTAAGGAATATAATTCTCTCACTTTCATTATTTTACTGTTGTTGTTAACTGTATTATTACAAGAGAATGAATTTCCAGACATCATTTCTAAGTAGGAATCAAAGTTAACGAGTTTCTCTATTAAGAAATAATAAACAAAGTCATCGCCGTTATCTAACTGTATTATACTGAAGAATGATGTTTATTGATATTTAAACATAATACTTTACAGTCTCACGCAATTCTGGCCTTAACTATCCGTTTCATGATTTTTTAGGATGCCTGAATGACCAATTTTTTGGTCGTTGAGGTGCAGCTTGCACCACGCTGATGAGGGCCAACAGCCCGAAACGCGTCCGTGGTTAGCTTTTCTTGATTAATCAAGAATGGGTATTTGGCCAATTCTGGAATAATTCAAAATCAACGAGAATAGTTGATATTTATTCCGATAGATGGCGCAAACCATCAGCAACTTTCAGTTGCACGATAAAGAGATGCCTTTTTCATAAATAATACTTTAAAGTTTTATTTAACTCCAATATTCCTTCGTACATCAAATATATTTCAGAGTTATTGTCTGAATCCTGATATACATGCTAAAAGGTACAACTTCCTCAAGTTTTGTCCATGATTGTAAATATGCGAAGTAAACTTTGAGTTAGTTGTGTTCAGAAATCGTGTATGAACGCTACGACAAATCTTAATATTTTATCTTATAGAATTTTGTTAAATTGTTTCAGATCCTGTGTGTGATGAATGTTAACACGAGGAAACCAAGGAATTCGACCTCCACAATGTATATAACACAAGACTGAAAGAGAGACAATCCGGGTAGTTGACGACTCCTGAATCTTGCTCCAGGAACTCGTGGATTATCCAAATAATAAATAAGAAACCGGGAGATCTTTTTTTCAATGAAGTCGCTGACAGAAGACCTTCGGAACATCACCTGCCAGATAATTGCTTTGTTTTTTTATATATTTCCTCTAATCTAACTATATATATATTAGGTACACACACATTAAAAGGACATCTCGGCTTTCAGATGCAATTCCTTATTTTAACGACGTTTTTCAATGAACATTATTTACTTTCATCACACACAGGATCTGAAACAATTTAACAAAATTCCAGGAGATAAAATATTAAGGAGATTTGTCGTGTTGTTCATACACGATTTCTGAACACAACTAACTTAAAGTTTACTTCACATATTTACACTCATGGACAAAACTTAAGGAAGTTGTACCTTTTAGCATGTATATCAGGATTCAGGCAATATCTCTGAAAGATATTTGATACACAGTAACCTTTATTGAAGACACACGAGATAAAATTAAAAATTCAAATGGTTTAAAAAAGATCAACACAGGACACACGAGATAACTAGGTATGAACAAATTTGCCTCTGTCTCTTTCAAAAA
>CP092866.1:38777907-38804982 GCA_030710605.1 Cordylochernes scorpioides | reverse complement strand
AATGAGATCAAAGACTGTTCACTTCCTTAAGTTTGTCTATGAGTGTACGTCGTATATAAATATATAAACAATTTGTTTGCGTCTGTGTGTGGTAAAAACAAATACATTTTGGTCAAAATCACAATATTTCAAAAACAGACATTAATATACGTTTCATTTTATTATAATAAAACTGGACTAGCAGATTTCACAATATCTAAGCATCTCTTAATCTTGGCCCCAAGATAGTCAACCAAGTGTGAACAAAATTTTCCGTCTCCTTAAAAAAAAAAAAAAAACAGACAACCGACGACATAAAATACTTTCCATTTCCTTAAGTCTTGTCCATGAGTGTAGATGTGGTTTTGACTATAGTGTAGCCCTCAATCTAACACTTCATCTGTTGAGAAACTTGTAGATAAGAATATATTGATAATTATAAGCTTATTTTCCACGATTTTATACTTTTTTTTTTCTTTTCTAAGAATGAATGGGAATCATACATTTACATGTACTTTATTTATTCACAAGAAAACACACTCTTATCTACGTTATTATATTCAGCATAATATAATGTATATTATTATTATAATAGTGATAACTAACCATATATACAATTATATTGCTAATAACGATTATTACAATAAGTAAACAGTTGAATCAGGACTGGCTGGAATTCCAAATACGTTTGTAGAACTGGCGTCTTATTTCCATTTAATCACCAAATGTCTGCAAATGTGAAAAGCAGTTCGACTTTGCACTTACAAATGTGCCAGATCCCCGTTTGGTTACTTGCATTCGCTGGTAGGGTTGGACTTTTGCTAGAATCGGGGGCCATTGGAGCATTCTTTTATTTATTTTTTTAATCAGAAAAAAAGTGCCCAATGCGGGAATCGAATCCGGGTCGTAGCGGTCGAAAACCAACGGTTTAGACCATCCTTCCACCGACAAACACCTATTTATCTAATGATGGAAAACGTTCACACAAAAGGCAGTGAAAAGCCTTTAATTTTTTGTTTGTTTGTTTGTTTGTTTGCTTTTAAGGAGACAGAGGCAATTTTTCTCACACTTGGTTAACTCATGTGTCTTCAATAAAGATCACTGTAATATCTTTCAGAGTTATTGTCTTGATCCCGATATACATGCTAAAAGGTACATCTTTCTCAAGTTTTGTCTCTGAGCCCATGCTAATATTGTTTTCTTCTTATCGTTATAGTTTTAACGTCGAGCAAGTGACGCAGGGCCCATGCTGATGTTATTTCCATTCCATTGTAGCACTGTACCGACGAGTAAGTAACTAAGTAACCAAGCAAATTTTCTCTATAATCGTTCCATTGTAGTTTTTCGTAGTAAAAAAAAGGGGCCATGTTTAGCTTCTCTGTTTTATTTTCACTATTGGAGTGAAGTTGGTATTCTCCAATTCCCATACATAGTAACTAGGTATTTGTTAGAGGTATGTTGGTACGTGTGTGAGAAGAGGATCTGTAAAAAAATGGTTTGAAACACAAGAGAAAAGAAGAGGATATTGTGTGAAATCCCTCCGAGCCGGGAGGATTAAACAATTAGCTAGCAGCTCCCCCGCCAGGAAATGAGAGTTTAATTGGCCTGAAGTAAATGCGCTCATCAGCCTGCCACGCGACATCCTCTGGCCTCGATCCCCTTCCTGCTCCCTCTCTCCTCTTGTGCTTGCTTCCACTCTTCGATGGCTTGTCAATGGCTTTTATAGCCTTTCCTCTTCCCATCTTGATTCTATACAATCGTTTTGATGGTCTGAATCAATTGCTTCTGAACGCTTTCCTGTCCTATCTTGATTCTAGATAACCGCTTTGATGGATTGTCAATGTCTTTTAACACCTTTCCAGTTCTCTTATTCATTCTATACAATCGTGTTTTTTGTTTTTTTTTTATGGTTTGAATCACTGGCTTTGGAAGGCTTTCCTGTTCTCATATTTATCTAAACAATCGTTTTGATGGTCTGTATAAATGACTTTTATAGCCCTTTCCTCGTCCTATCTTGATTCTACACAACCGTTTTGATGGCTTGTCAATGACTTTTGAAACCTTTCCTCTTCCCATCTTGATTCTACACAATCGTTTTGATGGTCTGTATCAATGGCTTCGGAACGCTTCCCTGTTCCTATCTTGATTCTACACAACCGCTTTGATGGCTTGTCATTGACTTTTGAAACCTTTTCTATTCTCATCTTGATTCTACACAATCGTTTTGATTGTTTGTGAATGACTTTGGAACGCTTTCCTGTTCCCATATTGATTCTATACAATCGTTTTGATGGTCTATATCAATGGCTTTGGAACGCTTTCCTGTTTCCATCTTGATTCTATACAATCGTTTGGGTGGTCTGTATTCCCATCTTCATTCTATACAATCGTTTTGATGGTCTATATCAAAGGTTATGGAACGCTTTCTTGTTCCCATCTTGATTCTACACAACCGCTTTGATGGCTTGTCAATTACTTTAGAAACCTTTCTTGATTCTACACAATAGTTTTGATGGTCTGTATCGATGGCTTCGGAACGCTTTCCTATTCCATTTTGATTCTACACAACCGTTTTAATGGCCTGTTCTCATATTAATGCTACACAACCGCTTGCCAATGGCTTTGGTACTTTCCCTTTTTCAAATCTTGATTCTACATAGCCGCTTTGTGGATGACTTTGGAACCCCTTCCTGTTTCTATCTTGATTCTACGCAACCGCTGTGATGGTCTGTAAATGGTCTTCGAACTCGTTCCTACACTTTACTTTCTAATCTTCCCTCTATTCAATTGTAGAGCTCTTTGATACTTTTCAATTAATGGCAAACCCTTTTCTGTTCTTCGCTTATTCATCTTCTCTGTCTTCAAAAATATATATTCTTGATTTCCTATTAAGAAGGCATGAATTTCTTTTTTTTTTTAACTGATTTGTGACCTTCCCATCGCCTTTAAAAAACTTATCCTTTCGTAGTTTTCATCTAAAAGCTATTTCAGTATTTCATATAAAATACCTTAATTACAAATCTATTTCTGCTTTCAAAGAGTTCTCAATTTTGTATACAGAGCTCTTTAATAGCTTCAATATAAAGAGTGGACTTTACGGAATCTATCTTGATCTTCACCTTCCCCTCTCTCTTTCCCGCACTGGTTTTTGGAAATATGCAAATAAGGTATAGATTTAATTGTTTAATTAATGTCTAAGAGATTTAAATCAACTGAAGGAATAGATTTCGAAGTGTTTCTGCTTTGAACACTCAATCAGTTCGCCTTTTTATTCTATAAATGGATTTTATAGGGTTGTGTTTATTGAATACCGTTTTTAATATCTTTAACTTTCGGGTTTTAACGCCCTTCCAAGGGAGTATTCTTAACGCCCACAGGAATACTCCTGTAGAGAAGAGAGCTAAGATTCGAAAGCTAGAGATATAAAAAAATAAATTTAAGAAACACAACCCTGAATGATATTTACCGGCAAAATAAATATGCGTAGTGTAAATGAATGGAATAGTCAATAGAAGAACAGCTTCAAAATGGTTCAAGAGATCTAGAGAAGGAGACATCAGCCTTGAGAAAAAAAAAACTCGAATGAGACGACCACTAGTGGCGGATATTGAGACCCTACGATTTCTAGTGATGGACAACCCACAACAATCTACGCGTGAAATGTCAGCTAGACTTGGACCATCCAAAGATACGATCAACCGAACTTTGCACAAGCTGCACCTTTTTTTTTATCAAACGCCCAAGACAATATTCCCACGACCTGACTATAGCCCAGTCCCCAGAGGCGAGTCGATATCTGTAAACGAGTGTTAGAAAATCCGCAAGATCTTCGGTTTTGGAAGCGGATTGTAACTTGGAATGAAAAGTGGATCTATCTTCGTAACCCCGACACAAGAATACAATGGGTACCCTGTGATCAAGAGGCTAAACCTGTAGTTAAACAGAATCGCTTTGGCCATAAAGTGATGTTGTCTTTATGGTGGAACATCGATGGTATTGTACACTATGAAATGTTCCTGATGGTCTTGCAGTTAATGCCGATCTCTACTCAGAACAACTCAGCCGAGTATATGAAGTTTTGAAGAATCGATAGCCTGCTTTGATCAACCGAAAGAAAGTACCACTGCAACATGACAACGCTCCATCTCATCGAGCTAGGTTAACAACGAATAGAATAAAGGATTTTGAGGGTATTGAAGCTATACCTCACCCTGCTTATATCCCGGATATTGTGCCATCTGATTATGCATTATTTCGGCCCATGGTTACATTTATAAGGGGAAGACACTTTGAAACACTCCAAGAAGTCGAAATTGCCTGTCGTGACTTTTTAAACTCCAAACCCCGAGAACGGTATCGTCAGCAAATTGAAAACCTGGCAAAAAGATGTCCGACTGTTATTGAAAATGACGGTCTCTCTACTCCAATGAATAAATATGTTTTATTTATATATTATATATATATGGTCGCAGTGGTACAACCTGCTCCACGCTGACGAGAGCCAAGAGCCCGAAACACGTTCGTGGATGAATTTTCTTGATTTATCAAGAAATTGGGTTGGCCAAATATCACGGAAGAGGTTAAATCAACGTTTAGTTGATTTCTGTTCCACTAGATGGCGCTCTGCCATCTAAAAAGCTCATGTGTTCGTGGTCAGGATATGTCCTTTTTTGATTTAATACCAATACCTGACCTTTATTATTCTATTATTTTCACATTATTTAATTTGTATTATAAAAAAATATTATATATACATGGGAACGAACTTTTGATACAGCCTGGTATATAGCAATGTATCTAGCTTAAACTTATCAAGTATCAATGTAGGTATAACACTATCCAGGTTTGTCAATCAATCAAATGCCGATGCTGAAACCTGATGGATAGAATGAAGTTCTCCAGAGATCCATCTGGATGAAGGAAGAATCTTATTTTAAATCTAAAACATTCCGATAATTAGGATATACGTTTTTATCGAGCCATAAAACAAGACGATCTACCAAGAGGCTCTTTGACGGGTCTATCGTAAATGTGAGACATTTTTGAGTCTTTTAGACATAATTACAAGGCAATAACGCACCATCAATATACACTGGTGTCCAAAAAATAAGAAACTTAACCAATATTGAAATTTCTCAAAGGCTAATTTATTAACAAATATAAAATTTAGTATACAAATAGTTTAAACTATGGAGAATTTGACTAGCTATATGAAAATAAAAAAAAATATTTGAAATAATGAAATATGCAAATTATTACCAACATACCCAAAGCTAAGGTTCCAGATTTTAAAGAAATAAGATATCAATAGGGAGTATGATCACCTCTAACAGCTATCAAGGTCTCACAGCGAGCCCTCATTCTGTTTACCAGGCTTTGGAGGAGGTCCATGGGTAGTAAACCCCGCTCCTCCAATAGAGCAGTTCTTAGCTCAACGCGGGTTCTGGGAGAGGGGTGATGAGCTCCAATACGCCTCCCTAGAGCATCCCACACATGCTCTATTGGATTCAGGTCCGGAGATCTGGCTGGCCAATCCATCCTTCTAATATTCTCACTCTGGAGATATTCATTGACTAGCCTAGCCCTATGCGGACGAGCATTATCGTCCATAAAAATTAAATTGTGACCAATTTGATCTCTATAAGGTCTTAGATAGGGCTCAAGGATCTCGTCCCTGTACCTTTGGGCAGTTAAAGTGCCCCCAGAAAAAAATGTGGAGGGATGTGCGTCTGCTAGAACTGATGCCAGCCCAGAGTAAGAGACTGCCCCCTCTAAAACTGTCTATTTCCCTGATGTTACTGGGATGATAGCGGGTTCCAGGCTCCCTCCAGATGAAAACTCGTCGAGAATCTGTGTTTAAACTAAATCTTGACTCGTCACTGAAGAGAACATTGGCCCACTGATCATGAGTCCAGGCGTGATGTTCCAAGCACCAATTCAAGCGGGCTCTCCTGTGAGCAGAGGTTAAAGGGATACAGACCATTGGTAGTCTTGCATAAAGAACACCTTCGTGAAGCCTTCGGTAAACAGTTTGTCTTGAAATTCTCGTTCCAGTAGCACTTGAGAGTTCATTAGAGAGTTGAATAGCTGTCATCTCCCTATGGCGCTTGGCAGTTACGACCAGATAACGGTCTTCAGAGGTAGCTGTTTTTCTTTTTCTACCAGAACCTTCTTTTCTTATGTTGGTTCCTGTCTCAATGAACTGTTTCCATATTTTTCTGACCACAGATTTATTCACATTTAGCCATTTTGCTACTTCAACTTGTGATTGCCCTGCCTCCATTCTTCCAACAGCTCTCCATTTTAAATCATCTGCTAAAATTTTTCGTAAACTCATAATTAACTAAGGATTAAATAAAATTATATTTGGACAATTCTTAGATGGGGTAAACGACACGCCAAATAGCACACTTATAAAGACAAGCAAAAATTTGCATATTTTCAATTTTACCGAATCGAATGGTTGCGATAAATAAATTCTACGACTTAAAATACCAAATTAAATTACTTTTTAGCTTTTAGCGTTGTATATTTTAAAACATATCATTAAAAAAACAAAAGTTTTTAATTTTTGGACACCAGTGTATAAGAAATAAGGATATTAAAGCACGAATGTTTTTTTTTAACACATAAAACAAACTTCTACTGTCCTTAATGCGATGAAAAATATTGAGAGGGTTCATCACTGATGAGTCAAGCCCTCCCAATATTTTTTTCATCGTAGTAAGGATAGTATAAGTTTGTTTTATATGTAAAATATAAACATTCGTGCTTTAATGTTTTCATTTCTTATATTTCCGACATAATGTAAGCATGATGTATAAGCACGTCACACATCTGTTTATTGGAGTTTTAAGCTATTTTTGACGCGTATGTTTCTTTTATATAAAACAATTATCTATCATTGCAGTAAGAGGACAATAGAAATAGATTTTATTTAAAAGAAACGCGTCAAAATAGGTTAAAATTTCAATTGTAGAGATGGATAACCTTTGAACAATTATATAGGAGTATATTTGCATATCGGTATTTACATATTACACGCCTATATTGACAAAGGTTACTATTACGGGTTATCACACGAAAATGGAATGTATTAGAGCCTAAAGTAAATATAACTTAATACACAGAAAAGCGTACACTCAAGAGTACAACACCAACAACAAGAAGGAATTAAAACTCACGATTAATAAAATAAAATAAAACAGTACTTATCTTTATTGCAGCGTTGGAAGGGATCGGACTTGGGTCACACAGAGATCCCCAGACACGGAAAAATCACATAGAAAAACACTTTAAGCGTCTCCACACTAATTCTTCTCGCTCTGGGCCCCCTCGCATTCCCTTAGTCCCCTTCTTATATACAGACATGGCCACATTCGTCCAATGAGAAGGCGTGAGACATTGATTCACTAATAAACGAAGACAACATTCTTCCCGCTAAAAACTGATTAAAAAAAACTGAAAATGTTTGTAAATATAATTTGACAATATAAATGTCCATTAGTTATCAATCTTTACAGGGTCTCGTTAGGTTCGCCGAATAGACTCTTCTTCGACAGATCGGCTGGTTTTATGGCCGAACGATCGCTTACCAACTGAATGTTTTTTGGTCCAAACTTCTTTTAGTGTTTTGAATTTCAATGTTTACCTATAGTGAACAATCATCTGTCCACTTCCACTTCCTGTCCTGGATATTATTTGCTCTGTTCAGTATTGGCTTCTTTATAATTTGAATCTTTTAAAGTGTCTTTGAACGGATTAATAATGGTGATTCCATTCTGCACACATTGTCGCATATTTAAGCAAAATCGTCCATTACAGCATTAGAGCTCTAAGAAGTGGTCTGGTGGATTAAATCGGCGAAGCCACTGTGTGGGTTCCCCATTGATTAGCCAAGCTTTCCTGGTATTTATTATTATTATTATTATTATCACTGTAAGGACAGTAGAAGTTTGTGTTATTCGAAAAAGAAACATTCGTGCCAAATGTTTTTTTTTTCTTATATATAGATGGCGTGTTATTGACCTATAATATTTACTTTTTATATCGATAGCAATTTTCTTCACGGGAGTCATTCCAAAATAACAAACGAATTGGAAATGCAGTTCGGGAAGTTTTTTTTTTTATTGCTTGTTCATCTAAATACTAAAGATAGGCACAAAGCTGGCATTATTAATATGGATAATAGATGGTTTATAGCGTATATAGAGAGAGAGAGTATGTTGGTTTATTATTTGAACAAATTTTCAGTGCGTATTTTGGTTACCTATATCATAAAGAAAAAAAAAGAGTATGTATGAACGCTATTTTTTTATTATTATTTCTATTGTTCATCTCCCGAAAGCTCTTCTAAGGTTTCTATAATAAAAACTTTGCGTATTCAAACATATATTTTCGTATTTCGTAAATAAATTTTATCATGAATAAATACTTTTCGTGTTCAAATATATATTTTCGTGTACCTATATGGGCATCTCTCCCTTCAATTAAGTAACAGAACGATGCATTATGTTCATCAGTCTAGTAAAAACTTTAGTAGCGGTGATGAAGAATGAGCCATAACACCAGTTTTGGTAAATTAAAGGGAGAGGTGACCATCTAGGTAGATGAATTTTCCAAAACTGGTGTTGTGTCTCATTCTTTATCACTACTGGTAATGTTTTTTAATAAGGTGATGAACATAATGCATCGCTCTGATACATAATTAAAGGGAGAGGTGCCCATATAGGTACATGATTATATTCCTCCCGCAATACTTTGTTAAAGGTTGATAAAGGTTGGCGTTCAGCCAACTGAATTATTGGTAAATAAATTATTTTTTGATCCAATATATGATTTTTTAATTAAAAACGTTGTTATATTTTTTTTTCGCGCGCGCGCGCGTTGCGATATATATTATTTTATATTTATTAAATTGTTTTTTTATTATTATTTTTTAGTTCATGTCCTATTGGGATTTGAATTCTTGTTTATAAAACAATCATGCATTTTTACTCGCTATCTGTATTCATGCAATAACACAATGGGTTGAGGTGATTTAACTCAACCTTCAATTAGATTCCAATTCCAGTAGATATCAGGTGTATGTGATACGGCGGACTCTTTCACGGTAAGATTTGTTATATGCAGTAGGAAATATGTATAGACAAATATATATTGGGTTGTAAAGAAAGTTCGTTCGGTTTTTGTATCTCTTTGTTTCATAACGGTTTTTGTTGTTATACGGTAAAGTGTTTATATTCTTTAAATAGTACTTGTTCTGCTCTACAAACCTGTATCATTTGATTTTTGAAACACGTAATTTTTAAATTCTTTTTCTAGGCTTGAAAATGGAATATCCAGGAGGCAAAAATCAACATTTTCGACATCTGCTTCTCTTTTCATCGAGGTCAAAAAGCAGCCGAAGCTGCTCGGGACATATGCAACGTGTATGGAAAAGGTGTCATAGGGGAGCGAGCAGCACAAAAATGGTTTGCAAAGTTCAAAAACGGCGACTTGGACCTTGAAGACTCACCTCGAAGCGGACGACCATCAGAATTCGATAAGGAACATCTAAAAGCCCCGTTGAAGGAAGATGGCCGCCAAACAACCCGTGAATTGACTGAAACGATTAAATGTATTTCTGTGACCATCTCCAACCATCTTCAATCAATAGGCTTTTCTCAAAAACTCGGAGCTTGGGTGCCTCACGAGCTTAATGAAACCAACAAAGAAAATCGCCTTCAAATCGCTGCTCAACATCTCGCACGCCATCAATCAACACGGGGCCATAAACAACGATTTTTATACCGAATCGTTACGGGAGATGAGAAATGGTGTCTATACGTGAATATGGAGCAAAGAAAAGAGTGGGTGGCTCCAGGAGATACACCGAAGCCAAGAATAAAGCAAGATCTTCACTCACAAAAGGCTATGATCTGCGTTTTTTTTTTTTTGGGACTGCGAAGGTGTGCTGTACTGGGAAATGCTTGAAAGGAATGCCACGGTTAACAAGGACCTCTACATTGCCGAATTGCATCGCGTGAAGGAGTCTATTCAACAGAAAAGACTCGATCGTCAAGGTCAAATCATTTTCCTTCACGACAACGCTAGGCCGCATGTTGCACAAGTCGTCAAAGCCGCCCTTCAAGAGCTCGACTGGGAAGTTCTACAGCACCCGCCCTACTCTCCGGACCTTGCACCAACCGATTACCACCTTTTCCGCTCCATGTCAAACCATATGAAAAGCACTTCCTTCGATGATGAAGAGGACCTCAAAACCTGGCTCAACAACTTCTTCGACAGCAGACCGGGCGATTTTTGGCGGAACGGCATCAACAAACTAGTCGAACGTTGGGAGGAGGTCGTAAATAATAACGGAGAATACTTATTTATTGATTAATTAATTGTTATAATTAATGTTTTTGTCTGAATAAAATTGTCGAATAAAACCGAACGAACTTTCTTTACAACCCAATATATTTGTGCTAGAAGGTAAACTTTACATTGTCGAAACGATAGCCCAGGGGTACAGACTTCGGTCTAGGTAGCCCACTATCTAATGGTGTCGAAAAGATACAGGCGTCCAAGCAATACTAGCTTAGGTAGCCATTCCATCCTATGGTGTCGAAACGATAATTCGACTTCGACAGTTTCGCAGTACCCAAAAAACATCACGACATTCAAACATGTAAACCTCCGCAATAAGAAAAGCAATTCTCAATTTCTTTATTATTAATTCGATATAAGCATCTGTTAGCAACGCTCGTCTTTCTATAGCGGCGTTGATGCACAGATTTCTTTCATAAAGCCAAAAATCGGGTAAATCGGGAAAATTTGCCAAAACCGACTAAATTCGGTAAAAAGGAAATACAATATATCAATCGGGATAATTGTATTAAATTTCTTTATAATATTGTAGCGAAGCATTTATTATTTTACACTAGTATTAACAGAGTAACATTTTTTATGTTTATATTTTACTACTCTGTAAACGTCCCTCATTCCTTATCTTTTGTTTATCCTTCATAGTTTGTTCTTTCCTTAAATAAATTGCTGTGTCATCTTGAAGTTTGTCTTCCCTAATTTTCCACGTGACAATATATTGTATTTCCACTTTTGTAATAATTTTAAGAATCTTAAAAAAATATGAAAATATTGCTAAAGATCTCGGTCAAACGATCACGAAATCTGCATTGAAACTGAAATCACAAATTTAAAAAGGATTTCTCTCTGTAGATAGGATCTAATAAATCTTTCGACACTAAAGCCACCTAAAAGAATTTCATTTCATTTTATATGTATAGATAGCTCGTTATTGCTTTGTGTTAATTTATGCCTAACTGGCCTTGTATTTATTGTTTGCGGAAGAGCATTGCTCGATGCAAATATTTGAATGTAATTCTACTGTCCTATAAGCTTATGTCCATTAGTTTTCTTGAAAACCATTTCTGAGATTCCACCCTTCAGTGCTGCATATATAAGCAGAATCGTCCAATACAGTGTAAGAGCTCTGAAAAGCGGTCTGGTGGATTAAATTGGCGAAACCGCTGGGAGGGTTCACCACTGATGAGCCAAACCCTCCCAATATATTTTTTCATCGCAGTAAGGGCAGTAGAAGTTTGTATTATGTATAAAAGGAACATTCGTTCTTTTAAATCCTTTCATTTTATATGTATAGATGGCGCGTTATTGCTTTGTGTTAATATAAAAGCATAAAAAGTTCAGAGGTTTTTTAATACCCCAGAACCTCGTATATACGTACGCAGATTTGCATATCTTTCATATCTATATAAACTTTTTTTTCGGCACCAGAGCCTAAAATGTATCATATTTTCTAATAAACACACTCATTTTTATCATCATAAAAATACCATGACACTTATGAACACAAATTAAACTCAAATTTAATAAAAACAGGTTTAATAAAATTGATAAGATCGAGCTTTTATGAAGATTTTTATAAAAGATAGCAGAGATTATCCAAATATGCATATTGGTTTTTTTATTATCCTTTATTTTAATACGTGTGTTTGATTAGCATTATAATTAGAGTTTAGGATTTTAAAATTCACTCTCTCTCTCGAGAATTTCTCTTTATAAAAATTGTAGTTGAACTGTTGTTTCATTGAAGGGGATTTGAAAACTATGTTATAGGGAGTATTTCCTTATAAAGAATTTCGTTATAGAGATTATCTTTAAAAATGGTTTCTTTGTGGATTTTTGGTTTGAAAAAAGTTCCATTATTGAGCCTTTTTATTTATAGAGTTATATTGAAAAGTTTTTTTTTTGCTCGAAAAAATTTGTTATAGACTGTTTTCTTTATAAACAGTTTTGTAAAGAGGGTTTTCGTTATAATGAGTTTCACTATGGAAGGTTTTTCATCATAAATAGACTCGTTAGAGATTGTTTTTAGATAGAAAGAGTTTGGTTATAGCAAGGTTTCTCTAGAAAGAGTTTGGTTATAGAAAGGTTTCGTTAGAAATAGTTTGGTTATAGAAAGTTTTCTTTAGAAGGAGTTTGGTTATAGAAAGGTTCCGTTAGAAGGAGTTTGGTTATAGAAAGGTTCCGTTAGGAGCTTGGTTATAGAAAGGTTCCGTTAGAAGGAGTTTGGTTATAGAAAGGTTCCGTTAGAAGGAGTTTGGTTATAGAAAGGTTCCGTTAGAAGGAGTTTGATTATAGAAAGGTTCCGTTAGAAGGAGTTTGATTATAGAAAGGTTCCGTTAGAAGGAGTTTGATTATAGAAATGTTTCGTAAGAAGGAGTTTGGTTTTAGAAAGGTTTCGTTAGAAGGAGTTTAGTTATAGAAAAGTTTCGTTAGAAGGAGTTTGATTATAGAAATGTTTCGTTAGAAGGAGTTTGGTTTTAGAAAGGTTTCATTTGAAGGAGTTTGGTTATAGAAAGGTTTCGTTAGAAAGAGTTTGGTTATAGAAAGGTTTCGTCAGAAAGAGTTTGGTTTTAGAAAGGTTTCATTTGAAGGAGTTTGGTTATAGAAAGGTTTCGTTAGAAGGAGTTTGGTTATAGAAAGATTTCGTTAGAAGGAGTTTGGTTTTAGAAAAGTTCCGTTAGAAGGAGTTTGATTATAGAAATGTTTCGTAAGAAGGAGTTTGGTTTTAGAAAGGTTTCATTTGAAGGAGTTTGGTTATAGAAAAGTTTCGTTAGAAGGAGTTTGGTTATAGAAAGGTTTCGTCAGAAAGAGTTTGGTTATAGAAAGGTTTCGTCATAGGTTTTGGTTATAGAGATAATTTCGTTAGAAAGAGTATCAATGCACATTTTCATCAAAGAGTCATATTATAAATGTATTCAAGTTTTCAAATAGTTGGTAGAAGATTTAGTTATACCGAGTTTCCATATACAAAAAAATATTTCGTTGTGAATTCCAAAAAATATATGTTTGTTATATATCGGGAGAGTTTTACATAATGAAAATTCGGTATAAAGTTTCTTTTAACGGTTGAAAAGTAAATCATTATCAACTCTCAATGTATATAGAGTCATCCTAGAAAATGGAGGTTTCCTTAAATATTTCCGTTATACAGAGTTTTCTCTATACTTTTCGTTTATTTCAATGAGGTTTAGCGTAGCTACAAGTTGATCTAAACGAGAGTTTACTGTAAGAGTGTAGATGTCCCTACAGGAGCTATGTGTTCCTAGGGAGAGTCCCTATGGAACCACCCCGGCATGGTACTCACAGCCAAGTCCCCGGTGACTTCGCCCAGACCGGCCCCAGCCAAGGCACCACCAGCAGCACGACCGCTCGCCAACTCATGGCGTTCAGACTGATCAGAGGCGGGGCTGCTTTGACACGCCTCCCTGCGCGCGCATATGACGTCAGCCCTGCCCCTACATGACGTCATCTCCGTTCCCCCCATGTAAACACGATCAGAAGTTACAGGGTAGGGGGGACCAAGACCTTAAGTCAAAAATCGTGGCCCAATTCGACATAGATCGTCGCAGGATTCATAAAACCGACAACAAAACAGAACTTTCAGCACAATCCCTGAATGGTCACCATCCACGTAGAGTTTACACGAAATACCCCCAAAACGTATCACAACGAGAGAAACAGAATAGAATGGATGGTGGATGAAACCCAAGTACAACGTAATGATGGTTTGCAAGTAACTTCGACAAGCAACTGTCCGTAACTAGAACTTCTGGAGCAACGTACAAAAGTCGCCAACTATCCGGGACTTATCAAAATAAATCCTAATCATATAGACTATCATTCAAACAGTCGATAAGATCAAATACATCAACAATTAAATACAATTCAAAGCGATAAGTTTTTACTTATAAAATATAAATAAACATAGCTTTAAAATGGCATTAAATCATTAACTCTTCGACCGTTGGCGTACTAATTGCCTAGTTGTTGCGGTGGTCATCCAGCTAACCAGAAATCGCAAGGCTGATTGGTATTTTTGATGAATATTTCCTTAATGACTATTCAATAAATGTATTGACACCGAGGGGAATGGCAATCTGGAATCTCTGGGGATGGGCATCTGAAAGAAGTAGGTTGACAGTTTGCGTTTTCTTTTTTCTTAGTTCCTCTCAATCCTATAAAAATGTCAAAGTCTACATTAATCATTAAGTCTGGGATCACTTCTGAGCAAGCAGACTTGGACCCTACATGAGATCATTTCTTGTAAATCAGAGGTAAGTGGGAACATCATACTTGACAGTTGAAACGTCCTATAAATAAACCTTTCCATATTTCAAACCAAAATGGTCAATTTTTTGAGTTATGTTGTTTTTTTAAATAATACAATAGGTTTCCAGAAATGAGTTTCTTTTGATTTTTTTATTTAATTCTCAAGCTTTCGGACATCCCCGCCTTTCTACAATAATACAAAATGAACTAACGCCGTTAGATACTAAGATACTAACACTTAGTGTAAACGGCGTTTCCTTATAGTTCATTTTGTACTCTTGTAGAAGGGCGTAAATACCCGAAACTTGAGAGAATGAAATAAAAAAAATGTTTTTTAAAAACTTCATATCCAGAAACCTGTTGTATTATTCGATTAATATATAGGAGATTTAGAACATAAGTAGGCTGTTTGGAAAGATGGTTCCTTTTTACTGGTTTCGTGGTTTTATCAACAGCGGAAACACTTCCACTCTACGGCCAGAGCATTCCTTGTCACTTCTAACCTCTGAAGTGTTTTATTCTCTCTCTTTCCACACATTTTTATACCATACATATACACTCATGGAAAAAATTAAGGAAGTTGTACCTTTCAGCATGTATTGTATATCGGGATTCAGACAATAACTCTGAAAGTTATTTGATACACAGTGACCTTTATTGAAAACACGCGAGATAATCAAGTCTGAACAAAATTGCTTCTGTCTCTCCTTCAAAAAAAAAAAAAACAGATGATCGACGACATTAAAGATTTCCACTTCCGGAGTTGTGTGTGTGTGTGTGTGTGTCCATGAGTATACATAAATATAATTAGACTATATATATATATATATATATTGTGGATTTTAAAATATCTATTATTCCAATATTTTAAAGGACCAAGCGCCTCCCTTTTTCGAGGATGTTTGTGTTTTATAACTAAAACAGGTGAGCAGGTGTACCACTCCCGCTTTGTACGAGTGACCAGGGTAACAATTATCTCTCTGAATAAAATAATCCATCAAAAATTTGTATGTTTATATATATATATATGTTCATATATATATGACATATATGTTTATATGCTATAATTTTAAAATTAATATTATATTAATATATTTTGACAAAATTGGATTCGGTAGGAAGTGGATGCTAGCCCCGCGATTATTGTTTAACAAATATTTGTTAGGTTATATATATATATAACTTTCACTCGGATAAAATAAACCGGGCGAAGCCAGGTATATTCTCTAGTAGATGATAAAATTATATTGATTATAAATAATTCTATATAAATATTTTTTTTATTTTTATCTTTATAGATGAATATCCTCCCGGTAAAATTTCCACATGAGCCTTTCTAGATGGCAGAGCGCCATCTAGTGGAACAAAAATAAACTAAACGTTTATTTAACTTGTTCCGTGATATTCGGCCAACCCAATTTCATGATAAATCAAGAAAAGTCAACCATGAACGCGTTTGGGACTGTTGGCCCTCGTCAGCGTGGTGCAGACTGTACCTCTATGACCAAATATTTGGTCTCAGAGGCTTCCTGAGAAATCAGTGGAAACAACACCTCCATTCTACGACCATAACCCTCTAACCTCTGAAGTGTTTTATTCTCTCTTTCTCCATTTTTATACCATACATATACACTCATGGACAAAACTTAAGGAAGTTTTACCTTTCAGCATGCATATCTGGATTCAGCTCTTTTATTGTTTTATCACATACCACGTGTGATCAATAATTTCTAGGAATGAGATTGGATCACGAAAAATATTCAAAATAATTAAATAATTTTATAAGGACTTTATAGATAAAACATTTATCAACACGTAGAAAAAAAATTGATCACACAGACGCACGCGCTCACGTTTTTTCGAATTTATAAGCTCGAGTATATCAGAACATTTTCTAACTTCAGCATGGACTGTATTGAAAAACAGCGAGTCTGCATAGAGTCTTGCTTTAAATGAGGGAAAACAGCTTCCGAATCATTTCAAATGTTGAAGCAGGCTTTTAAAGAAGATGTTCTATCACAATCGAGGACATTTGAATGGTTTGCACGATTTAAAGCTGATCGAACAAGAGTCAAGGATGATCTACACACTGGCAGACCTTTATCGATAAGAAACTCCGAAAATGCACTCAAAATCAAGTCATAGATTAAAAAATCAATAATAACTATCAGAGAGCTATCAGAAGACTTGGATATCTCTTTTGGAACATGCCAAACCATCATAAAGAATAATCTGCATCTTAAACGATCCCCGGCTAAATTTGTCCCACATCTTTTAACGAATGAGCAGTAAGAACAACGCAAAGAAACGTACAAAAACATGGTCTAAATGTTTAATTATGATCCTCATTGGCTCAAAAATGTCATCACGGGAGATGAAACATGGGTGTACGGATATGATCCCGAGACTAAGAGGCAATCAAGCCAGTGGCTAGAGCCTGGAGAACCAAGATTCAAGAAAGCAAGGATGATCAAATCGGAGCTTAAGTGTATTTTATCACTTTCTTTGATGTAAAGGGATTGGTACACTATGAATTCGTGCCCGAGGGTCAGACCATTAATCAACATTACTATCTTGATGTGCGACGTTAAAGGGAGGCTCTGCGTCAGAAACGACCCGAAAAATGGCATCAGAAAAATTGGGTCTTGCATCATGAAAACGTACGGCCACATACGGCCTTCACTGTACAACTCTATTTGGCTTAAAACGGAATTGCTTTACTATCCCAGCCACCTTATTCTTCTGACCTTGCTCCCAACGACTTTTTCATTTACCCTAAAATTAAAAAGTCTTAATACCTGAAAGAAAGGAGAATACGAAGAATATTTTGAAAAGCCTGAAAGATAAGGATTTTCAGAGGTGTTTTGATATCTGAAAAAAATGGAACAAGAGTATAGATAGTGACGGTGATTATTTTGAGAAATTTTAAATAAAACATTATTATACTTTTGTATTTCTTTAAATATTTAACATTCTTGGAAATTATTGATCACACTATGTATATATATAGTATATATTTACATCTAGCAACATCTTTACATCTAACAAGAACCTTTATATCTAGCAAATTCTCACATAAAACAACGTCTTTACATCTAACAACATCTTACATATAACAGTATCTTTACATATAACAACATTTTACATTCAAATGTCTTTACATCTAACAACATCAAGAAGGTGTGCCCTCCATATCAGCGGCATCTTTCCGGCATTCAAACCTTCAAATTGGAAAAAACAGAATTCGAGAAGAATCAGAAAACCAAATTCGGTAGTTGGGTTTCAGTATTACACGTTTGGCTTCCTAACTCCTCACAGGTACCTTTACACAGGAACTTCCCTCCAGGGGACTGGAGAGAGATCCCCAAATATATGGAGATAGGATTGTTGATTTATTTGAAACATTATAAAAGAGTAAATTCCGCGGGAAGACAAATATATGAAGAAGGAACTCAATGACACGTATAAGAAGGAAGCTTAAATTGAATAAATACATTTACCTGAAAGCTAACCAGACATGGTGAGGGCTCCACTGTGATATCTAGGGGAGTTAGAAGCTGTCTGTCTCCTCTTACCCCATCAGTCTCTCACACCTCTGACCCCAACTTCCCATTCCTACAGCTCGCTGTACTCGTAGAGTACTCTATTGGCAACAAAGTGGAATGGGCGAACTAGAAACTGAATACAGCCCTGCTGATACTGACAACGCTGAAAGCCGGACTTACGTCATCACGCGAGGCCTCCCCGAGTTTTGCGCCAGAACCAGCAGTCTAGTGATCAGTGCCTAGTCCTGGGTCTGTGGAGCGAGCAAGCTATCGGGGAGGGAAGTTGAGTTCCAGTCCACGTGCACACAGGGTTAGATGTCCCTTCGGCCGCCGTGGAATGGACGATAACGACACTCGCTTGACCGACCCGAAGGAAAGGACATGTTATGACTTTACCTCAGAGGTGTAAGCACTGACTGCCCCGTAATGTCACAAAATAGATCCTCGCAGCAACGCCGTTAGTAGAACTAGAACGAAGACAAGTCTCCCCATCTGGAACATCTGTTACACACAGCAGCCTAGAATTCAGACTTTTAAATCAACGGATATAAGTATTGTCACCGAGTACCTTTTAATCGTTTATCTCTACCTGGTTTGTATTTTTTTATTTTAAAAATAGTCCTTAATATTTAAATTTGCTTATTACAACCTAGTTCCCGTGAAAATTTAAACTTTAGGATATATTATAAAAAAAAATTGAAACCATTTTGAACGCGTATGATTCTTTTTTAAATTAAGCATTTTTATACTGCCCTTACTGGAATTAAAATTAATAGTAGGGCCTGGCTCATCTATGGTGAAGTAGAAAATTGTCTAATTTTAAAAAGAAATAATTTTAATATCTTATAACAGATTATAATTGTTTTAATAAAATACTCTGGTAGATTAAACTGAGGAAACCGCTGGAGGGTTCACCACTGATAAACCAGGCCCTCCCATTAAATTTTCATTGCAGTAAGGGCAGTAGAAAATTGTTTAATTGTAAAAAGAATCATACGTGTCTATAGTAGTTTCAATTTCTTATAACAGATGGCGCTGCATCATATTTAGGATCTATCTCACACACGGAGTTTACGCTTCGTAAGCAACAACCAGATAAAGTGACTGTAGACACAATCTAAATAAATATGCTAACTTTTCAGAAGAACTCTCAGGAAACCAACAAATACCACTCACATTTCCTTTAACTACCTGCTTATCTTTAATTTAGTTCTCCTTGCCTTCCTTAATTATTCTCTTCATATTTTCTTTTTAGAAAAAAATTCTAAAATATTTGTATTCATTTTTAGAATGTTTAAAAAAATTTCTCTCAATACACCACACTACTAATAAAGACAGTTTGGTCGTGTATCTGTTCTTCTCTTCAGATAAGTCTTTGATATAAAATCTAAGATCTGGAATTTCTAGGTCGATATCTGAAGAAGGATATAGTGAAGGGCCCCAGAGCACTTCTTTATACGTTGTGACATGTGGTGACAGATTATCTTCTTATCTAGATTGATTTACAACAGGAATAAGTGACAGATCATCATAAAATTGTTTGAATATGTTAAAAGACATGAATCTGGGTAGATATTCCATTCAGTCTAATGGCACAATCCATTGAGTCAGGTCACATTATGTGCTTATATCCAATATCTGGTTGATTGCTGCTGCAATAGATCTTGACAGAATAAGCCCAACTTCTGGTTGGTTCAATTAGACAGTAGAATGTGGCCCCCATCAGTAGAGAAGTTTCTTGAAACTTCTCTACTGATGGGGGCCACATTCTACTGTCTAATTGAAAGAGGCGATTCTATATGAGACTGTTAGAAGAGTTGAATTCCTTTGCTTTAGTTTTGAAAGTTATATTGAGAATAAAAATATAGCGATTATAGAGAAATTCCTACCTGACATCTTCAGCATCTTTGAGATTTTTATGTGAGCAATAGTTACCGAGAAATTATTTGAAAAAGTAAAAATTGAATCAGGTAAAAAGTTTCTTTTTAAAAAGAAACTTTTTACCTGATTCAATTTTTACTTTTTCAAATCTTTGAGATTAACTATAACTTTGAAATCAGTTCTTTATTTGCATCATTTTGTTTTTTCCGTGATATTCTCCCCAAAATTAAAACCAGTTTATTTCTTTTGGACATCAAATATTAAGTAAACTTCGGGCAATTTCTTGAGTCCATTCTTCACACACTTTATTTTGAGGCATATGTCTTCATAATTTGTCATTTTCTTTCTTTCGCCGGATCAAATAAAATTTATAAAACGACTTGTCAAAGAATTATTCGACTCAATAAAGAAATGTATCAAAACTGTAAATTCCCTTTTCTTATTTATCTTTTAAAAAAAAATAGATTTTTAGTGAAGTTTTTTTTTTCGAAAACTTATGATTGGTGAAAAGAGAACGATTTTAATGCATTAATATGCTCTTCATAATATATATATTCAGACGAAAGTATATTTTGAATAGAATATTCAAAAAGAAACTTATATAAACGATTTTTTAAAATATAAAAATGCTTCTTAAATAGAAATGAATCATAACAATCATTGTTATTTTAACCAATTATTTGGAAATTTATTCTCCTTTCAATTTGAAAGCACAAATGGCGTTTATTTATTGAATGATTATATTTCTGGAAGATTTTTGTATTAAAGACAAAATTTGTGCTTGTTGTTTAATTGATTCTTATTAAAGCAATGCTCATATTGCGCCTCTTTTCATTTCCATAAAAGCAAAGCTTGTTCAGTTTTTGGCACTTTTTCAGCTCTTTCACGTTTTCGATTTTCATCTATACTTTTTTTTAAATTTTGCTAAGATTCCAACTTTGGTTTTCCAAAACGGTAAAATGTATTGTTGGGGATGTTAGGATATTTTCCCTGACTTCTCTGGAACGGACGAGGCTTCTATTTATTTTATCACATTAACTTTATCGTTGTTTTCTGCACATTTTAAATAAAATTATTGAAAGAAATTTTATTTTTTTACTGTATTAAACACTATTGTTATATTAAACTTATTATGCATTATCGCGCCATGTGTTATGAAAATTCGAAACTATTATAGACGCGTATGATTCTTTTAAAAATTAAACAATTTCTACTGCCCTTACTGTAATGGAAATGCCCTCCCATTAATTTTTCCATTGGCAGTAGAAATTGTTTAATTTTTAAAAGAATCAGTCTATAATAGTTTCGAATTTTCACAAATTAAACTTGATATTAAATTGAAGTATAAAATTTAGTTTCGGCTAAATAAACTCAGTAGAATTTAGTTTAAATATATACGGATAAAATATTTACATGAGGAGCTTATTTTTAGTTTTATTGCGAGCTTTCTAACCTTTCGGTTCTTCTAAAGGCATGGGTAGCATGAATATACTAATTAGTTATAGTTAGTATATTCATGCTATCCATGCCTGTAGAAGAACCGAAAGGTTCGAAAGCTCGCAATAAAACTAAAAAGAAGCTCCTCGTGTAATTTTATTATCCGTATATATATAAAATTTAGGTTTGTGTTTAATTAAATAGGAATAAATTTGAGACTAAAGTGAAAACGGAAAATGTGTTTTATTAACATAAACAAATTTTAGAATACACTGCGGCCTGTGATTGTAAAACGACACTTTAAGTTACACCGCATTTCACCTTGAAATAAAATTTTGATTTTTCGTTTAAAAGAAACTCATGCGGTGTAACTTAAAGTGTCGTTTTATAAACAAATTTAGTAAAAAAATGGTACGTTAGTGAGATTTTAATGGGAACAGGTGGATAAATTAAGAAAAATACATCTCCTGATTGTGCAACTAAATTTGTGCAATCCATCAGCAAATTTTAGTTGCACGATCAGGAAATGTATTTTTCTTAATAAAGTAATTTGTGTGGTCAAAAGCAATTTTAAAAATAATAAATAAATCGTTCAGGTGATAAATATATATGTATTTTTAAAATGTAATATATCAAATATTTATTTTTAAAAAATTACAATTTTAAGCAATTTTAATTAGAAAATTTTACCGACAGGGAGACGAGTGTTTTAGTACCACTTAACCGAAATAATATTTGAAAAGTATCGCTTAAAGAGCGGTTTTTCAATAAATAAATTTCGTGATTTTGGATTCGGTACTACACTAAAGCGATTGTAGCATTAAGCCAATGTCCAATTATCAGATATTGACTACATATATCATTATAACTTTGACCACGAGCCGTCGTTGTTGAAAGACGTCCTACTTTACATTCCAGAGGCAGTGAAGATGGTAGAGGATGGTATAAAAAGTATATTTTCGATAGCCATGTCCCGGGATCGAATCCCGCATTGGGCACTTTTTTGGGGGTCGGTAGATGAGTGGTATAAACTGTCGATTTTCCGAAAGTCAAAACCCAGGATCGAATCCCCTCTTGCAAGATCTGGGGGAAAGGGGGGAGTAGGCCACCTCTACTCCACCAACTCGCCATATGTAAATACCCAGGACAAGGTGAGCTGTACCCGAATGTAACATCTGTTATCTTAGACGTATATATAAATAAATCCCAGAGGCTTTAACAAGACAAGTCACTAACCAGTCCACCTGGGTAGTTGGCGAGTACTGCACGTGGCTCCAGGAGTCGGGTTAGGCTCATTCAACAGTAGTATCTCCTTACAATTTAGGATAATTTAAAACAAGAAAGGAATTTCAATATTGAGGTATTCCTGTCAGAACCACAAATGTTACAGTGGTTATGGTATATCTGAGGTAAGTTAATAGTCATTTCACATGGGAGTTAGTTAGCAGTTGAAATTAGTGTTATAGCTGAGTGTCTTAAGTTGGAATACAATTCCCTCCTGAACCTGTTCTTATTATAGCTACGTAACACCCATTGATTGGAATTTTAAACAAGAAAATAATAATAGCTACTCGAAAACACCATAGTCTCATCTTCCAAATTAATAAAGAATCCAAATACCAAAGCCTTAATAAGGGAGAAAAATAAAGCTCGGAAAAGATGGCAATCAACCTGGGATCCAGCTCATATAAATATAGAGCTACTTACCTCAATCTTCAAGGAAAGGTAAACCAAGCCCTTGAAGCAGAGAAATCTGAAAATGGGAATAGCTTTATAAGCAAACTTGAATCGAGCCCAACAGACTTCTGGAAAAAAAACATTAGGAAAAAAACTGACAAAATCACTAGCTTAAATTCAAATGGAAAAACCTTGCTGACCGACAAAGAAATGATCTTTCAGAGCATTTTTCCGAACACTTTTTCAAGGCGGAGGATGAGGTTCCGTCTTACCAAACAGATAACACTTGTCAACATCCCCAAGAGAATATACTATCAATGACAACACCAAAATAAGTCAAGGAAGTGATTAAAAACCTAAGTAATCACAAAGCTCCAGGCCATAACAATTATACGCCGCAAATGGCTAAAAACCTCCCCATCAAATGGATAGTTTTCCTCGCTGGGATCTTCAATGCTGCATTACACCTGTGTTACTTCCCGAAGATATGGAAACATGCCATTTTCATAACCATCCCGAAAAAAATCACCTGTCAAACCACCTGAAGATCTCAGACCAATCAGCCTTCTCTCTATATACGAGAGGATTGTTCTTCGCAGATTGCAGACATACATGGATTCTATTAACTTTATCATTCCTCAACAATTTGGCTTCAGAAAAGGACACTCCAAAACCCACCAGTTAATCACAGTAATAGAATACACCCAAATAAGAAAGTCCCACAAGGAGGCAGTAGGTGCTGTTTTTCTAGACCTTACCAAAGCCTTTGATTGAGTATGGCATGCTGGCTTGATAACAAAAATAACAAAAATTCAATTTCCAAGGGATTTTATCAAATTCTTGAAACACTATCTCCAGGACAGAACCTTTTCAATTAAGCAATAGAATTATATAACCACGGCAAAACCAACCCAGATTGGAGTCCCTCAAGGCTCTATCCTTGGACCCTACCTATTCAACATCTACATCAACGATATTCCCCCACATACAAAATGCCAAACAAAACTTTTCGCAGATGACGCAGCAATTTTAGCAAACTCCAAATCAATAGGAACAATAACTACACAACTCCAAAATTACATAAACAGTATAACCAAATGGTGCAATGATTGGAAATTAGACATCAACCCAAAAAAGTCTCAGGCAATAATTTTTCCTCCACTAGGCAATAAAAAATTCAAGCCACAATCCATTCTAAAGGTAAAACAGAGCCCTATTAACTGGACTGAGAGCGTTAAATATCTTGGAGTCACCTTAGACTCCAAGTTGAAATTCAACATGCATGTCAAAAATATCATAAAGAAAGCAAAAATAACATTATCAAGCCTGTTCAACTATAGAAGCAAATTGACTACAAAACAAAAGTTTACTCTATACAGAAGTTGTATCCTCCCGATAGTAACATACCCACTCCCAGTTTGGTGCAAATATATTACAAACTAGCGGACCCGCCCGGCTTCGCCCGGGTTTTACCCGAGTAAAAGTTTGTCTAACGAATCTCTCGATAAAGTGAACATTTTTTTCCCGGTCCCTTGAAAATACTCGATAAGTTGAATAAAATCAATATTAATTGGTTCCCTCGGTAATTGGAAGTTAAAGGAATAGTATCTTGCCTTTGAATTGTATCATTATTCTTGTATGGATGTACCCGGCTTCGCCCGGGTTTTACCCGAGTAAAAGTTTGTTTAACGAATATCTCGATAAAGTGAACATTTTTTCCCTGTCCCTTGAAAAATACTCGATAAGTTGAATAAAATCAATATTAATTGGTTCCCTCGGTAATTGGAAGTTAAAGGAATAGTATCTTGCCTTGGAATTGTATCATTATTCTTGTATGGATGTACCGGCTTCGCCCGGGTTTTACCCGAGTAAAGGTTTGTTTAACGAATCTCTCGATAAAGTGAACATTTTTTCCCAGTCCCTTGAAAAAATACTCGATAAGTTGAATAAAATCAATATTAATTGGTTCCCTCGGTAATTGGAAGTTAAAGGAATAGTATCTTGCCTTTGAATTGTATCATTATTCTTGTCTCAAATAAATTGCCGTGTCATCCTGAATTTTGTCTTTCCTAATTTTCTACATTACAAAATCATCGTATCATCATGATAATATTTAGAGCAGATTGTTGAATTATAACAGATAAATTAGAATATTTATCTTGATTATTTCTAGGCGAAAAGTTATTTCAAAAATTTTATTTGCTAGAAACCTTCCCAGTACTATACTAAATAACTTCCCAAAGTTTCATGGCGATCCAATGAGTGGTTTGGTCAGGCATAAAGGACAAACAAACAGACATACATTCATTTATATATATATATATATATATATATATATATATATATATATATATATATATATATATTAACAGTAATTAAACGTAACAGTAAGAAAATGTTGATTTTAAAATATTTTAATTTTAAAATATTTTAATTTTTTCATATTTTAAATATGTAAATAGAGCCTCTTAAGAAAGACCACCTAAAAACATGAATCAACTTGTTTCTCCTGTTGGTGGTCTCTCATTGAAGATTCTAATTGCTATTAAAGAATCTCTAATAGACCTTTAATAAGAGACTGCCTCTTGGAGAGACGGTGTAGCTACGAAATGGATATTCCCGGCTTCGCCCGGATTTTACCCGAGTAAAGGTTTGTCTAACGAATCTCTCGATAAAGTGAACATTTTTTCCCGGTCCCTTGAAAAATACTCGATAAGGTGAATAAAATCATTATTAATTGGTTCCCTCCGTAATTGAAAGTTAAAGGAATAGTATCTTGCCTTGGAATTGTATCATTATTCTTGTCTCAAATAAATTGCCGTGTCATCCTGAATTTTGTCTTTCCTAATTTTCTACATTACAAAATCATCGTATCATCATGATAATATTTAGAGCAGATTGTTGAATTATAACAGATAAATTAGAATATTTATCTTGATTATATCTAGGCGAAAAGTTATTTCAAAAATTTTATTTGCTAGAAACCTTCCCAGTACTATACTAAATAACTTTCCAAAGTTTCATGCCGATCCAATGAGTGGTTTGGTCAGGCATAAAGGACAAACAGACATACATTCATTTTTATATAGATATAGAATAGATAGAAGATAGATAGATAGAAGATCCACAGACAAAAATAGGATAAACGCATTCATGAGAATCTGCCTTCGGACAAGTATAGGAGGTCCATTCACCTATCAAACAAGATACTGAAGGAGGACTTGAACCAACCCGATCTAGAAGATATGTACCAAACTTCCGTTAAGAAATTATACCTTCTAATGCAAAATTCAAATAATCCAATCATACAAGATATTCTACAAAATAAAGGAGATATCAATCCCCGATTCCGACGACCCGACCCTGACGCTTAGTCAAGAGCTGATCGCCCAACAGCTGCCCTCCTGCAAAGTCTAGGGGGACCACCTCTACTCCACCAACTCACCATGTAAAAATAGCCAGGACAAGGTGACTCGCGAGCTGTGCTCGAATGTAACACCTGTAAATTGAGACGAAATAAATAAATAAACACCCATTGTTGGCAGCCTACTTCAGCGTGATACATGCTCTAGAGATGACCAACCAGTCAATATATTTAAGTCAAAATAAATACCAACACCCTCTAACCATACCGTAATGGCTCATGAATTATGACAAGAAATATTCAAGAAATAAACAAGAAAAATGCAAGAAAGAAATATACCAAAGTCAAGAAGTAAATAAATAGATAAAAATATAAGAAGTATACAAGTAATCAAAAGGTATACTAGATAAGAAAAGCATACAAGTAGCCAAGAAGAATATAAATAGGTAAGAAAAACAAGAAAGAAGTTTACAATTAGTCAATAAGTATATAAATAGAGATGAAAATACAAGAAAGAAATATACAAGTAGTTAATACAAGTTAGAGTATTCAAGT
>CP092866.1:38723328-38777807 GCA_030710605.1 Cordylochernes scorpioides | reverse complement strand
GAGGTCTCTCTCTTTTTTTGTGAATACAAGATTTAACAATATAGTTTCAGAAATATAAAGTTCATATGAAAAAGATTTAAATGACTTATTTACATATTTTCCAAAATATATAGAAAATTGCAAATACCGAGATGATCAATATCTCACGCCATCAATTCACATAACCACATCGACATTTACTTCTCTGTGATCATTTTAACTGGCCTCATTAGCGCACATGTGCCCCTGACAATGGCCTATATAAACCTTACTAAATCTTTCTAATGGTAATTTAACATTCTAATGTACATTTACCATTGTGTTTTAGATCTCTAATGGGGTATATCCTGATTTATCTATGTAAGATGAAAGAAAGAGAGCTCTAAATGATGGGAAATTCTCTTGTTACCATAGGATTCTCCATAATCCTAACAGATATCGTAGAACTTTGTCACGCTATCCTAAGGACCTGAAGACTTCCTTAGAGCCATTCCAAGGATTTATTTGACAGGATTAAGTGGTTGTTTGAATCCAAGTATCATATAGATGTCATGAAACATCTTAAACCTCCAACTGCTTTAAAGGAAGATTTGTAAGAATTTCGTATCTCTCTCTCAATGTCCCCATTATTTCAACAGTTATCATAAAGCGCTAGCGATAAACTACAATTTATTTTAGGGAGAATCGCCATTTTGAATTCCACATTTTTCTTGTAAATGTATCTTTCTGAAGTATTTTGGAGAGTCAAATATATATAAATTGCAAAGAGTATGACGTTATGTTTGGGGCATGCGCATGTACAGACTTGTAAATTCAAAAGTCCAACTTCTTTCTACATATGTAGATATATTATGATGCATTAGCGCGCCATCTGTTATCAAAATTCGGAACTATTATAGACGCGTATGATTCTTTTTTTAAATAAACAGTTTCTACTGTCCTTACTGCAATGGAAAAATTAATGGGAGGGCCTGGCTCATCAATGGTGAACCCTCCCAGCGGTTTCGCCAGTTTAATCTACCATACCTCTGTTATATTGCATTTTTAGAACTTCTTTTATAGTGATGTGTGTACTTTCTCAGTAAAATCATTCGCTAACTATCCACCATAATAATTATGGCCAGTATCACGTGTTCTAGGGATAATTTTTTTAAAAATTTGTAAGGAATAAAATTCTCTCATTTTCATTATTTTACTGCTGTTGTTAACTGTTTTATTACAATAAAAGGAATTTCCAGAGATGATTTCTAAGTAGGAATCAAAGTTAACGTGTTTCTATATTAAGAAATAATAAACAAAGTCGTCGCCGTTATCTAACTGCATTATACTTTAAAATGATGTTTATTGATATTTAAACATAATACTTTACGGTCTCACGCAATTCTGGCCTTAACTACCCGTTTCATGATTTTTCAGGATGCCTGAATGACCAATTTTTTGGTCGTTGAGGTACAGCTTGCACCACGCTGATGAGGGCCAACAGCCCGAAACGCGTCCGTGATTAGCTTTTCTTGATTAATCAAGAATCGGGTATTTGGCCAATTATGGAATAATTAAAAAATCAACGAGAATAGTTGATATTTATTCCGATAGATGGCGCAAGCCATCAGCAACTTTCAGTTGCATAATAAGGAAATGCCTTTTTCATAAATAATACTTTAAAGTTTTATTTAACTCCAATGTTCCATCGTACTCTTTTGAATGTCAACACGAGGAAACCAAGGAATTCGACCTCCACAATGTATATAACACAAAATAAGATTGAAGGAGAGACAATCCGGGTAGTTGACGACTCCTGAATCTAGCTCCAGGAACTCGTGGATTATCCAAATAATAAATAAGAAACCGGGAGATATTTTTTAATGAAGTCGCTGACAGAAGACCTTCGGAACATCACCTGCCAGATAATTGCTTTGTTTTTTATATATTTCCTCTTATCTAACTATATATATATATATATTAGGTACACACACATTAAAAGGACATCTCGGCTTTCAGATACAACTCTTTATTTTAACGATGTTTTTCAATGAACATTATTTACTTTCATCACACACAGGATCTGAAACAATTTAACAAAAATCCAGAAGATAAAATATTAAGGAGATTTGTCGTGGCGTTCATACACAATTTCTAAACACAACTAACTTAAAGTTTACTTCACATATTTACACTCTTGGGCAAAACTTAACATGTATATCGTGATTCAGACAATAACTCTGAAAGATATTTGATACACAGTGACCTTTATTGAAGACACACGAGATAAAATGAAAAAAAAATCAAATGGTTTAAAAAAGATCAACACAGGACACACGAGATAACCAGGTATGAACAAATTTGCCTCTGTCTCTTTCAAAAAAATGTCAAAGACTGTTCACTTCCTTAAGTTTGTCTATAAGTGTACGTAGTATATAAATATATAAACAATTTGTTTGCGTCTGTGTGTGGTAAAAACAAATACATTTTGGTCAAAACACAATATTTCAAAAACAGCCATTACGATACGTTTCATTTTATTATAATAAAACTAGACTTGAAGCTCTCACAATATCTAAGCATCTCTTAATCTTGGCCCCAAGATAGTCAACCAAGTGTGAACAAAATTTCCTGTCTCCTTAAAAAAAAAAAACAGACAACTGACGCCATCAAAAAGACTTTCTATTTCCTTAACTCTTTTCCATGAGTGTAGGATGTGGTTTTGACTATAGCGTAGAAAATATTTTTAAGAAGGTTTAACCAGTTAGTCCACAATCTAACATTTCATCTGTTGAGAAACTTTTAAATAAAATTAATATTAATAATAATATGCTTATTTTCCTCGATTTTATACTTTTTTTTCTTTTCTAAGAATGAATGTTCATCATACATTTGCATGTACTTTATTTATTCACAAGAAAACTCACTCTTATCTACGTTATTCAGCATAAAATAATATATATAATAATAAAATAATAATAGTGATAACCAACCATATACAATTATATTGTTAATAACAATTATTACAATATGTAAACAGTTGAATCAGGACTGTCTGGAATTCCAAATACGTTTGTAAAACTGGCGTCTTATTTCCATTTATCTTTTTTTTTTTGCTTATCCCTATTACACGTGGTACAGGCCATGATGAAATCATGGTGGGTAGAAGTTGGCGACTGCTTTTACTGTAAGTGCACCAAATGTCTACAAATGTGGAAAGCAGTTCAACTTTTTACTTACAAATGTGCCAGAGCCCCGTTTGGTTACTTTCACTCGCTGGTAGGGTTGGACTTTTGCAAGAATCGGGGGCCATTGGAGCATTTTTTTTATCAGAAAAAAATTGCCCAATGCGGGTATCGAACCCGGGTCGTAGCGGTTGAGAACCAACGATTTAGACCATCCTTCCACCGACCCATACCCGTTTATCTAATGATGGAAAAACGTTCACTCACACACAACACACAGGATAAGTGTATAAAACAAAATTATAAACTACACTCATGGACAAAACTTGAGGCTGTGAAAAGTATTTAATGTTTTTTGTTTGTTTGTTTTAAGGAGACAAAGGCAATTTTGTTCACACTTGGTTAACCCCCGTGTCTTCAATAAAAGTCACTGTAATATCTTTCAGAGTTATTGTCTGAATTCCGATATACATGCTAAAAGGTACAAGTTATTTATTGAGTTTTGTCCCTGAGTGTAGGTTAGAATTATATATTTAGAATAAATTACTTGATCGATTCATTTTCTTTCCTACTTTTGGTTCTCGTCCGGAGAATCTGTATTTGACTAAGATCTTTGTTAGAAATATTTATCCTGTATGTAAATATATAATTTGCCTATCTTTTATGCAAATAGATACTTTGCATTTATATAAAATAATCCATTGCTATTTCGGGCACGGATGCCCTTCTACAGGAGAAAACCTGGTTATACCTGGTTTTTCCCTGGAGGCCTGATTAATAATTTTACTCAAAACAGTAATTTTACTCAATACTCAATACAGTTACTTTGCATGTTTCTCTTTATTTTACGTTTATACAAGGGGATGTTGTCTGTGCTGTTAGAAGACCTCGTGACTCGAAGCTTGAGGAAAGCACGTCACTTTCTGATAGAATAAATAAACATACCTTTTTGCGAGTCATTTAAAGACTCAATGTCTATTTATGGAGTTTTCAGCTTCTTTAGCATTTAAGGCAAGTTTCTTAGTGGTACAAACTCCTCGAGGTATATCTCCGTGACAGTCTTAATAAAGACCTTGGTATATATGTTATTGTCACCTTCATATAAATTCTTCATTGTTTCTGCACAGATATACCACCAATGGTATAGCACATATTTAACGAATGAAGATATCAAGACGCGAATGTTTCTTTTCACAAATTAATCAAACTTCTAATGCCCTTACTGCGATGAAAAAAATATTGGGAGGGCTTGGCTCATCAGTGGTGAACCCTCCCAGCGGTTTCGCCAATTTTTTTTTTTTTTAATCCCCCAGACCGCCTCTTTATAGAGCTCTAATACTTAGAGATGAGCCAAGCCCTCCCAATATTTTTTCATCGCATTAAGGGTAGTAGAAGTTTGATTAATTTGTGAAAAGAAACATTCGCGTCTTGATGTCTTCATTCGTTATATATAGATGGCGCGTTATTGCTTTATAGTATATATTTGCATAAAAATTTATTTGAATATAAACAAGGTAGAGCATTCGATGAATTCCTCTATTTCAAAGATTTTATTTTTTCTTGCTGTATTTAACTTATTTTAAAGCCCTATTCATAGAAATAAATTTATTTTATAATGTACATAATCGGAATCGACATAATCGGAATAACGGATGGTTTAAAAATGATCACTGCCCTCTATGGGAATAAATATCAACAAAACGTCGAAGTTTTCCATATTCATATATCGACCACACACCTCACCTGCATCACGCTGACAAGGGCCGACAGTCCGAAACGAGTACTTGATCGAATTTTCTTCATATATCAAAAAAGAGGAATTATAAATCTCTCTCTTTTATTTTTATTCTTAAATATAAAAATTAATTTGCTGTTTATTCCGATAGATGGGGGTTTCCATCATTCAGTTTTATAATCAGGAGATATATTCTCGTTGTTACCATTTTATTTCTTTACTTCTAGAAATATTGCGAAGACAGCCAGCCATGTCATTATACAAGGAAAATATGTCACAAACACATGTCGTACGGACACAAATAATAGAAATTAGAAATCTACTTTCGGTATTTTTAAATAGACATATTACCTGATGGAATTTACCTATTATAAAATGATATTTGATATTGAAAATATTTTTCAACCTTTTTTTTTTCTTTTTTTCATGTTGAAAACATCTTTTAAGTATCATCTCACTGCTTAGAATTTCTCTTTATACTTCCTAATATATCGCAATTATTCACATATTCCCATTCCCAGCAAGGGTCGCAGCCTTGCAGAAAATTGACATGGACCTAGAACAACAGCTTTGCACACCAAAGATAGAGGAAATTGCGACTGCTATGCTATAGAGATGTATGGAGACATCTGAGGCTCTTCATTAGACACGACAACAACAATATATCGCAAGGTCCCCCCGTGTTTATATTTTATTTTCTTCACCGTCGAAAGGTTTCTCAGGGTCCATATGCTAATATTTTTTTCTTCCTATTGTTATAGTTCTAACGTCGAGCAAGTGACGCAGGGCCCATGCTGATGTTATCTCCATTCTATTGTAACACTTGTACCGAGCAGTAAATAACTCAGGAACCAAGCTAATTTTTCTATAATCGTCCTATTGTAGTTTTTTCGTAGTAAAAAAAAAGATAAAAAGGGCCATGTTAAGCTTCTCTGTTTCACTATTGGAGTGAAGTTGGTATTCTTCAATTCTCATACATAGTAACTAGGTATTTGTTAGAGGTATGTAGATACGTGTGTGAGAAGAGGATCTGGAAAAAATGGTTTGAAACACAAGAGAAAAGAAGAGGATATTGTGTGAAATCCCTCCGAGCCGGGAGGATTAAACAATTAGCTAGCAGCTCCCCCGCCAGGAAATGAGAGTTTAATTGGCCTGAAGTAAATGCGCTCATCAGCCTGCCACGCGACATCCTCTGGCCTCGATCCCCTTCCTGCTCCCTCTCTCCTCTTGTGCTTGCTTCCACTCTTCGATGGCTTGTCAATGGCTTTTATAGCCTTTCCTCTTCCCATCTTGATTCTACACAATCGTTTTGATGGTCTGTATCAATGGCTTCGGAACACTTTTCTATTCCAATCTTGATTCTATACAATCGTTTTGATGGATTGTCAATGTCTTTTGAAATCATTGCAGTTCTCTTATTTATTCTATACAATCGTTTTTTTTTTATGGTCTGTATCACTGGCTTTGGAAGGCTTTCCTGTTCCTATCTTAATTCTATACAATCGTTTTGATGGTCTGTATAAATGGCTTTTATAGCCTTTTCCTCGTTCCATCTTGATTCTACATAACCGTTTTGATGGCTTGTCAATGACTTTTGAAACCTTTCCTCTTCCCATCTTGATTCTACACAATCGTTTTGATGGTCTGTATCAATGGCTTCGGAACGCTTTCCTGTTCCTATCTTGATTCTACACAACCGCTTTGATGGCTTGTCATTGACTTTTGAAACCTTTTCTATTCTCATCTTGATTCTACACAATCGTTTTGATTGTTTGTGAATGACTTTGGAACGCTTTCCTGTTCCCATCTTGATTCTATACAATCGTTTGGGTGGTCTGTATTCCCATCTTCATTCTATACAATCGTTTTTATGGTCTATATCAAAGGTTATGGAACGCTTTCCTGTTCCCATCTTGATTCTACACAACCGCTTTGATGGCTTGTCAATGACTTTAGAAACCTTTCTTGATTCTACACAATAGTTTTGATGGTCTGTATCGATGGCTTCGGAACTCTTTCCTATTCCATTTTAAATCTACACAATAGTTTAAATGGCCTGTGCTAATGGCTTTGGAAAGATTTCCTGTTTTCATCATGATTCTACACAATGGCTTGTCAATGGCTTTGGAACTGTCCCTTTTTCAAATCTTGATTCTACACAGCCGCTTTGTGTATGACATTGGAACCCATTCCTGTTTCTATCTTGATTCTACGCAACCACTGTGATGGTCTGTAAATGGTCTTCGAACTCTTTCCTACACTTTACTTTCTAATCTTCCCTCTATTCAATGCTAGAGCTCTTTGATACTTTTCGATCAATGCCAAACCCTTTTCTATTTTTCATTCATTTAGCTTATCTGTCTTCAGCGCTATCTTTTTGATTTCCTATTAAGAAGGCATGAATTTCGTTTTAAACTGATTTGTGACCTTCCCATCGCCTTTAACTTATCCTTTCGTAGTTTTCATCCAAAGGCTATTTCAGTATTTCATATAAAATACCTTAATTACATATCTATTTCTGCTTTCAAAGAGTTCTCAATTTTTTATACTAGAGATATTTAATAGTTTCAATATAAAGAGTGGACTTCACGGAATCTATCTTGATCTTCACCTTCCCCTCTCTCTTTCCCGCATTGGTTTAGGGTAATATGCAAATAAGGTATAGATTTAATTGTTTAATTAATGTCTAAGAGATTTAAATCAACTCTGAAGGTATAGATTTCGAAGCATTTCTGGTTTTTTCACACTCAGTCAGTTTGACTGTTGATTCTATAAATGGATTTTATAGGGTTGTGTTTATTGAATACAGTTTTAAATATCTTTAACTTTCGGGTTTTAACGCCCTTCCACGGGAGTATACTTAACGCCCGCAGGAATACTCCTGTAGAGAAGAGAGCTAAGATTCGAAAGCTAGAGATATAAAAATGTGTATTTAAGAAACACAACCCTGAATGATTTTTACCGGAATAATAAATATGTGTAGTGGAAAGGAATGGAATAGTCAATAGAAGAACAGCTTCAAAATGGTTCAAGAGATCTAGAGAAGGATACATCAGCCTTGAGAAAAAAAACTCGAATGGGACGACCATATGTGGCGAATATTGAGACCCTGCGATTTCTAGTAATGGAAAACCCATAACAATCTTCGCGTGAAATGTCAGCCAGACTTGGACCATCCAAAGATACGATCAACCGAACTTTGCACAAGCTGCACCTTTTTTTATCAAACGCCCAAGACAATATTCCCACGACCTGACTATATCCCAGTCCCAGAGACGAGTCGATATCTGTAAACGAGTGTTAGAAAATCGCAAGATCTTCGGTTATGGAAACGGATTGTAACTGGGGATGAAAGGTGGATCTATCTTCGTAACCCCGACACAAGAAGACAATGGGTACCCTGTGATCTAGAGGCTGAACCTGTAGTTAAACAGGATCGCTTTGACCATAAAGTGATGTTGTCTGTATGGTGAACCATCGATGGTATTGTACACTACGAACTTGTTCCTGATGGTCGTGCGTTAATGCCGATCTCTACTCAGAACAACCCAGCCGAGTATATGAAGTTTTGAAATTTCGATACCCTGCTTTGATCAACCAAAAGGGAGTAATCCTGCAACATGACAATGCTCCAACTCATCGACCTAGGTTAACAACGAATAGAATAAAGGATTTTGAGGGTATTGAAGCTATACCTCACCCTGCTTATATCCCGGATATTGCGTCATCTGATTATGCATTATTTAGATCCATGGCTACATTTCTAAGGGGAAGAAACTTTGAAACATTCCAAGACGTCAAAATTGCTTGTTGTGACCTTTTCGAATTCAAACCCCCAGAACGGTATCGTCAGCAAATTGAAAACCTGGGAAAAGGATGTCTGACTGTTATTGAAAATGACGGTCTCTCTCTCTCTCTACCTCAATGAATAAATATGTTTTATTTATATATTATATATATGGTCGCAGTGGTACAGCCTGCTCCACGCTGACGAGAGCTAACAGCCCGAAACGCGATCGTGGATGGCTTTTCTTGATTTATCAAGAAAATGGGTTGGCCAAATATGACGGAACATGTTAAACCAACGTTAAGTTTATTTCTGTTCCACTAGATGGCGCTCTGCCATCTAAAAAGCTCATGTGCTCGTAGTCAGGATATGTTATTTTTTGATTTTAATACCAATACCTGACCTTTATTATTTTATTATTTTTCACATTATTTAATTTGTATTATAAAAAATATTATATATACATGGGAACGAACTTTTGTTACAGCCTGGTATATAGCAATGTATCTAGCTTAAACTTATCAAGTATCAATGTAGGTATAACACTATCCAGGTTGGATAACCAATCAAATTACAATGCTGAAACCTGATGGATAGAATGAAGTTCTCCAGAGATCCAGATGGATGAAGGAACAATCTTATTTTAAATCAAAAACATTCCGATAATTAGGAGATACGTTTTATCGAGCCATTAACAAAGCGATCTATCAAGAAGCTCTTCGACGGGTCTATCGTAAATGTGAGACATTGGAGAGACTTATAGACATAATTACGAGGCAATAACGCACCATCAATATATAAGAAATAAGGATATTAAAGCATGAATGTTTCTTTTGAACATAAAACAAACTTCTACTGTCCTTACTGCGATGAAAAATAGTGGGAGAGTTCATCACTGATGAGTCAAGCCCTCCCAATATTTTTTTCATCGCAGTAAGGACAGTAGAAGTTTGTTTTATGGGTAAAATATAAACATTCATGCTTTAATGTTTTCATTTCTTATATTTCATACATAACGTAAGCATGATGTATAAGCACGTCACACATCTGTTTATTGGAGTTTTAAGCTATTTTAGACACGTATTTTTCTTTTAAATAAAACAATTATCATTGCAGTAAGAGGGCAGTAGAAATATGTTTCATTTAATAGAAATATATATGTTAAAATAGGTTAAAATTCCAATTGTAGAGATGGATAACCTTTGAACAATTATATAGGAGTATATTTGCATATCGGTATTTACCTATATTACACGCCTATCTTGACAAAGGTTACTATTCCGGGTTATCACCCAAAAATGGAATATATTATGGCCTAAATTAAATGTAACTTAATACACAGAAAAGCGTACACTCAAGAGTACAACACCAATAACAAGAAGGAAGTAAAACTCACGATTGGTAAAATAAAACAAAACAGTACTTATCTTTATTGTAGCGTTGGTAGGGATCGGACTCGGGTCACACAGAGATCCCCAGACACGGAAAAATCACAAAGAAAAACACTTTAAGCGTCTCCACACCAATTCTCCACGCTCTGGGCCTCCCTCGCATTCCCTTAGTCCCCTCTTATATACAGACATGGCCACATTCGTCCAATGAGAAGGCGTGAGAGATTGGTTCACTAACAAACGAAGACAACGTTCTTCCTTCTAAAAACTGATAAAAAAAAAAAACTGAAAATGTTTGTAAATATAATTTGACAATATAAATGTCCATTAGTTATCAATCTCTACATCACTGATGATAACAGGGTGGTCTGTATAGACAGGTGGATGTATCACACAGCTGATAGCAGGGTTGTCTAGAGTGGTCGCTATAGGCAGGGTGGTCAGTGGTCGCTATAGACAGGGTGGTCTGTATAGACAGGTGGATGTAACACACTGCTGTATATTTTGAAAACGTTGTCTTGGGTGGTCGCTATAGACAGGGTGGTCTGTATAGACAGGTGTATGTATCACACAGCTGATAACAGGGTTGTCTAGAGTGGCCGCTATAGACAGGGTGGTCTGTATAGACAGGTGTATGTATCACACTGCTGATAACAGGGTTGCCTAAGGTGACCGCTATAGACAGGGTGGACTGTATAGACAGGTGGATGTATCACACAGCTGATAACAGGGTTGTCTAGAGTGGCCGCTATAGACAGGTGTATGTATCACACAGCTGATAGACAGGTGGATGTAACACACTGCTGATAACAGGGTTGTCTAGAGTGGCCGCTGTAGACAGGTGCATGTATCACACAGCCGATAACAGGGTTGTCTAGGGTGGGCCGCTATAGACAGGGTGGTCTGTATAGACAGGTGGATGTATCACACAGCTGATAACAGGGTTGTCTAGAGTGGCCGCTATAGACAGGGTGGTCTGTAGAGACAGGTGGTTGTATCGCACAGCTGATAACAGGGTTGTCTAGAATGGCCGCTATATACAGGGTGGTCTGTGTAGACAGGTGTATGTATCACACAACTGATAACAGGGTTATCTAGAATGGCCGCTATATACAGGGTGGTCTGTATAGACAGGTGGATGTATCACACAGCTGATAACAGGGATGTCTAGAGTGGCCGCTATAGACAGGGTGACCTGTATAGACAGGTGGATGTAACACACTGCTGATAACAGGGTTGTCTAGAATGGCCGCTATAGACAGGTGGATGTAACACACTGCTGATAACAGGGTTGTCTAGAGGGGGGCAGGGAGGACACGTGTTCGCCGCCAGCCAATGGGCGCGCATTCTATCCGTGAGCTTCAGACATACAGACAGACAGAATAAGGCAATTATATAAGTAGATTATCGCTGTAAGGACAGTAGAAGTTTGTGTTATTCGAAAAAGAAACATTCGTGCTAAATGTTTTTTTTTTCTTATATATAGATGGCGTGTTATTGACCTATGATATTTACTTTTTATATCGATAGCAATTTTCTTCACGGGAGTCATTCCAAAATAACAAACGAATTGGAAATGCAGTTCGGGAAGTTTTTTTTTTTTTTGCTTGTTCATCTAAATACTAAAGATAGGCACAAAGCTGGCATTATTAATATGGATAATAGATGGTTTATAGCGTATATAGAGAGAGCGCATATGTTGGTTTATTATTTGAAAAAATTTTCAGTGCGTATTTTGGTTACCTATATCATAAAGAAAAAAAGAGTATATATGAACGCTATTTTTTGTTTTATTATTTCTATTGTTCATCTCCCGAAAGCTCTTCTAAGGTTGCTATAATAAAAACTTTGCGTATTCAAACATATATATTCGTATTTCGTAAATAAATTTTATCATGAATAAATACTTTTCGTGTTCAAACATATATTTTCGTGTACCTATATGGGCATCTCTCCCTTCAATTATGCATCAGAACGATGTATTATGTTAATCAGTCTAATAAATATTTTACTAGGGGTGATGTAGAATGAGCCAGAACATCAGTTTTGGAAAATTCAAAGGAGAGGTGCCCATCTAGGTACATGAATTTGACAAAACTGGTGTTCTGGCTCATTATTCATCACCGCTAGCAAAGTTTTTTACTAGGGTAATGAACATAATTCATCGTTCTGATGCCTAATTAAAGGGAGAGGTGCCCATCTAGGTACACCAAAATATATATGTTTGAACAAGTTTTTATTATAGGAAACCTTAGAAGCTTCAAGGAAATAAATAATAAAAAATTTGCTTTTGTATATACTTTATTTCCTTTATGATATAGGTAACTTAAATACGCCCGCTAAATAAACCAATAAACCAAAAAATAAACCAACATGCTCTTTCTCTTTCTATGCAATAAACCATCTATTCATGATACATAATCAAAGGGAGAGATGCCCATCTAGGTAGATGAATATATTCCTCCCGCAACACTTTGTTATATATATTTTCGTTGCTATATATAATGTTTTATATTTCTTAAGTTTTTTTTTTTAGTTCATGTCCTATTGGGATTTTAATTCTTGGTTATAAAACAATAATGAATATTTACTCGCCCTCTGTATTACTGCAATCACACAATGGATTGAGTTAATTAAACTCAACCTTCAATTAGATACCAATTCCAGTAGATATCAGGTGTAAGTGGTACGGCGGACTCTTTCACGGTAAGATTTGTTGAATGTAGCGGAACACGTAGACAAATGTGTGTGCTAGAAGGTAAACTTTACATTGTCGAAACGAGAGAGAGATATCCATCGACTCCACCAATCGACACCATGAAGGCGGGCGCGAGGGGCCATACAAATGGCCGCTCGGTGCATGGAGAATGCATCATTCCTTTGGCTGAGCGACTGGAGAAGGGATGCAAGGACCCACAGGAGTCTATAGCATCCCTGGCTCTGTTTTTGAAGGCGGAATCTATTTTTTGTCGAAACGATAGCCCAGCCGTACAGACTTCAGTCTAGGTAGCCCACTATCTAGTGGTGTCGAAAAGATACAGGCGTCCAAGCAATACTAGCTTAGGTAGCCATTCCATCCTATGGTGTCGAAACGATAATTCGACTTCGACAGTTTCGCAGTACCCAAAAAACATCACGACATTCAAACATGTAAACCTCCGCAATAAGAAAAGCAATTCTCAATTTCTTTATTATTAATTCGATATAAGCATCTGTTAGCAACGCTCGTCTTTCTATAGCGGCGTTGATGCACAGATTTCTTTCATAAAGCCAAAAATCGGGTAAATCGGGAAAATTTGCCAAAACCGACTAAATTCGGTAAAAAGGAAATATCAATCAGGATAATTGTAATAAATTTCTTTATAATATTGTAGCGAAGCATTTATTATTTTACACTAGTATTAACAGAGTATCATTTTTTATATTTATATTTTACTACTCTGTAAACGTCCCTCATTCCTTATCTTTTTTGTTTATCCTTCATAGTTTGTTCTTTCCTTAAATAAATTGCTGTGTCATCTTGAAGTTTGTCTTCCCTAATTTTCCACGTGGCAATATATTGTAGTTCCACTTTTGTAATAATTTTAAGATTCTTTAAAAAATATGAAAATATTGCTAAAGATCTCGGTCAAACGATCACGAAATCTGCATTGAAACTAAAATCACAAATTTAAAAAGGATTTCTCTCTGTAGATAGGATCTAATAAATCTTTTGACACTAAAGCCACCTAAAAGAATTTCATTTCATTTTATATGTATAGATAGCTCGTTATTGCTTTGTGTTAATTTATGCATAACTGACCTTGTCTTTATTGTTTGCGGAAGAGCATTGCTCGATGCAAATATTTGAATGTAATTCTACTGTCCTATAAGCTTATGTCCATTAGTTTTCTTGAAAACCATTTCTGAGATTCCACCCTTCAGTGCTGCATATATAAGCAGAATCGACCAATACAGTATTAGAGCTCTGAAAAGCGGTCTGGTGGATTAAATTGGCGAAACCGCTGGGAGGGTTCACCACTGATGAGCCAAACCCTCCCAATATATTTTTTCATCGCAGTAAGGGCAGTAGAAGTTTGTATTATGTATAAAAGAAACATTCGTGCTTTTAAATCCTTTCATTTTATATGTATAGATGGCTTGTTATTGCTTTGTGTTAATATAAAAGCATAAAAAGTTCAGAGGTTTTTTAATACCCCAGAACCTCGTATATACGTACGCAGATTTGCATATCATTCATATCTATATACATTTTTTTCGGCACCAGAGCCTAAAATGTATCATATTTTCTAATAAACACACTCATTTTTATCATCATAAAAATACCATGACACTTATGAATACAAATTAAACTCAAATTTAATAAAAACAGGTTTAATAAAATTGATAAGATCGAGCTTTTATGAAGATTTTTATAAAAGATAGCAGAGATTATCCAAATTTGCATATTGGTTTTTTTTATTATCCTTTATTTTAATACGTGTGTTTGATTAGCATTATAATTAGAGTTTGGATTTTAAAAATTCACTCTCTCTGGAGAATTTCTTTTTATAAAGATTGTAGTTGAATTGTTGTTTCATTGAAGAGGATTTGAAAACTATGGTAGTTATAGGGAGTGTTTCCTTATAAAGAATTTCGTTATAGAGATTATCTTTAAAAATGTTTTCTTTGTGGATTTTTGGTTAGAAAAAAGTTCCATTATTGAGCCTTTTTATTTATAAAGAGTTATATTGAAAAGTTTTTTTTTGCTCGAAAAATTTTGTTGTAGACTGTTTTCTTTATAAACAGTTTTGTAAAGAGGGTTTTCGTTATAATGAGTTTCACTATGGAAGGTTTTTCATCATAAATAGACTCGTTAGAGATTGTTTTTCGATAGAAAGAGTTTGGTTATAGCAAGGTTTCTCTAGAAAGAGTTTGGTTATAGAAAGGTTCCGTTAGAAAGAGTTTGGTTATAGAAAGGTTCCGTTAGAAGGAGTTTGGTTATAGAAATGTTTCGTAAGAAGGAGTTTGGTTTTAGAAAGGTTTCGTTAGAAGGAGTTTAGTTATAGAAATGTTTCGTAAGAAGGAGTTTGGTTTTAGAAAGGTTTCGTTAGAAGGAGTTTGATTTTAGAAAGTTTTCATTTGAAGGAGTTTGGTTATAGAAAGGTTTCGTTAGAAAGAGTTTGGTTATAGAAAGGTTTCGTTAGAAGGAGTTTGGTTTTAGAAAGGTTTCGTTAGAAGGAGTTTGGTTTTAGAAAGGTTTCATTTGAAGGAGTTTAGTTATAGAAAGGTTCCGTTAGAAGGAGTTTGGTTATAGAAAGGTTTCATTTGAAGGAGTTTGGTTATAGAAAGGTTTCGTTAGAAGGAGTTTGGTTTTAGAAAGGTTTCGTTAGAAAGAGTTTGGTTATAGAGATAATTTCGTTAGAAAGAGTATCAATGCACATTTTCATCAAAGAGTCATTATAAATGTATTCAAGTTTTCAAATAGTTGGTAGAAGATTTAGTTATACCGAGTTTCGATATACAAAAAAATATTTCGTTGTGAATTCCAAAAAATATATGTTTGTTATATATCGGGAGAGTTTTACATAATGAAAATTCGGTATAAAGTTTCTTTTAACGGTTGAAAAGTAAATCATTATCAACTCTCAATGTATATAGAGTCATCCTAGAAAATGGAGGTTTCCTTAAGTATTTCCGTTATACAGAGTTTTCTCTATACTTTTCGTTTATTTCAATGAGGTTTAGCGTAGCTACAAGTTGATCTAAACGAGAGTTTACTGTAAGAGTGTAGATGTCCCTACAGGAGCTATGTGTTCCTAGGGAGAGTCCCTATGGAACCACCCCGGCATGGTACTCACAGCCAAGTCCCCCGGTGACTTCGCCCAGACCGGCCCCAGCCAAGGCACCACCAGCAGCACGACCGCTCGCCAACTCATGGCGTTCAGACTGATCAGAGGCGGGGCTGCTTTGACACGCCTCCCTGCGCGCGCATATGACGTCAGCCCTGCCCCTACATGACGTCATCTCCGTTCCCCCCATGTAAACATGATCAGAAGTTACACGGTAGGTGGGACCAAGCTCTTAAGTCAAAAGTCGTGGCCCAATTCGACATAGGTGGTTGCAGGGTTCAGAAAACCGACAACAAAACAGAACTTTCAGCACAACGCCTGAATGGTCACCATCCACGTAGAGTTTACACGAAATACCCCCAAAACGTATCACAACGAGAGAAACATAATAGAATGGATGGTGGATGAAACCCAAGTACAACGTAATGATGGTTTGCAAGTACCTTCGACAAGCAACTGTCCGTAACTAGGACTTCTGGAGCAACGTACAAAAGTCGCCAACTATCCGGGACTTATCAAAATAAATCGCAATCACATAGTCTATCTCTCAAACGGTCGAGATAATCAAATACATCAACAATTAAATACAATTCAAAGCGATAAGTTTACTTATGAAATATAAAGAAAAATCCTGCTTTAAATGGTATTAAATCATTTTACTCTTCGACCGTTGGCATACTAATTGCCTAGTTGTTGCAGTGGTCATCCAGCTAACCAGATATCGCAAGGCTGATTGGTATTTTTGATGAATATTTCCTTAATGACTATTCAATAAATGTATCGACACCGAGGGGAATGGCAATCTGGAATCTCTGGAGATGGGCATCTGAAAGAAGTAGGTTGACAGTTTGCGTCTTCTTTTTTCTTAGTTCCTCTCAATCCTATAAAAATGTCAAAGTCTACATTAATCATTAAGTCTGGGATCACTTCTGAGCAAGCAGACTTGAGATCATTTCTTGTAAATCAGAGGTAAGTGGGAACATCATACTTGACAGTTGAAACGTCCTATAAATAAACCTTTCCATATTTCAAACCAAAATGGTCATTTTTGGGAGTTTTGTTGTTATTTTAAATAATACAATAGGTTTCTAGAGATGAGGTTCATTTGATTTTATATTGCATTCCCAAGCTTTCGGACATCCCCGCCTTTCTACAATAATACAAAATGAACTATAATGAAGCGCTCCGTTAGTTACTAACAGTTAGTGTAAACGGCGTTTCATTATAGTTCATTTTGTACTCTCATTTTGTAGAAGGGCGATAATGCTCGAAAGCTTGAGAGAATGCAATAAAAAATCAAAAGAACGTCATATCCAGAAAACTGTTGTATTTTATTTAAATAATATATAGGAGATTTACAACTATTTCATAAATAGGCTGTTTGGAAAGATGGTTCCTTTTTCACTGGTTTCGTGGTTTTATCAACAGTGGAAACAACACCTCTATTCTACGACCAGAGCCTTCCTTGTCACTTCTAACCTCTGGAGTAGGACCTCCAATCCCGGTACATATTTTCAATCGCGGGATTCGGGATTGCTTTTTTCTCAATCCCGGGATATCCCGGGATTGAAAAACATTTTCGTCTTTCTACGCCAAGAGGTATATCGTTTCGTTCGTTATATTTTTAATTTTTTCTTTTATATAGTGCCAATGACGTGGCACTTACTTCGATGAAAACAATCTGAAAGCCATATATTTTGCGTCTGCTTATGAACTAAATCATTGCTTTTGGGTTACAGTTTGAAATTATTTGTCAATTACTGTACACACATCTGGAAAAAAATACTGTTCTTGGAACTCTTAGACCACATCTCTTAATGCAGTGTTGGGCAGTAATCCATTCAAAGTAATACATTACCTTGTAATTACGATTACTTTGCAATGCATTACTTTGCAAAAAAATTAATTGCATTAGAATGTAAACATAATTACTCGTAATTCTATATATAATGATAGCAATTGTGATTAAAATTACTTGTAATTGTAATTATAGCAAATGTAATCATGATTATTTGCAATTGTGATTATAGAAAATGTAATCATTATTGCATTTTGCCCAACTATGTATTAATGTTTAGAAAGAAGACAGCACCGTTTTGAAAACCATGAATTACTTTATTTTAAGGATAAAAATTCAATTTCGAGAAAGATTTGAGCGTAGGAAAGATAATTTGTCAAGAGTGTCATCATGCAAACTAGAACGTATCTTATTGCATAGGTATCCAGAGGAGGAGAAGACTTTCCGATTCCACAGACGTTGAGGAATTGTCAGCAAGTATTGATACACACTCTCTAAATGGGGTCCTTGTTTGCCTGACTGAGCAGCAATATTAAGTTCGTGGTTAATCATAGTTGAGTAGGATGCGGAGTCTGGTGTAGGTATTGCAATTGAAGTTGAAGAGGCAGCCTCAATAGCTTCTTGCAATCGGCGCTCAATTGTAAGATGGTCATTCGATTGTGATGACTCATGGCGTTCTTGTAAACTCCGAGGAAGTTGCGAATTATCAGCCTGAATTCTTACTTCGGCCATTTGTTCCTGTAACGGTTTAAGACGCAAAAGCAATTTCACGCTAAAGTCTTTGACGATCTTCTTTTTTTCTAACTGTGCTTGCGGATTGTGCAGATATTGGAGGACTAAAGATGTTTTATTGCATCGCTCTTCTAAAATTCTCTTTTGAAAAGATTTTTGCAGATCTTTGCTGAGAGAATGAGATTGTGCTTGCAGCTCCTCTAGAAGAAACTTTACTGTTGCTTCTGCAGTCAAAAGCGTAGCGTCGCGTCTACAGATAGCCGCCACAGCTGCCCGAAATGGTTTCAGTGCGGAAATTACTTGCGTCATGATATCAAAATTCTCATCAGTTAGACGGACATTTGCATTCACATCTATTAGCGCCTTCTGAATCGCCGACTTCACACTGAGAAGTCTCTCCAACATGTTCAATAAACTATCCCAGCGCGTTCTGCAGTCGAGAAGGAGACACATACTGGTGGAAATGCGATTATCTTGCCGCATGTAGTTCAGTAAGATCTCGTTCTTCAGCGGCGATCGTTTGAACAATTTCACAACCACACGAGCTTTTTTCGTCACTTCATTTATATGTTTCTTTGAAATTACTGGAGATTGTGGATAAATTGCTTCAGGGAATGAGAGATGTGCTACCTCTAGGCTAACGTTAAATGGAGAAGTGTCCTCATTGTCATCCTCGGAAAGGTCAGATTCTGCTTCATTTACTGTTGCGGAAACGAATTCAGGAACAACCCTATATTTTTCTTAGCATAAAGTGCATCCATCACAGCCAGATGGAGACCATGCGCGTAGCAGAGCTGTTGCAGTGGACCAATAATGTGCCCCAATTTTACCATCATTGCGCACCCATCAGTTGTAACACACACAATATCAGTTTCGAAGTCGATTCCAAACTCCAAGAGCTTAGCACCAATGACATATTTGCATTGTTCAGAGGAAAATACTCCAGATATTCGAATCAAGCCAAGATTCCACACCTTGGTACGGCTATGAATATTAATGTTCAGGTAACGCTTGCTTCTGATTGACGTCCATTCATCCAGCGTAAGGCTGAAAAGTTGTCCCTTTTCTTTCTCCATCTGAAGCTCTCGAACGACCTTCTCACGAAATGTGTCCGCATAACGACACACTTTAATCTTAATGGTCTCTGCGGAGAGAGGAATTTCATATCCTAGAGCATTGAGGCACTTGCGTAGATCCTTAGATGTGACAAAAACGGAGAATGGCAATCCGCCGAGAGCTATCATTCTAGCTAGCACAGAATCAGTCGATCGATCGATGGAAACAGACGAAAAATGATCGATAATTGATATCTTGGGTGTATCAACTTCGTCTTCAACTTTTCTCTTCGAAGTTTCGATTCCGTGGACCGCCTTCTGGTGTACATGCAGCACTTTTGTTGACTCACCGACGCATTTCAAAATCCTTTTGCACGCTATACACTGTGCATTTTGGCCAGATCCGTCTCGTAGGTAATAGCACCAGATTCCTTCTGATTTAAAAGGAATAAACTTCGCCATCACAATCAAGAAGTGATAAGCTTACCAAAAATGTCCGACGCGTTTTCTATTGAGAAATAACAAGGTCCGATAATATTGTTTCAGAGACTTTGTTTTATTGTAGGATTAAAACTCTTAAAATCACGATCATTAAAAAACAATATTAAACATTAAGAGGAGCTTCTTGTGTAAATTTCTTTAATACCGCAAGCTTTCGAACAAAACGTTCTTCAACGGGCGTGGATAGTAAATGCTGTATTCTCTTTTACGCTATTATCTCTTTAGTATGTAAATTTATTGGTGTACATATTAGTTTTTCTTCTCTAATAATTTGTTAGTACGGTTTTACTATCCACGCCCGTTGAAGAACGTTTTGTTCGAAAGCTTGCGGTATTAAAGAAATTTACACAAGAAGCTCCTCTTAATGTTTATTATTGTTTTTTAATGACTTTGTTTTATGTTCGTATAAGTTGAAAACTACTTTAGGCTGATGCTTGATAGTGACGAAGCATTTAATGAGATGACATTAAATAAATTTAATTTAAATTAAATGACAAAAAAGCTAAGGAGGGTTTCACAAAATGAACAGCAGAGCAGTGCGTTCATGATGGCCCATGCATACAGAGTACAGGATGGAGAGTATAAACATAGATAAAAAAATATATATAAAACAATTTGGAGCCCTGATAAGAGGTTAGTGGCGGGTCCATGTTACACGCAGGTCCGCCACAAAAATAAAGGGATGCCGCTACTATCTAAGAAGCCACTATTTGCATGTCAACAAAAACTGGGACCCCCTCCATGTATACTGCTGCATACCCTCATTCTAGAGGCTGCCATTTTGGAAAGATCTTGCAGAATAACCCTTCGTTATTAGTGTATGAAAATAATTTCAAATCTCTCAGAAAAAAATAAAGACCCGAAATGCAGCTGTATAAACAAAACGTCAAAAGTGTGCTATCTCATCATCTGTTTGATTACCAAAATGCTAGATAAGAAATATATATTTTTGCGCTGGTTTTCATGCACAAAGCAGTAATCCCGGGATTTTTTCGAGCAGAATCCCGGGATTTCGGGATCATTATTTGGCTCCGGGATTGGAGGCCCTACTCTGGAGTGTTTATTCTCTCTCTTCATTTGTATACCATACATATGCACTAATGAACAAAACTTGAAGAATCTGTACCTTTTAGCATGTATATCGTGATTCATAAAATAATTTTGAACGTTATTTGATACACAGTGACCTTTATTGAAGACATACGATATAACCAAATGTGAACAAAATTGCTTCTGTCTCCAAAAAAAAAAATAGATGACTGGCGACTTTAAAGATTACCACTTCTTTAAGTTGTATCCATGAGTGTACCTGAATATAATTAGACAAAATATATACATTGTTGATTTTAAAATATCTATCATTCCAATATTTTTAGATACCAACCGCCTCTCTTTATCAAGGATGTTTGTCTTTTATAACTAAAACAGGTGAGCAGGTGCCTCACTCATACTTTGTACGAGTGACCAAGGTAAAAATTACTCTCTGATTAAAATAATTCATCAAATATATATAACCTACCTTTTAATGGAAATCAAAACAAAGCCTGTCCACCCAATAAAACACTTAAATCTAATATAAACTTTAAAATTACACACCCACGAATCGATGTTGACAGCTCAGAAACTTTACAGCCATTGCAAAATAAAATACATACAAATAAATGTTCACGAAAAAGTTCTGAGAACAAAAAGATAAAAGATTTCACTATAAAAACTAAAAAACCTTATACATGTAATTCTAATTGCTTGAAATCTGCTAAATGTAAAAATTCTATTGACATCTTATACTGGAACATAAATGGATACATGAGAGCTAGTTCATTGTTTGATCTTCTCGATTATGTAAAACATTACCATATTTTTGCACTTGCAGAAACTTGGCTCGACCGCAATATACAAGTTGACATACATGAATTTACTATTTATGAATCGCTGGCTACAAGATGCTGCAAGACTGGAAGACCGTCTGGTGGAATACTGGTCGGAATCAGTAAAATGCTTGCAAATTATATTTACAAAATAGTAATTGAGCCTAACTGGATTTCAATTTGTTTTAAACAAACCTCTGTATGTAAACTATGTATACTAGTCGCATATTTACCACCTGGTGATACTTTTAAACTCAACTTAAACAAACTATTTAGGTTTATTGAGGAAAGATTATTATGTGGCTATGAAATAATACTGGCGGGTGACCTTAATATTCGAACGGGATCAATGAGGGGTTTTCACAATGTATTTGCGCTCTCTTTAAATATTTTCTCACAGCGTAATTCCAGTGATAAGATGATCTCTCCAAATGCAACCCATTTTGTTGAGTTCCTCGACAATAGCTTACTGACAATATTAAATGGTAGATCGATAGCAGATCAAAATGGCAATTTTACTTACATCTCAGACCGTGGCTCTTCGGTCTTGGATTACTTTGTGGTGACTCCCTTGCTTTTGGATCTAATTGAGAACTTCCAAGTCGAATGCTCTCCATACTCGGACCATCTCCCTATCACCTTGTCTGCCCTTATAGTGCCCGGTTCTTATCGCAGAATTACTTCATTACAGTCGATGGTAAATTACTCGAAACATACAAATCCAACACCTTTAACAAGTTATAGATGGACACATGAGAACTCACAGTTTTTCTCGCAGGCACTAAATGAAATACACCTGAATTGGAATCACTCAATAGATAGCACAATGAGGCTTTTAACTGATAAAATCATTGATACTATGGGCAAAGCGGGGATGCAGAGAAGATCTAAAACATCGAACCCAAATTCAAAGCCCTGGTTTGATCGAGAATGTTTTCTAACAAAAAAGAATACTAAATCCCATCTTAAAATCTACATGAAATAAAAAAAAAGAAACAGACCGTGTTAACTATATTTCAAAAAAGAAATTCTATGCTGCATTAATTAGAGATAAAAAGAAAAAATAATACGAATCTAAAGTTTTGCGGAGGAGCCTCTTTTATTATACTTTTGCAAGCTTTCGAACCTTTCGGTTCTTCCACAGGCGTGGCTAGTATGACTACACTAACAGGGTATAAGCGCGCTTGAGCCATTATATACAACATATAAATTTACATGCGGAGTGATATTTCAAACGTAATAAAATAGAAATAGGAACTATGACTATAAAAATAAAACTATGTAAATGAACTTATAGATTTTTAAAATTTAGATGAAATTATGGCAAAAACTTTTAAATGCGATAAAAGTTGAGTAAAATAATGATATTCACTGTATGTAAGCCGTGTGACACTTTAAAATTTCGTAACATTTAAAACCAGTAAAATTTTAAAACATCTCAACACAGAAAAACCAAGCTGGGGTCCACTCCTCCCGACCACACACCCGAGTGTATCACGGTGTAACTATTGAGATATTATATGATATATTTCCGGTAGATCTATTTTCCTATTTATGCTGTTTGTTTGTGTTGATATGATGGATTCCAGTACCAATCTGTGCTGCTTATTGTTTATGTGCTGATATAGGATTTTAGGATGATCTAAGTTGAAGTTATGGCCTGTGTTTGAAATATGTTGGTATATAAGTGATTTCGGGTCTATTGTTTATGTTTCGTTTGTGTTCGGTGATTCTGATATACGCGGTTCTGCCAGTCTCCCCCACATAGGAGGCTGGGCAATCCTGGCAAGAAACCGCGTATACTGCTCCGGTGGAGTGGATGGGATTGTTGGGTGCGTCTGCTTTGGTGATAGGATTCCTGAGGAGGGCAGCAAGATTGGGAGGGCTGTTATAATAAACCTGAATACCATATGGGCGAAGGATTCTGGAAATGGCAACAGAGAACGAGGAATATGGAAGATAGCAGACTGCTCTATAAGTCGTGGAGGTCCTCGGAGCAGTGGGATCAAACGTGTGTCTATCTATGAATTTTCTTGGGTATCCTGCAGTGGTTAGAAGGGTGGTAATTCTGTTTTTTTCTATGGCTTTGAATATAGGCAATGAGCAATGCGTATGTATTCTTTTGGTTAAAGTCCTGACTGTATTTACTTTATAGGCTACTGGGCTATTGGAGGAGAAATGGGTGTATAGGGGTGGGATATTCTTTTTGTAATAAACTGCTGTGTGCAATCTGTGTGGGGTGCGGATAATAAGGATGTCCAGAAATGGCAATACTAGGTTTGTTTCTGTTTCGTATGTGAATTTGATATCTGCGTGAAAGGAATGTAGAGTGTTAAGAATAGGTTGGAGCTCATTCGGTTTGATGACACAGAAGATGTCGTCCACATACCTCCTCCAATAATGGATGTCGGAAGAATGCATCTGATTGATCCACTGGTCCAAGGACCCCATCACGACTTCGGCAACTATGGATGAAAGAGGACTGCCCATTGGGGTGCCTCTGATCTGCTTATAATGCTGGTGGTTAAACGTGAAGGTGCTAATGGAAAGACATAAGGACGTTAGCTGGGTTATCATGGTTATGGTTTGATCTTGAATACCTGCTGACTTGAGAAATGACTGTAATTTGTTTAAAATGAGGGCGTGTGGAAGGGAGAGGTATAGCGCTGTAACATCAAATGACACCATAGTGTGATGTGCGGGTAGCTGCATTTGCGTGATCTCCTGAACGAAACTGGGTGGGTGTGTGATGTTGTACTGGTTAGGATTGTTCTTCATGATAGGGGATAATAGTTGGGCCAGATATTTAGCTAAGGTGTGAGCCGGGGAGAGGTGGTATGCGATGATGGGTCGGAGTGGTACCCCAGGCTTGTGTATTTTAGGAGCACCATATATGTACGCATCTCGTGTGAGGGAACCGGTGAACTGAGTTAATTGTGCCTTGGTGATCTGCTTCGCCTTCATCAAGTTCCTAAGTGATGACTTGTAGCCCTTGACCAAGGCGTCTTTCGCAGATGTTGAGATGATCGTAAATGTGGATGTGTCAGCGAGTATGTTCATCATTTTTCCTTCGTAATCAGCTCTATCCATCAACACCGTCTGGTTTCCCTTGTCTGCTTTGGTGATTACCAGCGAACTAGTCTTTCTTAGCTTCTGGATGAGGGAGCGATGATCCCTGGCATATGATACTGGGTGATAGGGCCTGCGCAAGACCTGGGTAACTGCGTGTCTAATCCTGAGGGTTTCCATATGGTTGAGGTTTTTGAGTGCACCTTCCACTCCTGCTATTAACCTGGGTATGTCGGGCTTGTCGGGAGGAACGTAATGTAACCCCAATGCTAACACTCTTTTCTTGCGCAGGCCCTATCACCCAGTATCATATGCCAGGGATCATCGCTCCCTCATCCAGAAGCTAAGAAAGACTAGTTCGCTAGTAATCACCAAAGCAGACAAGGGAAACCAGACTGTGTTGATGGATAGAGCTGATTACGAAGGAAAAATGATGAACATACTCGCTGACACATCCACATTTACGATCATCTCAACATCTGCGAAAGACGCCTTGGTCAAGGGCTACAAGTCATCACTTAGGAACTTGATGAAGGCGAAGCAGATCACCAAGGCACAATTAACTCAGTTCACCGGTTCCCTCACACGAGATGCGTACATATATGGTGCTCCTAAAATACACAAGCCTGGGGTACCACTCCGACCCATCATCGCATACCACCTCTCCCCGGCTCACACCTTAGCTAAATATCTGGCCCAACTATTATCCCCTATCATGAAGAACAATCCTAACCAGTACAACATCACACACCCACCCAGTTTCGTTCAGGAGATCACGCAAATGCAGCTACCCGCACATCACACTATGGTGTCATTTGATGTTACAGCGCTATACCTCTCCCTTCCACACGCCCTCATTTTAAACAAATTACAGTCATTTCTCAAGTCAGCAGGTATTCAAGATCAAACCATAACCATGATAACCCAGCTAACGTCCTTATGTCTTTCCATTAGCACCTTCACGTTTAACCACCAGCATTATAAGCAGATCAGAGGCACCCAATGGGCAGTCCTCTTTCATCCATAGTTGCCGAAGTCGTGATGGGGTCCTTGGACCAGTGGATCAATCAGATGCATTCTTCCGACATCCATTATTGGAGGAGGTATGTGGACGACATCTTCTGTGTCATCAAACCGAATGAGCTCCAACCTATTCTTAACACTCTACATTCCTTTCACGCAGATATCAAATTCACATACGAAACAGAAACAAACCTAGTATTGCCATTTCTGGACATCCTTATTATCCGCACCCCACACAGATTGCACACAGCAGTTTATTACAAAAAGAATATCCCACCCCTATACACCCATTTCTCCTCCAATAGCCCAGTAGCCTATAAAGTAAATACAGTCAGGACTTTAACCAAAAGAATACATACGCATTGCTCATTGCCTATATTCAAAGCCATAGAAAAAAACAGAATTACCACCCTTCTAACCACTGCAGGATACCCAAGAAAATTCATAGATAGACACACGTTTGATCCCACTGCTCCGAGGACCTCCACGACTTATAGAGCAGTCTGCTATCTTCCATATTCCTCGTTCTCTGTTGCCATTTCCAGAATCCTTCGCCCATATGGTATTCAGGTTTATTATAACAGCCCTCCCAATCTTGCTGCCCTCCTCAGGAATCCTATCACCAAAGCAGACGCACCCAACAATCCCATCCACTCCACCGGAGCAGTATACGCGGTTTCTTGCCAGGATTGCCCAGCCTCCTATGTGGGGGAGACTGGCAGAACCGCGTATATCAGAATCACCGAACACAAACGAAACATAAACAATAGACCCGAAATCACTTATATACCAACATATTTCAAACACAGGCCATAACTTCAACTTAGATCATCCTAAAATCCTATATCAGCACATAAACAATAAGCAGCACAGATTGGTACTGGAATCCATCATATCAACACAAACAAACAGCATAAATAGGAAAATAGATCTACCGGAAATATATCATATAATATCTCAATAGTTACACCGTGATACACTCGGGTGTGTGGTCGGGAGGAGTGGACCCCAGCTTGGTTTTTCTGTGTTGAGATGTTTTAAAATTTTACTGGTTTTAAATGTTACGAAATTTTAAAGTGTCACACGGCTTACATACAGTGAATATCATTATTTTACTCAACTTTTATCGCATTTAAAAGTTTTTGCCATAATTTCATCTAAATTTTAAAAATCTATAAGTTCATTTACATAGTTTTATTTTTATAGTCATAGTTCCTATTTCTATTTTATTACGTTTGAAATATCACTCCGCATGTAAATTTATATGTTGTATATAATGGCTCAAGCGCGCTTATACCCTGTTAGTGTAGTCATACTAGCCACGCCTGTGGAAGAACCGAAAGGTTCGAAAGCTTGCAAAAGTATAATAAAAGAGGCTCCTCCGCAAAACTTTAGATTCGTATTACTTTTATACTAATTATACGGAGTTTACCTGTAGAAAATGAAAAAATACTACCAATCATTGCATGTAAATTTATCAAGCAATACTCATGACTCTAAAAACTTTGGAAAACAATAAGCATTTATAAAAAAAGAAGTTTCATTCAAGGAAACATATCGCTTCAAGAATTGCACCAATTTTACGACAAACTACTCTCATCTGAAACATCAACAGAATATATCCTTCCTATGTTAAACACGCTTTCAGCGGATACAGGCTTATTGGCGGAAATTACAATGAAGGAGATAATAGAAGAAATCTCGCGTTTAAAGAACTGTAAGGCAGCTGGAATCGACGAGGTACCGAACGAAGCAATTAAGCTCCTTCCCCACAGTTACTTACTGTTACTAAAGGATCTATACAACAGAATACTAAGATCAGCTGTATTCCCATCCTCCTTCTCGAGGTCTATTATTCATCCGATTTTTAAAAATGGCGATTCTGATAATCCATCCAACTACCGCGGAATCTCACTGCTGAGCAATTTCGCGAAACTATTTATAGCAATACTTAGGTCCCGCCTAGTCAAATGGATTGAAACTAATGATATTATCCCAGAGAATCAAGCGGGCTTTAGATCTGCTCACTCATGTCAAGATCATATTTTCACATTGACATCTGTAATCCAACTTGCCCTAAGGAAGAAAAGAGGCAAATGTTACTCCTTCTTCGTAGACTTAAAAAAGGCTTTTGACACGGTTCCTCACGCATTGCTATGGACAAAACTAGTCAAAATAGGACTGAATCACCGATTTGTCAACTTAATTAAACGTTATTGTGAAGACATGACCGCTGCGGTTCGTTGGAACAATTCTATCACTGAATTCATTGAAATTCGTTCGGGGGTGCTCCAAGGTGACCCACTATCCCCATGCCTATTCCTACTCTTTATCAATGATTTGATTAAAATATTTGATGACTCGGGATTGTCAGGAATATACTTACCCAATTTCGGAAACATACACCTCCTATATGCCGACGATATTGTTTTGATCGGTGATTCTAAAATAAACCTTCAATTGAAAATCAATGTACTGAAAACTTATCTAGAAACTAACTTACTAACTCTGAACGAAAACAAGTCAAGAATAATGGTTTTCCGTAATGGAGGAAAGGTGGCGCGTTCAGAAAGATAGTATTGGGGTCAAAGTCCTTTAAGTGTTACTTCAAAATATACGTACCTGGGCTACCCGCTAACCCCTTCGATTTCTTTCACTCAAGTTACCTTAAATTATAGAGGCAGGACCATGGCCGCGATGGGTGCTGTAGGGGAGATTATTTTGAAGTCCAAGCTCAAATCCTTCCATGCAAGTATGAGATTGTTGGATTCTATGATCTTGACAGTCCTACTCTATGCGGCTCCAATCTGGGCACATGATCAAGCCTTAATCCTAGATAGAATCCAGGATACCTTCCTCAGACGTTTTCTGTTCCTTCCAAGCTATACTCCGGGCTATATTTTGAGGGCTGAAACAGGAAGAAACTCTCTTGATATCACAGTGAAAAAACTAACTTTAAAATTCTGGACTAGAATTCTGAAAATGGACCGCAGCAGGCTACCTTCAATATGTTTGGCACATTTGTGGGACATTTCAATTTCTTCAAAACAGAATATCGGACTGATAAAAAGTATAACAGAGCTACTTAATAACACCGGCTTCTCATGGCTTGTTGGATGTACAGACTTCAATATTCTACAAAGATACATCCCCCTAATTATTAGAACGGCAACCGATCAGTCCTTGCAGCTCGATTATGTAAGAATAAGAAAATCAGTACTCTATTCTCACTATAAATACTTTCATTCATCACCTACAATGGAATGCTATCTGAATGACAATATCCCCCTAACCTTAAAGAGAATCATTGTACAAGTAAGAAGCCTTTTTGTAGTACAGAGAATTAATCATGTTTCACTATTGAAAACTAAGACCATAAAATGCACCTTATGCAACGATGAATTTAGTCTCGATTTTCCACACTACATGTTCTACTGTACGGCAATGGAAGAAGAAAGAGAAATTCTTCGTCAAGAGACCGGCTATAATAGCAATTCGCCTTATGTTTTAATGGCAAAAGTCGTAAAATCCAGACCCTTTGCATTCGCTTTTTATAAGTACTGGAAATCAGCTCAATCAAAATATTTAGCACAGACACCGGATCCAACTCGATAATTGGTCGAGGCCAATACCCAATACTTGTATATAACTATGGTGCTAATCTGTTATTTATTTATTTGTCCTACAGAGAGAATCCTGTATGGCACGTGTGCCCAATAAAGGCTATTGTTGTTGTATATAACCTAGATAATATATATGTTATAATTATAAAATTATTATTTTATTAAAATATCTTGACTATAAGGCAATAACGTGCCATCTATATATTAGAAATGGAAGCATTAAAACATGAATGTTTATTTTAAACATAAAGCAAACTTCTACTGTCCTACTGCTACCACCGATGAGCCAAGCCCTCCCAAATATTTTTTCACCGCAGTAAGGAGAGTGGAAGTTTGGTTTATGTTTAGAAGAAACATTCGTTCTTTGATTTCATATATCTTGTCTCTAATGGGTTCAGTAGGAATTGGATACTAGCCCCACGAATATTGTCTAACAAATATTCGTTAGGTAAACTTTCACTCGGCTATAACAATCCGGGCGAAGCCGGGTATATTCTCTAGTAGATGATAAAATTATTTTGATTATAAAATAATTCTATAAATATATTTTAATTATTAATTATAAATAAAAGAACGACGAATATATTAAAAGTATCAGTTGCAGTAACGCATGAAAACTCCGAGGATAAGTTTCTTTATTTCATAAATGATATCTCGAGCTTTCGGGTGTATAAGACAAAATGAATCAGAATTTTTAGCTATTATTTATATATGGTATGTTATTTACATATTTAAAGATGTGCAAAATTTTTAATTAACATGAATATATATATATATATATATATATATATTGCCTGAATTAAATTTTATATATACAAAACAAGCTAGAAATATACTATTGCTTATCTGGAATGTAGTTTTATGTATCAGGATTGTGTATTGAACTATTGTATAATTCTGGGATATCTATATGTCTATTGATGCTCTGGTATTTCGTGGATACTATTGCTTCAAGGATTAGTCTTTTATGTTTATTATTTATGTTGGTGTAGTAGGTTTTTGGTTCAGCTAAATTAAAAGTATGGCCTGTTGTTTCAATGTGTTGAAAAATAAGTGATCTATTGTCTTTATTTTTTATATTTCTATTGTGTTCATTAATTATGCCCTTGACTAACCTGCCTGTTTCTCCAACGTATACACTATTGCAATGGTTACATTTAACGGAATAGATGGCCTGTCTGTTGTATATTGGTAGGTTAGGGCTATTGTTTTTGGTGTTAGGGTTTCTAACTATAGAACCAATGTTTGGGGCATTTTCATAAAAAAATCTGATTCCGTGTTTTTTAAGTTCTCGGGCTATTTTGATGTTATTGGGAGTATATGGTAAAAATGTCTTAATATAAAATTTTTTTGGGTATCCTGCCATGAGAAGGTTTTGCATTATATTTTGAGTTTCTATTGTTTTGAATGTTTGATTGGAACAATGGGTATTGGATCCTTTTTGTTAGAGTTTTTATGGTGTTTATCTTATGGTTTAAAGGGCAATATGAAGAGTAGTGTATTTAATTGGGTTGGAAAGTGGGCTTATAATATACTGTGAAGTTGAACATCTGGTCTTGCCTGGTGATGAAAACATCTAAGAAAGGTAACGTTCTATTGGCCTCTTTTTCTAGGGTGAAATCTATTTCTTTGTGAAAATCTTTTAATTTGGTCAAAATGCTATCTATTGCTTCTGTATGGCATAAGCAGAATATATCGTCTATATACCTGCCCCATATTTGAATTTCCGCCGGAAAGTGGCCAGTAATCTGCCGGTCTATATGTTGCATTACTATTTCTGCTAAAGGGGATGATAGTGGGCTTCCCATTGGGGAGCCTTTGGTTTGTTTGTAATTGTTGTTATTGAATGAAAATATGTTGATATGTAAACATATATATATTAATTTAATTGGAATGGAAGCATTAAATCACGAACGTTTCTTTTCAAATATAAAACAAACTTCTACTATCCTTACTGTGATGAAAAATATTGAGAGGGCTTGGATAATTAGTGGTTAACCCTTCCAGCGATTGCGCCAATTTAATCCACCAAACCGCTTCTTAGAGCTCTATTACTGTATTGAACGATTCTGATTATATATGTTGCAATGAAGGATGGAATCTTAGAAATGGGTTTTAAGCAAACTATAAACATAAGCTTTTTGGACATAGCAGAATTACATATTGATGAGCCAAGCTCTCCCAATATTTTTTATCGCAGTAAGGACAGTAGAAGTTTGTTTTATATTTGAAAGAAACATCCGTGCCCTTTAATGCTTTTCCATTTCTTATATATATATATGGCAACTTATCGCTTCATATAATGTCTTTACGTCTAACAACATCAGGAAAGCGCACCTTCCTTAGCAGCGGCACCTTCCCAGCAACCAAACCTTCAACTTAGACATGCCAGAAGTTGAGAAGAATCAGAACACCAAAATGAGTAATCGGATTCCAATATTACACGTTTGGTTTCCTAACTCCTCACAGATGAACTTCCTATTTTCCTGCAGGGAACTGGAGAGAGATCCCCAAATATATGGAGATAAGATTGTTGATTTATTTGAAACATTAGAATAGAGTAAAATCCGCGGAAAGACAAATATATAAAGAAGGGACTCGGTGACGTAAGGAGGGGGCTTAAATTGAAGAAATGCATTTACCTGAATGCTAACTAGACATGGTGAGAGCTCCACTGTGATATCTAGATACATAACACAGAGGGGAGTTAGAGGCTGTCTGTCTTCTCTTACCCCATCAGTCTCTTACACCTCTGACCCCCAACTTCCCATTCCCACAGCTCGCTGTACTCGTAGAGTTCTCTATTGGAAACAAAGTGGAATGGAGCGAACTGACTACAGACCTGCTGACACTGACAACGCTGAAAGCCGGACTTACGTCATCACGCGAGGCCTCCCATCGGAGTTTTGCGTCAGAATCAGCAGTCTAGTACCCAGTGCCTAGTCCTGGGTCTGTCGAGCGAGCAAGCTATCGGAGGAGGGAGGTTGAGTTCCAGTCCACGTGCACACAGGGTTAGGTGTCCCTTCGGCCGACATGGAATGGACGATAACGACATTCGCCTGACCGACCCGAAGGTAAGAACATATTATGACTTTATCATTACCTCAGAGGTGTAAGCACTGACTGTCCCAGTACTGCCCAGTCACTCGCTAGATCCTCGCAAAAAACGCCGTTAGTAGAACTGGAACGAAGACAAGTCTGCGGCTCCCCATCTGGAACATCTGTTTCACACAGCAGCCTAGAATTCAGACTTTATGGTCAACAGATATAAGTATTCTCACCGAGTCCCCGAATCCCTTTTTTTTTAATCGTTTTTCTCTACCTGGTTTATAAATTTTATTATTAAAAAAATATTCTTTAATACTTAAATTTACTTATTACACTCTAAAAATAAGGAGGTTACCGTGAAAATCTAAACTTTGGGATATACTTATTATAAAAAAATTGAAACCATTTTGAACGCGTATGATTCTTTTTGAAATTAAGCAATTTTATACTGCCCTTACTGGAATTAAAATTAATAGTAGGGCCTGGCTCATCTATGGTGAAGTAGAAAATTGTCTAATTTTAAAAAGAAATATACACGTCTAAAATAGTTTCAATTAATATATACAGTTTTCAGCGTCATAATCAAGCATCAATTCTTAATCAATTCTGTCACCGTTTGCTTTTGTGAATAGAATAAATACCCAAATATGGCCATTTCTCATAACCATCGGTGGTTCAGTGGTAGATGTTCGCCTGCCACGCGGGCGGCCCGGGTTCGATTCCCGGCCAATGCATTTTTTTTTTTTTTTTTTTACAATTTTTAAAACTCAATTATCTATATATATATAAATGAATGTATGTGTGTGTCTGTCTGTCCTTTATGCCTGACCAAACCACTCATTGGAACGCCATGAAACTTTGGGAAGTTATTTAGTATAGTACTGGGAAGGTTTCTAGCAAATAAAATTTTTGAAATAACTTTTCGCTTTAAAATAATCAAGATAAATATTCTAATTTATCTCTTATAATTCAACAATCTGCTCTAAATATTATCATGATGATACGATGATTTTGTAATGTAGAAAATTAGGAAAGACAAAATTCAGGATGACACGGCAATTTATTTGAGACAAGAATAATGATACAATTCCAAGGCAAGATACTATTCCTTTAACTTCCAATTACCGAGGGAACCAATTAATATTGATTTTATTCAACTTATCGAGTATTTTTCAAGGGACCGGGAAAAAATGTTCACTTTATCGAGAGATTCGTTAGGCAAACCTTTACTCGGGTAAAACACGGGCGAAGCCGGGTACGTCCGCTAGTATATTATAAAAGAATGACATCCACGGCGCCAATTTATAATTGTAACGAATAGTATTTGAATAAAAGCATTTAATCGGGTAAAACCCGGGCGTTGCCCGGGTCATTCGGCTAGTATATTATAACAGATTATAATTGTTTTAATAAAATACTCTGGTAGATTAAACTGAGGAAACCGTTGGAGGGTTCACCACTGATGAACCAGGCCCTCCCATTAAATTTTCATTGCAGTAAGGGCAGTAGAAAATTGTTTAATTGTAAAAAGAATCATACGTGTCTATAGTAGTTTCAATTTCTTATAACAGATGGCGCTGCATCATTCGAGCGTCATTCCTCATCTCCTAATCAACTCTGTCACCGTTTGCTTTTTTTTTGGAATGGCGCCCTCCTATTGGTTGGCTACGATCACGCCACCTTTGCCCCCCCCCCCCCCCCCCCATCATGCCACCCACCCACTCGCTTTATCGTTTTTGTAACTATTGTGTTGGAGCGGGTCGCTCCTTAAATAAATGCGTATATTAGTTAATAACTAAATGGAATCCTCTCTTTCTTTTTCCCAGTAAGAGACGCCTACGGAAGCCAACAGTACATAGACAGATAACGCACATAGGCTATAGGTATTAACTAATATATGCATTTATTTAAGGCGCCAATTTATAATTATAACAAATAGTATTTGAATCAAAACATTCAATCGGGTAAAACACGGGCGTTGCCCGGGTCATTCGGCTAGTTTAGGATCTATCTCACACACGGAGTTTACGCTTCGTAAGCAACAACCAGATAAAGTGGCTGTAGACGCAATCTTAAAACTTAAACTAACTTTTCAGAAGAACCCTCAGAAACCAACAAATACCACTAACATTTCCTTTAACTTACCTGCTTATCTTTAATTTAGTTTTCCTTGCCTTCCTTAATTGTTCTCTTCATATTTTATTTTTATAAAATTATTCTAAAATATTTGTATTTTTTTCCAATATTAAATTTTTAAAATCGTTTTCCCTCAATACACCACACTACTAATAGAGACAGTTTGGTCGTGTATCTGTTCTTCTCTTCAGATAAGTCTTTGATATATAATCTAAGAGCTGGACTCTAAATCGATATCTAAAGCAAAGGAATCCAACTTTTCTATTAGCCTCATATAGAAACACCTCTTTCTGGAAACTCCTTACTGAATAAGGCCGAGGTCCATTCTACTGTCTAATTGAACCAACCTGAGGTTGGGTTTATTTTACTAAGATCTATTGCAGCAGCAACAAACCAGATATTGGATATAGGCTCATAATGTGACTTGACTCAATGGATTGTGCCATTAGACTGTATAGAAAATCAATCCAGATTCATGTATTTTTAACAGAACTATGGGTTCCATAGTACTTCTTTATATAGGTGATGACATATTATCTTCTCATCTAGATTGATTTACAACAGGAATAAGTGACAGATCATCATAAAATTCTGCTAAATTCTGTTAAAAAGATATGAATCTGTATTGATTTTCTATACAGTCTAATGGCACAATCTGCTGAGTTAGGTCACATTATGTGTTTATATCCAATATCTGGTTGATTGCTGCTGCAATAGATCTTGACAGAATAAACCCAACTTTAGGTTGGTCAAATGGGACAGTAGAATGTGGCCCCCATCCGTAGAGAAGTTCCAAGAAAGAGGCGATTCTATATGAAACTTTTAGAAGAGTTGAATTCCTTTGCTTTAGTTTTGAAAGTTATATTGAGAATAAAAATATAGCGATTATAGAGAAATTCCTACCTGACATCTTCAGCATCTTTGAGATTAACTATCATTTTGAAATCAGTTCTTTATTTGCATCATTTTGTTTTTTTCCGTGATATTCTCCCCAAAATTAAAACCAGTTTATTTCTTTTGGACATCAAATATTAAGTAAACTTCGGGCAATTTCTTGAGCCCATTCTTCACACACTTTATTTTGAGGCATATGTCTTCATAATTTGTCATTTTGTTTCTTTCGCCGGATCAAATACAATTTAAAAAACGCCTTGTCAAAGAATTATTCGACTCAATGTAGGAATATATCAAAACTGTAAATTCCCTTTTCTTATTTATCTTAAAAAAAAATAGATTTTTAGTGAAGTTTTTTTTTCTTCGCAAACTTATATGATTGGTGAAAAGAGAGAGATGTTAATGCATTAGTATGCTCGTTACAATATAATATATTCAGACGAAAGTATATTTAGAATAGAATATTCAAAAAGAAACTTATATAAACGATTTTTTAAAATATAAAAATGCTTCTTAAATAGAAATGAATCATAACAACCATTGTTATTTTAACAAATCTAACTCTTTAGTTTAATTAAAGCGTCCAGGCTAAATCTACTCTCGAATCACCATTATTTGGAAATTTATTCTCTTTTCAATTTGAATGCACAAATGGCGTTTATTTATTGAATGATTATATTTCTGGAAGATTTTTGTATTAAAGATAAAAATTTGTGCTTGTTGTTTAATTGATTCTTATTAAAGCAATGCTCATATTGCGCCTCTTTTCATTTCCATAGAAGCAAAGCTTGTTTAGTTTTTGGCACTTTTTCAGCTCTTTCACGTTTTCTATTTTCATCTATACTTTTTGTTAAATTTTGCTAAGATTCCAACTTTGGTTTTCCAAAACGGTAAAATGTATTGTTGGGGATGTTAGGAAATTTTCCCTGACTTCTCTGGAACGGACGACGCTTCTATTTCTTTTATCACATTAACTTTATCGTTGTTTTCTGGACATTTCTAATAAAAATATTGAAAGAAATTTTATTTTATTTTTTACTGTATTAAACTATTGTTATATTAAACTTATTATGCATTTTCACGCCATCTGTTATCAAAATTCGAAACTATTATAGATGCATATGATTCTTTTTAAAATTAAACAATTCCTACTGTCCTTACTGTAATGGAAATGCCCTCCAATTAATTTTTACATTGCAGTAAAGGCAGTAGTAATTGTTTAATTTTTAAAAGAATCATACGCGTCTATAATAGTTTCGAATTTTCATAAATTAAACTTAATATTAAAATGAAGTATAAAATATAAGTTTGAGAGTTTAATTAAATAGGAATAAATTTGAGTCTATAGTGAAAACAGAAAATGTGTTTTATTAACATAAACAAATTCTGTGAAAAAATAGTACATTAGTGAGATTGTACTGGGGACAGGTGGATAAATTAATAAAAATACATTTCCTGATTGAACATCGTCAGCAACTTTTAGTTGCACGATCATTAGATGTCTTTTTCTTAATAAACAAATTTGTGTGGTCAAAAAAAGGATAATAATAATAAAAATAAATAAATCGTTGAGATAATAAAAATATGTATTTTTAAATAAATAAAAATATAGATTTAAAAAATACAATTTAAGCAAATTTAATTTGAAAATTTTAGCCAAAGGAAGACGAGTGTTTTAGTACCATTTATATTGTTCGGTACACTTTTTGAATGGTACACTATGACAGGTTCGTTTGGTATTGAAAGAATGATTCAATTAATCATCCTTGATATTTTAAATTTTATTCAGGATAAATATAGATATAAATATTATGTTACAAATTAATTTTAGTAATTAAAGAAGTTAAAAAATGTTCGATTGAAAAGGATGGATTGGGAAGGAAGTCAGTCCGTGTTGGCCGTCAGAATTCGAAGAGCCCACGCCCGTGCTTCCCACGTGACCGCCGCCGCCGCGCATGCGCGCCGACCGTGACTTCGCCACCGTCCGTCGGCGGTGGTGTTGGTTGAAAACTGTTCTTCTCTTCGTCGCGCGGGCGTGCCTTTCACTAACATTCCTCCCACCAATTTAATTGATAAATTAAATTCTAATACTATATTTTCTTGGCTATAGTAGAGGCCAATCTTAATTTGTTTTATTTCTAATGGAAAAAGTCGCTGTACTGGACGAAGAAAAACTCCCGATGATGTCTTCACTCTTGCGACTCGAACTTGTCCATCGGCCCCAGGTAGCACCTCCTCCACTTTTCCTAATGGCCATGAAATCCTTCTCCCCCTATTTTTTTTCTTTTTCTGTTGAAGGGTGTGACGACTGCCTTTCTCAGTTCACTGTTGACTTCTTCGATTGACTCCTTTTCTGCAGACTGTGTCCAAAATTGTTCTTCTTTCTTAAGCCTAACTGGTCTCTCCCACCATCTAGTAGTAATCAATTGCGAGATTGAAGCTCCACGTGAGGGGATGTCTGCAGGATTTTCTTTACCAGGAACGTGCCTCCAATCAGTTATGCTTGAATTTTGTCGAATCTTCTTTACTCTTCCTGCGACAAACACTGACCAGTTCATATCACGTTTAATCCCTGCTAAAGCAGTAGTAGATTCAAGTTTCTTCTCCGAAATTAGCTTGTAATTAGGGAGTGGTGGGTGTTCTCCTATCCAAGGTAAATTGACAGAATATCGACCATCTTCATTCTGTTTCACTGTTTGGTTGAAATGTTCCAACGCTGCAACTGACAACTCTTCTTTGCTCTTTTCCTTCATGGGTTCCATGATACTGATAACATCTAATCTCCGAAGATCTTGTATTGTTGCATCACGGACTAAGCATGACAGAACTGATGATTGAGATTTAGTTGTTTGAACATTTCCCAAAACCTTTCCACTAACAGTCCAGCCCAGCTTCGTTTCGAGAGCGACGGGACCAGATTCCAATTCTATTTTCTTTCCTGTTAGTAGCTTGGCGTATACGTCTGCTCCTAGTAGTAGTTCAATCTCCGTGTTCGACCTATAGACATCCAAGTCAATTCCCTTTGATCGAAGTTCCGTCATCCATTCGGTAGGTTGAGCGGAAGGCATTGCACTACAAATCGTTGAGCAGTCTTGTACTTCAAAATTGCAGTTGTACTTGGAGTCCACATCAGAAATGTAGATTCGATACCGCTTGTGCTGCTGTGGTCTCGATTTCACTCCACCAAATAGTAAGTGTACAACTTCCTTTTTCCCGAGCATAGTGAGTCCAACTTCGGAAGCAGTTTGTTCCAATACATATGAGTTCTGGGATCCACTATCTAACATTGCTCGAACAACTTTTGATTTATTTTTGCCATCAATCTTTACCATGATTGTTTGAAGTAAGACATCTTGGCACCGAACTTGATTCGACATGTCCACGGATGCATTTATGTTCTTACTTCTCTCTTCAATCCCATCAGATTTTGGCTGCCTTTTGAAACTGGACATAAGATTGCCCTGTGTTTTTTACTACAGATGACACATTTGACTACGTTTCTGCAATACCTGGAAAAGTGTCCGGGCTTCAAGCAAGAATAACAACACTGTTTCTCTTGAATTATTTTCCTTCTTTCTTCAAGAGACATTGACATGGCTTTACAGCATTGTTCACTCAAATGTTTTCCATCACAAAATGCACATTTATAAGCGTTATTTGACTTCCCATCAGCAACTACCAGACTTGCAGCGGTGGCGACAGATGTCATCGGCTTGGGCGGCTTATCTCGATTAAATTGTGATGGATACGAACTCGAAAACGGTTGACGAGCTAAACGCATTCTTTCACTTCCCTCAACTTCGTGTTTTAGGAATTCCATAAGCTTCTCCAGGAGGGCTTCACTTGAATTATGCTTTCCATCTTCATCAGGCTTGTGATGATGACGAGTCCTTTCCCACGCGACGAAGAGATCTTCAGGTAAAGCTGATTCCACCATGGGGTACAGAATAGCAGCGCATTTATCTGTTGTGACTCCTAAAGATCCCAACGCTCGTAGTTGTGATGATAACCGAACGTATACAGTCGAAAAAGGTGTCATGTTCCTTCCATGAGCATTTTCCAAAGTGATAGCAATCAAATCCCTTACGTACACTTCCACCAACATGTCTTCACGGCCAAAACGTTCCTTAAGAGTGCTGATGGCAAGTGGATAATTTGCCGCTGAGTTTGGAAAGGATGAAACTATTTCCTCCGACACCGATCCCTTTATCATGCAATTTTGTAGGTATTGGAACTTGACACAGGCCGAAATGGAGTCATCATCGTGGACGCTTTGAAAGGCTGACCAGAACTGCAGCCACTCCCGTGCTTCTCCTCCAAATTTCGGTAGTTCCAACTTCGGAAGTCGATGAAGATTTGACTTTCCTTCGTTCCCCCCGGAAACTATTGATTCTCGGTCTACTGTTGGTTTTGCTAGTGATTGTTCCATTTTTTGCAAAACGCCTTCAGACCTTCCAAATAGATTTGCTTGAACGATATCGACATCTTCAATTTCTTCATCTTCTCTATCCGCCTTTATCAGTTGTTCGATGAGACAATCACTGGCAATTAAGAACCTGTCTTTACATCTGAGGAGCTTTGGTCGTAGAGACATCAACATTTCTAGGCTTGGTTCTTGCTTTTCAAGTTCGCCATCTGCTTCTGCAATAACACTTTCCAAAGTCCTCTTTTTCGTCTCACAAGCTTTCTTGAGTTTGTCCATCTTAAATCCTTGGCAGGGCTCGCCACAATGTTCGGTACACTTTTTGAATGGTACACTATGACAGGTTCGTTTGGTATTGAAAGAATGATTCAATTAATCATCCTTGATATTTTAAATTTTATTCAGGATAAATATAGATATAAATATTATGTTACAAATTAATTTTAGTAATTAAAGAAGTTAAAAAATGTTCGATTGAAAAGGATGGATTGGGAAGGAAGTCAGTCCGTGTTGGCCGTCAGAATTCGAAGAGCCCACGCCCGTGCTTCCCACGTGACCGCCGCCGCCGCGCATGCGCGCCGACCGTGACTTCGCCACCGTCCGTCGGCGGTGGTGTTGGTTGAAAACTGTTCTTCTCTTCGTCGCGCGGGCGTGCCTTTCACTAACATATATATATATAGCTGAAATAACATTTAAAAAGTACCGCTTAACAAGCGGTTTTTCAATAGAAAAATTCAGTGACTATGGAATTGGTACTATATTAAAGCGATTGTAGCATTAAGCCAATGCCCAATTATCAGATGACTACATATCCCTATATACGGTATAGTCACGACCGTCTTTCCTGGCCTCTGTCACGGATGAAATTTAAAAATTAAAAAAAGATGCCGAAACCCGGGATCGAACCAGGGACCTTTAGATATTCAGTCTAACGCTCTCCTAACTGAGCTATTTCGGCTTATTTTATTTATTTATATAGAAGCTTCTATCTTTATAATTATGTATATTTTCAAAAAGTCAATTCACACCTCTTCGCTGGAGACCATGGGAATACTGATTAATTCATTATGCTAACATAATTATAAATACAAGTATCAGAGACATCAACAATTCTGTCATCGTTTGCTTTTGTGAATGGAATAAATACCCAAATAGGGCCATAGATTATAAACACAAGGTAATAAGACCAAATCTAATGATAAGGCAAAATTTGGAATATAGATTAGAAACAGAAGGTAATAAGACCAAATCTAATGATAAGGTACAATTTGGATTATAGATTATAAACAGAAGGTAATAAGACCAAATCTAATGATAAGGCACAATTTGGAATATAGATTAGAAACAGAAGGTAATAAGACCAAATCTAATGATAAGGCACAATTTGGATTATAGATTAGAAGGTAATAAGACCTAATCTAATGATAAGGTACAATTTGGATTATCTATATATATAAAAATAAATGTTTGTATGTTTGTTTGTATATGTCCGGTATACAAATTCGCAGTAGTTCACTAATTCAAACCAAAATTTCCATACATAGGTTAAAGAAAATACGGGGAAGACGATAGGCCATTTTAAAAATATATAAATCAATTATTAAAACTATATATTTTTAGTCAGAAAATGATGATGACGATATTGCTGTATCATGTTTGATTATCAGATACAAAATTATATCGGGAAAAATTCCAAAAAGCAGAGACCACGGGTGAAACCAGTTCATTATTTTGTACGCAGGAACAAAATTCTAACAGAAAAACATTCATTCGAGCAGAAAACAAAAGCCAGATCATCTTTCTATAAAAATATCGCTTCTCAGACACAAAGTTTGGAGCGGGACGTTTCACAAGAGTGACATCCACGGCGCCAATTTATAATTGTAACGAATAGTATTTCAATAAAAACATTTAATCGGGTAAAACCCGGGCGTTGCCTCATAGGGCCATTTCTTATAAGCATCGGTGGTTCAGTGGTAGAATGCTCGCCTGCCACGCGGGCGGTCTGGGTTCGATTCCCGGCCGATGCATTTTTTTTCTTTTTTACAATTTTTAAAACTCATTTATATTATTATCCCTATATATATATAAAAGTCAGCGTATGTATGTATGTATGTTTGTCAACTATACACGTCCACAATACGTAACTAATATGATAATTGTAACAAATAGTATTTGAATAAAAACATTCAATCGGGTAAAACACGGGCGTTGCCCGGGTCATTCGGCTAGTATAATTATAACTTTGACCACGAGCCGTCATTGTTGAAAGACGTCCTACTTTAAATTCCAGAGGCAGTGAAGATGGTAGAGGATGGTATAAAAAGTCGATTTTAATCAGTCATGTCCCGGGATCGAATCTCGCATTGGACACTTTTTTTGGGGGGTCGGTAGATGAGTGGTAGAAACTGTCGATTTTCCGAAAGTCACAACCCAGGATCGAATCTGCGTTGGACTATTTTCCCTCTTGCAAGGTCTGGGGGAAGCCACCTCTACTCCACCAACTCGCCATGTGTAAATATCCAGGACAAGGTGAGCTGTTCTTGAATGTAACACTTGTAAACTTAGACGTATATTTTTTAAATTACAAAATATTACCTCACAATGAGTTTCTCTTTATATAATTTTATTACATTCGGGGAAATTCTCGGGCGAAGCCGGTCATTCGTCTAGTATGTAAATAAATCCCAGAGGCTTTAACAAGACAAGTCACTAACCAGTCTACCTGGGTAGTTGGCGAGTACTGTACGTGGCTCCAGGAGTCGGGTTAGGCTCATTCAACAGTAGTATCTCCTTACAATTTAGGATAATTTAAAACAAGAAAGGAAGTTCAATATTGAGGTATTCCTGTCAGAACCACAAATGTTACAGTGGTTATGGCATATCTAAGGTAAGTTAATAGTCATTTCACATGGGAGTAAGTCATCAGTTGAAATTAGTGTTATATCTGAAAGTCTTAAGTTGGAATACAATTCTCTCCTGAACTTGTTCCTATAATCCCAGCTACGTACCAATCATTGTTGGCAGCCTACACTTCAGCGTGATACATACTCTAAAGAGGACCAACCAGCCAAAATTTTTAAGTCACAAGAAATGATATCACCCTCTAACCACAAATAAATGGCTCGTGAATTACGAAAATAAATATTCAAGAAATAAACAAGAAAAAATACAAGAAAGAAATATACCAAATAGAAAAAGAGAACAATTTTTAACGCCTTGCCAAATGCTTTATTTTTATTTACTTCTCCTGACGAAGACAAAAGATTTTGGTCGAAACTTTGAGAAAATAAAAACCTCCAACTGGCCGAAGTGTCTATTTTTCATATAAATGTACCAAAGTCAAGAAGTAAATAAATTAAAAGAAAATACAAGACGTATACAAGTAATCAAAAGTATATTAATAGATAAGAAAATTATACAGGTAGCCAAGAAGTTTAAAGATGAAAATATAAGAAAAAATATATACAAGTAGTTATACAAGATATAGTATACAAGTAATCAGTAAATATATAAATAGACAAAATAAGTTACAATAAACAAGAGGTATATACAAAGACAAGAACTATATATGAAAGAAGAATACAAGTGTAGGTAGGAAGTATATAAATAGACAAAAGAAATAGATCAATAGATAAGTAAAACATACGCAATAAATCCAGGTGACGTTGAACAAGAACATGTACCTGGTTGTATTCCTTCAAACGTGGTATATACAGTAGAACTACCTCCCTGTAAAGGACCCCTAATTACAGGGCCAAAGTGTCCTTTAGGGAGAGGTGTCCTCTTACCGGAGAGTTGCTAAATAGTAAAAATGATAATTTTACAAATAAAAACTGTCCTATATAGAGAGGTCTCCTCTAGCGTGAGTGTCCTCTCATGGAGGTTCTACTGTACATAGAAGTAATCAGGGAAGATTCGCACTTGAATAACACAAAATATTTAGAAAATAAAAATATATAAATTACATATTTGAAATATAAAAACTATAAAAAGGTCAGGTGTTGATATCAAAAAATCTTTTTTTTTTTTCACTAGATGGCACTCTGCCATCTAGAGATGCTCATGTGATCACGTTCAGGATATGCCTTTTTTATTTTTAATGTTTGAAATATATTAAGGCTTACCTTATTTATAAAAAATATATATAATTATTTAGTAAATGATTGTTATTAATAAGAGTGTGTATTTGTAGTCATAAATATATAAATGTTATATACACCCTATATTATATTTAGAAAGATTCCCCTATTAAATAATTCTATAAACAGAGACGTCACAAGATGCAGCACAAAAAGAAAAATGTAAAAGAGGAGGATGTATATCGGCCACCACAAAAATGTCCCTGTTGTATCGGTAGGGATTATCCGAGTATAAGCATCTTACAAAGAGTTAAGCTTTTAATAGAATGTAAGTCCTTAATAGGCCGTGGGGGGGTGGGGATTAAACCCCTGGGGGGAGCGGGAGCTACCACCGTTGTATTGACGTTATAGGCTTCTCTTTGTTTCCAGTACCTTTTTATACCAGAAATTATACACTCTATCTTTTCTTCAGAATTTTACTTCAAACTATCGAACTTCTTTTAAAGTCTAATAAATCATTTTTCAGTTTGCTATTCATGTCGTTTGGTTCCTTCTTAAAATTCGTTATAAAATAAACATAAATGATTTCATAATAAAACAAGCTTTTAACTTCTATAATAAATCAGAAAATCTTGAAAATATAACATTCAGAAAAGCCTGTAATTACAATCAAGAAATAAAAAGAAGGAAACCAAAGCCAAGGCAACTCTTATATCAATTGAAAACAAATGTAGAAAATGGAAAAACCGAAATAAAAAACATGTAGCTAGGAAAAATAAACGACGATAACAACCCATCTTGGAGGAAGGAGCACACCGAATTCAAGACCCCGCACAAGGCTCTAACCTTGTTAATATGTAAATACACTGTAAATGTGAAGAATTTTTACATATAATTCATTGGAAATTACATAAGCTAGAACGAACGAAAAATCGAAATTTATTTTAAGGAGAAATAACGATTATTTCTAACCTTAGGGATGAAGTATGAAAGGAATTCCCATTCCCGGACACTTTATTTTTCCGTTAATCATTACCCTTCACAATTCATCCTTTCATACTTCATCCCTAAGGTTAGAAATAATCGTTATTTCTCCTTAAAATAAATTTCGAATTTTCGTTCAAAAGAAACACATGCGGGATATTATCAAATGCCTTTCTACAATCATAAGCCGCATTATATTGTATTATAAAACGAATAAGAGCTATTCGAAAATAATATATTCTCAGATTGAAGAAGAACCTCCACACAATAAGAGAATCTAATAAGGAAGAAAAATAAAGTCAGAGATAAGTCACCTGGGATTCACCTCATAGAGCTACTTACTTGAATCTTCGGAGAAAAGTTAACCAAGCCCTCAAATCTGACCATACTGAAAATTGTAAATCAATTTATACGCAAAATTGAATCAAGCCCAAAAGACTTCTGGGAAAACACAAAACCTATCAGAAAAAAATAGACAATATCACCATCCTAAATATTAAATAATTGAAAAGGAAATTGGAAATGGATTAAATTGAAATCGTTGCATTTTGTATTTGATTGGTAAAAAGACATTAACTATTGAATCAATCGTCATATTGGTGACGTCATAATCCTTATCAAACCTCCGTTAAATAAATCCTGAATTTTCAGATAGCCAACTATACTTCCTGAAACTTTGTTGGATAACAATTTTAGTTGGTTTCTGGGCAAGTGGAGTATAGCTAATTTTTTTTTTTTTGGAATTGGCGGATGGTGTCCGAATATGGTAAAACTTCAACGAGGAAAATCACCTGTATATTCCAGGAGTGAAACAATACAACAGTCGACGACCCAATGTTCTGGGATAAATGTAGAGCATCCATTTTTACCACTTGTGGATCTACCATTGATATTTATCAAGAAAATGTATTAGCTGTTTTGAACGAGTGATGGTTACATTTTCTTTAGAGATGTAATAAAAGAATATTAGAGATGCTTCTTGTGGGTTATGAAAATTTCCATCTGAGCATGTATTGAAGTCATTAGACAAAAAAAACTAATCATTTTCAATTAAATTATCTTCAATATGGTTAAGCAGCTTGTCTCATACAATTCGGGGAAAGATATATTTATAACCCAGGATACTGGAGCTCAGAACATGTACAATTCGGTTTCTTGTTACTATTAGTAAAATATTTTCATTTAAAAAATGACAGGATTCTATGAATTGCAGCCCAAAGTAAGCTTCTCCTCAGGGATAATTAAACATTTGTTGTTTTTAAAATAAGCTCTGAACAATATAAAATAAGAGAGAGAGAGTATACATATTTTATCGAAGTGTTGACCATCGCTATATTATCTATTATAAAAACGATAATTCTCTCTCTTAAAATAATAACATTGTCATCGTGAGTGCGCGTGGAAGTTAAATAAAAATTGAAATAATCAAAAATGTATTATTTAGTTAGTTAATCAAGGTTCCTGGAACGTACAAGAAATCAAAAATGTATATTTAGAAAAATATAAGTTAAATGTATTTCATGTCGAAAAATATTAAGTAATGGATAAAAATGTATATAGTTTGAGAATAATAATAATATTTTGAAAATCATAGCTTCTGCAAATTTATTTAGGTGAAGTAGAATCCAAAATTATTTAAAATAAATTATCTCTTAATAGATACTTCATCATTTAGATCTTTAATGTAAATCTAAAGCAGTTTTTTTTTTTAGGTCTGGCAATAGTTCTAAATTTCTTCTTTAAATCAGCTATTGTTATGTCTTTATATATTATGAGGTGATATAATCCTCGCAATTTATGTTTTGCAAATAAATTAATATTTACTTAGCCCCAATTGATATGCGATTTTGACTAGGTGTTAGCAAATATTTAGAGTAAGGTTTAAATATGTTAGAAGCAAAGTTCATCTCTATTTATTTAAATCTTCTGGATATGGATTAAACAATACAACAGGTTTCTGGAGATGAGTTTCTTTTCATATTTATTGATGTAATCTCAAGCTTTCTCTGCCCTTCTACAGGCATACATAAAACAAATAATAAACGCCGTTAGATACAAAAACTAATTATATATACATTTATATATTATATATGTAAATTTTACCCGGAGGAAATTGATTTATAAGCGCGGATATCCGGGTGGAAGCTTTTCAGTTTGCTAAAGCTGGTGTTGTGGCTTTGTCACCGACCTGAGGCCGCTAGTTTCGACGACGGACAATAGATGGCGTCTAGGTTTGACGTTTATTTTTACGGGAAAGGCACTCTATGCTTATATACAAATAGATAGATAGATTTATAACTCAGAGAGCGCGGAACGACAACTACCCGGGAAGTGCAGCTCACTAGTATGGACTAGTGTTGAGTGCTTTTACTCGCGTCCTGTTTTGATTTCTGAGTTGAACCAGTTGACCAGGAAGTTCCATGCTGAGATTGACTCTGGCCATAGATGTAGGGCTGAGGTGGGTATGCTTATATATTATTATTATTATATATTCACACACAAACAAACAAAGGATCACTTAAACGGCACGGGCGCGCGTATATTAATAGGAAAGTTTACACAACTGAAATGTAAAATAAAATGAACTGTTTAAATGCATATTTTGAAACATTTTTATATATCTATATATATATATAATTGAATGTCTGTCCGTGTGTACTATATAGATTTAAAAACCATACATCCAATCGCCGTGAAATTTTGGGATATTATTAGTTATATCCCCGGGAAGGTTTTTGAAAAATAATTTCTTGAACATCTTGAATATCCTTAGAGTTATTTGCAGATTTGTAGATTTAGCTCGCAAGCAGCGCCACCATTGCGACGATTATATCAAGTTTTTTTATCTATAAGTTTTATTATCACTAAGTTTATCATCTTAAAGATTATTTATCAAAAGTTAGATTTTCTACCTATTAATTGCGCACAAGTCAAAGTTAGTTTTATCATTTATCTACAACATATATATTAGGAGAATAGATAAAATGATGATTTTGTAATGTAGAAAATTAGAAAAGACAAAATTCAGGATGACACGGAAATTTATATGAGACAAGAATAATAATACAATTCCAAGGCAAAGATACTATTCCTTTAACTTACAATTACCGAGGGAACCAATTAATATTGATTTTATTCAACTTATCGAGTATTTTTCAAGGGACCGGGAAAAATGTTCACTTTATCGAGAGATTCAAATTTACGAGTTTCAAATTATCAAAAAAAAATATATATATATATATTTTATAAGTTTATAGAGAATTGTTTTAACAAATATTCGTTAGACAAACCTTTACTCGGGTAAAACCCGGGCGAAGCCGTGAACATCCGCTAGTTTATATATATATATATATATATATATATATATATATATTAAAAATAAAAAAGGCATCTCCTGACCACGAGCACATGTGCTTTTTAGATGGCAGATCGCCATCTAGTGGAGCAAAAATAAACTAAACTTTTATTTAGCTTGCTCCGTGATATTTGGCCAACCCAATTTCTTGATAAATAAAGAAAAGCCATCCACGAACGCGTTTCGCGCTGTTGGCGCTCGTCAGCGTGGAGAAGGCTGTAACCACTGCGACCAAAAAGATTTTTGGTCCCAATGGCTTTCCGTAAAATCAAGAAATGGGTATTTAAGGCCAAATTTGCGTAAAGACGCTTTACACATGAAAATATTTTTGGTCGCAGTGGTTACAGCCTTCTCCACGCTGACGAGCGCCAACAGCGCGAAACGCGTTCGTGGATGGCTTTTCTTGATTTATCAAGAAATTGGGTTGGCAAAATATCACGGAGCAAGCTAAATACACGTTTAGTTTATTTTTGCTCCACTTGATGGCGCTCTGCCATCTAAAAAGCACATGTGCTCGTGGTCAGGAGATGCCTTTTTTATTTTTAATATCAACACCTGACCCACTTATCTTTTATTTTTTTCTCTATTGTTTTTTCATATATATATATATGGAAGCAATGGTCGCCTCTCCCGTCAAAATTAACGTCAGAATCTGACGCCATCTATTGACCGTCGCCGCAACTAGCGGCATCGTGTCGGTGACAAAGCCACAACACCAACTTTGGCAAACTGATAAGCGTCCACCTAGAGACCATGGTTTCGGGCTAATGGCCCTCGTCAGTCTAGGGCGGACTTTATTCCATGAGATCCACACGGGATCTCATGGAATCCTCACAATCTACCAAAGAGGTGTTTTGCTGGCAATGTGGCTGGGCCAAATCTATTGGCGAAACATAGATGGAAAATTTGCCGAAGGGAAATTAATCCATGGAAGCAATGGTCGCCTCTCCCGTCAAAATTAACGTCAGAAATAGATGGCGTCAGATTCTGACGTTAATTTTGACGGGAGAGGCGACCATTGCTTCCATGGATTAATTTCCTCCCGGCAAATTTTCCATCTATATATATATATATTGAATAATTGAATATGGTCACGTAGAAAATTAGGAAAGACAAACTTCAGGATAACTCCGCCATTTATTTCAGGCACAAGCACCAACTAAAATGAATAAAATACAAGACCATCCGTTCCGAAATGTGGACAGGTGACACTTGCAGCACCCGCTCAAGTCCATCTGGGGACTTTTCCGGGCTCTTCTACTGTAGCTTTAGTGAATATTCTGCAAAGGAGAACAAGTCAAGAGGGGAAACGACTCACCTCTTGACTTGCTCTCCTTAGCAGATTTTTCACTAATCCTTCTTCAGATGAGCCCGGAAAAGTCCCCACTTAATAGTTATATATTAAATGTTTATAATGTGTGTTTGTACGATTTCGCTGAAAATGTTTCATATTCAGGTGAAAAAATAGGGATAAACGAATATACTATAATAAAAAATACCGATAATGGTCTAAATTTTAATAATTTTCATATATATATATGTTATATATGATGTCTGGTAACCTCTCGTAGAATCCTGTCGACTAAATATGTGATGAGGTATCCAGTCGACTTAAACTATGGTGTGAGTCCCTGTCAACTCTCGCTATACTGTGTGGACCGAGAGGAACAGTCAGGATGGGGAGTTTTCCAGTACTTCTCTGCACCTTGGAAGACCTTTTACACACAAACGAAGACACAGTTGCACTAAGAAAGTTCCGTGAACAGATAAAAGTTGAGCTAGGAGCGAAAGATGGAGATGGAAGAGTTCTTACTGGTCTACATGGTGGATGAGGTGGACCTGGGGTACAACCGACGAGGGCTCACGCAGATGGTGAAGTAACTGTGAAGTGACTATCAAGTGACTGTATTTATAGGTTAAGATGGGGGCCTTATATATCTTTCCGAGAAAGGGAGTATTGCATTTCAACAGATGTGAAGAGTGTGGATCGTCTGGTGAAATTCTAAACTGGCGCCGTGGCAGTTTCCATCTTTAGACCTTGTTGTTTGTGACTTCCATCTATCTGGAATTGAGACGTTTTTGACCTTTTGCTTTAGCTCAACCCTTAATCTATAACAGAGTTTTATTTATTTATCCTCAGTTTGTACAAAGTACATTACATATGATGGTGTAATGATACATGTCAATCATGCATATAATCATTTACAGATGTGTTTCTATTATACAACATGAAATTCTTGTTATAAGTTATATACAATATGGGGTTGTTGGTTTAAATTACCATAGATGGGCTCCGGGAGTGAAAGGGTTTATCCCGGTTTAAGCGGGTAAAGCCTCTCTAACACAGGTAAGTAATTAAATTTTTTTAAAATTAATTTAGACTGTTAAATAAAAATTGCGCTACAAATATTAAAAGAATGAAAATAAAACTTTTTGCAAAGAGTTTCTTTTTATTATAGACGGTGGGGGATAGAAAGAAATAGAAATAAATAACATCTACCGGAATCTTACAAAATTTGGCTATCCCCCACCGTTTATTGATCAACACTGCTATAATCCACCCCATCAGAGAGCTCAGCAGACCTACAAAACGACCTGTTTTATTGATTACTCACCAACCAATTCAAAAATATTCCTAGAAATATAGAAATACGGAATCAAGTTCTTTTTCCGAAGCCCAAGAACCATCGGTAATATCCTTAGAAATCCCATTACAAAATCGCCCACAGATCAGAACCTCCTACAGAAGAAAAATGGAATATATTACGTACCTTGCAATGATTGCCGGTCTATATACGTTGGTGAAACAAGTAGAAAAATAATAACAAGATTGAAAGAGCACACTTACAATTTGAAGATTGAAGACCCTAGATTTCTCATATTTCAGAACACCAGGAATACCGGCCATACATTTAATTTAGACAGTCCAACTTGCCACTATAGCAACATAACCACCAAATCCGAGAGATTAATCCTTGAATCCCTGATTTCTAAACAACACAATATCATTAATCGCAGAATAGACATCCCAGAACAATTTTGCCATATTCTACACCACAAAAATCAGATCTCTCGCTTGTCCAATTCATAGGGTAAAACTTAATTTTTAAAATATCGAAATTTAAGGTTATTTTCCTTCCATTTGGAAAATCATAGTAAAATAGTAAAAATGTATGTAAATTTAATTATTTTCTTCCCGTTATAAATGTTTGGTAAATTTGTAATTATGTAGATTTGTAATTGTAACATATGTATATAATAATTGAAACTTTTTTCGGGATTGGTTGATTGCTTGGTTGTTTGGTTGTCATAAGTGGTAAGACTCTGTTAACTTACTTGGTGGTTGATGTGGGCGCAGTCGTTTGGCTGAAATGGTAGGTTTTCTCACAGGGGAAATAACGAGAAAGGACACAGGATTGGATTGAGAAATAGGCCTGCGATCAAGGGAGAAAGGGGCTTTAGACTATTGGCGTATTTGACTAATGGCTAGATTGTTCACATGCTGAAGATAGACTTATCTGGGTGATGAGATGGTGGTGGCGAGCTCCCAACTGTTCCTTGGCAGGTCCAGCTCCCTACTGACTAACTTGAGTCAGAGATTTAACTCGTTAACTCTCTAGTGCTCTCATTGGTTGACTATCGTCTCGTGGCGACTTCTGATTAGATCTTAGCTAGTCCTGCTGGACTCTGATTGGAGGTAATTGACTCCATTGTCTTTGTCATGTTTTATCATGATCCCGGAAGAAGAAGGTCTTTGAACTCAGTTTTATTAGTTCCTGGGTAATAATCTTTGCTTCCTGGATAATGAAATTCTGTTAATGGTTGTTTCTTCTCTGATGGCTTCTCTCCCAGTTCGCTAAGCCTAACCTTTATTAAAATCTTTGGATCATACATTGCATATATTGTGGTGGGGTTACATCTAGTTATATACAAATTATGACAGATGCGCCCCCTACATGTGAAGAATTCAAAAAGGGGTATCCTGAAGTGAATTCTGTAAAGGAAAAAATAATTTTGTGGGGAAAATTAATTATAGTTACTGAGAGGCTATATACAAGCATTGTTGGTGACATAAAAGATAAAAGAGAATGGTGTTGGTGAGATATTGGTTGAGTATAAGTAAGAGAAATCAAAATATTTAATTATAAGAAATTAAAATGAATGCTATGGTGCATTGTTGAAAAAAAAGAAAATAGTGCCTACACAATATTCTACTCGAGATGGGGAAAACAAAATCGAGGGAATTTTTCTGTTAGGGCTTTTGAGAAATCAAAAATAAAATAAGTTGTGAGAAATCAAAGTGAATGCGCTTTGTAGCATTGTTGAGTGAAAAAAAAAAGAAAATAGTGCCTACACAATATTCTACTCGAGATGGGGAAAACAAAATCGAGGGAATTTTTATGTTAGGGTTTTTGAGAAATCAAAAATGAACTTTAGTTGTGAGAAATCAAAGTGAATGCGCTTTGTAGCATTGTTAAGTGAAAAAAAAAAAGAAAAGGGTGCCTAAATAATATTCTACTCGAGATGGGGAAAACAAAACCGAGGGAACTTTTCTATTAGGGCTTTTGAGAAATCAAAAATAAAAATAAAAATATAGCAAATTAAAAGAGAACGAATGAGTTTTCGTTGAGAAAAATTTGTTTAGTGGTTAAGAAAGTAATTGGTTTATGAACAAAATTAAAAAAAAGTTGTTATATAAATGGTAAATATTTGATTAGGATAAAATGGTAAATTTGTTTAAGAATTTTGAATTCAAAAAAAGGTAAATGAATGGGATAAGGGAAACGTAGAGATAGAGACTCGCAAACTCTCTTTGTGATAAAGTTACATGCCAATGTATCTAAGTCACGCGGCGCAATCAGCTCTTTTTATTTGCCTCGTAGATTTTTGTCTTTCCTGTGCGACTCATGGGTAGAAACATGATCTTTCCCAAAAGTATGTTTATATTATGTATACAGGAGACATGGGAATCTAATTAACCTTAAGTGTGTATGGTGTGTTTTGTGGTTATTGTCTTCAAGATCTCAAGGCCGAGTGTATTATGTTAATATGTCCCGAGCCTTAATGCGTTCTAGGGATTTTTATGCAGTTCCCTAGGGCACTTAAGATATGCTCGCCCGATATCCACTACTTTTATCGGGAGGTCGTAACCGGAATCGGATCTCTGAATACAGGGTTCGAGGAAAGTCCTCGACCCTTCTAAAGTGGTTGTTTCTTCTTTTCGGAAGAAACGTAAGCTCGAAAGCTTTTCTACCTAATTTTTCCTATCCTTTAAGTGGTAATGTGCGTGCTTTTGTTCGTATTTAACCTTGAGATCTGAATTTTGTGTATTGGTCGTGAGTGTTGTGTACTTGTTTTATGTGGGTGCCATGTAATGTTGTTTATAAATGTTAGTAAAAGAATCGAATTTGGTTGGCAATTCATTTGGAATGTTGTTTGGAAATGTTATAAGTTTTTTGTGAGAAATGTAAAAAATGAATTTTATGTGTTGTCAAAATCCTAAGGTCTGTTGTGTTTTGTGTGTGTTGGATACGTGCCTAGTGTGGGTAAATGTAAAAGTTTTTTGGAAGTTTTGGGAGAAGAATAGAGATTTTGCATTCATTGGGAATGTTGTTTGGGAATTAAATTTGTTTATCAATATAATATTAATATAATGATATTAATATAATTAAATGTGTTTTTGTAAGAATCGAGATGTGAATTCGTTTTGAAATGGATCCAATTTGGTGACCGTTAAAATGGCGGACGTGGGGGAAACACAGTGAGGACAAGTTGACCTCGATCGAATTACCGGACATGCGAGGGGCCACTCGGGGGTCCTAAATCTGTCCAACTTGAGCGAAACTGCAATTTGGTGACATGTAGATGGCGGCGTCTTTGTGTCGCGGGGGATAAAATGACCTCCATCTTACTTCTGGCCGCCTAATTGATCCGGGGGGTATTCTAAATCTATCCCCCCCCCCCTTTTCTGTAATTGATTCTTACTGCCTCCTAATTGATC
>CP092866.1:38666179-38721473 GCA_030710605.1 Cordylochernes scorpioides | reverse complement strand
TTAGAAATAATTGTTATTTCTCCTTAAAATAAATTTCAATATTTCGTTCAAAATAAACACATGCGGGATATTATCAAATGCCGTTCTACAATCATAAGCCGCATTATATTGTATTATAAAATGAATAAGAACTATTCGAAAATAATATATTCACAGATTGAAGAAGAACCTCCACACAATAAGAGAATCTAATAATAGTATTTTAATTAAAACATTTTAAAAACACACAGTTTGGAACGGGACGTTTCACAAGAGTGACATCCATGGCGCCAATTTATAATTGTAACGAATAGTATTTGAATTAAAACGTTTTTAAAATATATTGTTACATCATGATTAATGGCGTATTTCTTATATTATTTTTAATATATTTGAAATTTAAATTATATATTTATTTATTTTTATATTCTATGATATTTATTCAAAACAGATTATTTAGATTATCATCATTTGTATTTAGGTACACGTGTGACTTCACTGCTCTCTTTGATGTGAGAAAAATAAATAGATCATTCTGGAGGCTACTTAAAGAAGACTTATCTCACATTATTCCCTTTTATAAATTTGTAGGATGGTTGAAACACGCTCTGGTAAGATGCAAGACCCAGCACAGGAGAGAATCAAGGCTGAAGAGTCTGCCAAGCCGCAACCTGGTGCAACAATTGGTAGAGATGCTAGTTCCGACCCAGTTGTCCTGAATCCCAACATCGACATCCCCAAGTATGATGGAACGGAAGACCCTCGCCCATGGATTGAATCTCTTGAAGAAATTGGCTTCCTGTACCATTGGGCAGACTACATTATCTCTCGTTATGCCGCCATGAACATGACGGGAAGCGCTAAAACCTGGTTGAATTTACACAAAGCTAGTTTCACGAGCTGGGAAAATATTAAAATCCGCCTCATTCAGGATATTTCTTTGGACGCGAATAAAGAAGAACTTAGAATGAAGCTCAACAGAATGCAACACTGGAATGAACCAGCAATCAGGTTCGCGGAAGACATTCTAGTGTTGTGCAACAAGGTTGACCCCGCAATGGAAGAAGAAACAAAAATTGAACATGTTATTGGAGGACTGAAAAAAGAGTACTCATTCGCGCTCTACCTGAACCCTCCTAAAACCACCGATGACCTTCTTGTCGTGTGCAAGAAAATGGATTCTTTTGAAAAGAAGTATCGGGAACGTGTGGAGAAATCCAGAAACCTATATAACGGTCCACGCTATTCTAGACCCCAACAACAATCGAGGTACGTGCCGCCGACTGCCGCACGAAACTACCAGACCACTTCCAGGCCCCAAGCCCCTGTTTCCAATAATTACAAGAACGACTCCCCTCCTAACTTTCCCCAGCCCTCTACCCCTAGACGTCCTTATAATCCTAACTTTGTGCCGAAACCAAACCTTCAGAGAAACACTTACAATAAAAGCCAAGAAGTGAGCAAAAATAGGACGGAAGATGGAAGACCAATCTGCTTTAAATGTAACAAGCCAGGGCACGTGGCCAGTTATTGTAGGGTCAAGTTTATAAGAATCCTAGAAGAGGATCCAGCAGATACCCAAGAGAAGGTCGAAGAGAAATGCCAAATGAATGAAATATCAGAGAAATCAGGACCTCGGCTTTATGCTGATGTATGTCATAGCACACAGACAAATATTCCTACCCGGAATAGATATTCCGTGTTAGAAGATTTAAACTAAGCGTCGCGCCTGAATATGTCAATCAAAGCAAGTCGACCATAAACGGAATCAAGAAGTTGGACCCTAAATACAAATTAAAAATTAATGTGGACAAGATAGGGACTTTTGAAGCTTTGGTTGATACAGGTGCTGACCTCTCAGTGGTCGACCTCAGAACGGCCCTCGATACAGGCCATGGTATAAGTAACTCGCAAAAATTTGTGCAGGACCCGATGGAAAAAAATTGGACATGGTAGGAAGTATATTTTTAAATATGAAAATTGATGACGAAACATTATCACACAACTTTGTGATATTGAAAACGCATTTACGGACATTAATTCTTGGGAGAGATTTCCTTAAGAAAATGAACGCAAAAATACATTGTAAGCAAGAAACTATAAAATACGATTTGACGAATAATCATGACGAAATAAATTTTGAAATGTTGAAAATAAAGAGTGCCAAGGATTCCATTGTACCGGAATGTTCCATTAAATTGATCAAGGCATTGGTAGAAACAGAGGATGGAGAATATATTATCGAGCAGAACAGCAAAATGTTTCAAACAAATGGACTTCGTCTAGCAAGAAGCTTGATCAATGTTATAAATAGGGAAACACACATCTGGATAACTAATCCGTATCCTCGACCGTTAAAAATAATGAAAAACCAAACATTGGCTTTTGGAAGTAGTCCAGCGAAAATAAATGTGAGTCGAGAAAGAGAGGTAGAAGAGAACGAAGAACCTAGATTCCAAATAAACAAAAATCTTTCACCAAAGGAACAGAAGGAGTTAAAACAAGTTTTAGAAAGGTATGGAGATCTTTTTTTCGTCGAGATTAGGGAGAACCAATTTGGCAAAACATCGGATAGACACAGAAGACGCGAAGCCAATTAAACACAAGCCTTACCGGGTAAGTGCTAAAGAACGAGATATTATAAAAGAGCAAATTGACGAGATGCTTACAGAAGGCATAATTAGGCCATCTTCTAGCCCCTGGTCTTTTCCAGTAATATTGGTCAAGAAGCGAGATGGTAAATACAGATTTTGTGTGGACTACAGAAAACTGAATAATGTGACAGTAAAAGATGTCTATCCGATCCCTAGAATAGACGAAGTTATGGATACTCTCCAAGGATCTACACACTTCTCAGCAATAGACCTCAGATCTGGATATTGGCAAGTTGAAGTCGAAGAAAGAGACAAAGAGAAAACAGCTTTCACTACAGCGCATGGATTATATGAATTCAACGTGATGCCTTTTGGACTTTGTAACGCGCCTGCTACCTTTGAGAGAAATATGGAGAATATGCTTGGAAATCTGAGATGGCAAATTTGTTTGTGTTATCTGGATGATGTTATCATATATAGCCCGGATTTTCCAACGCACCTCAAAAGACTTGAAGCTGTTTTTAGATATTTTCGTGAATCTAATTTAAGGTTAAACGACAAAAAATGCCGATTTGCTTTTGAAGAATTGGAGATTCTCGGCTATATAACGAGCAAACATGGTATAAAACCCGCGGAACATAACATCAAAGCTGTCAGAAATTTTCCTCGGCCCAAAAAGGTCAAAGAAGTACAATCCTTTTTGGGAATGTGTTCATATTATATAAAATTTATCAAAGACTTCTCAAAAATTGCTGACCCTTTGACCAACCTTATAAAAAAAAGTGTATCATTTACCTGGACAGAAAGACAAGAGGAAGCGTTTCAAACCCTAAAAACAGCACTATTAAGTCCACCAATTTTAGGTCACTTCAATCCAAATGCACCTACTTATGTTCATACTGATGCGTCCAACATCGGCATAGGTGCAACACTTGTCCAAGACATCGGTGGTGAAGAGAAGGTGATCTCATATTTGAGTCGTACCCTAAGTAAAGCGGAGCAAAATTATTCAACCACTGAAAAAGAATGTCTGGCCGTTGTCTGGTCAATGTCAAAATTACGACCCTACCTTTATGGAAGACACTTTAAAATAGTAACAGACCATCACGCCTTATGCTGGCTCAAAAACTTGAAGGATCCAACAGGTCGATTGGCAAGATGGGCATTGAAAATTCAAGAATATGACTTCGATATAATACATAAATCAGGAAAGAAGCATCTGGACGCCGATGGCTTATCTAGGGGACCCTTACCAGAAACTGATTGGGATGAGGATTTTGAAAGGCTATTTTTAAATCAAATAACAGACGAAGAGGATAAGTTTATCGAAAGTGTTAAGAAAAACCTTAATGGAAGCAGGCGATCAATTGCGCAAAACTTTAAAGTAGAAGATGGATGCCTCTTTAAGAAAAACCCGAACCCTGAAGGCAGGGCGTGGGGTTGCTTGTGGTTCCAGAGAAGAAAAAGATAGAAATTATGAAAGAATATCACAATCATATGTCGAATGGCCATCTGGGTGTCGCCAGAACCATGTACCGAATAAAGAGTAAATACTTTTGGCCATCCATGCTAAAGGATGTCTCAGAGTTCGTTAAGACGTGTCACCTTTGCCAAAGTAGAAAAGGCTCAAACCAATTACCTTCTGGACTACTACAGCCCATTCCCCCAGCCAACTTTCCTTTCGAAAGAATTGGAATTGACTTTGTTGGTCCATTGCCATCTACGAAAAACAGGAAAAAATGGATAATCGTGCTGACGGACTACTACACTAGATATGCAGAAACAAAAGCAGTCTCGGAAGCAACAGTGAAAGAAGTTTCAAAATTTCTAGTAGAGGATATTTTTCTCCGGCACGGAGCCCCACAATATCTTATTAGTGACAGAGGCTCTCAATTTACCAGTAATTTAATGAAAGAGGTGATGAAAACGTGCAAGATTAAACATTGCTTCACAACGAGCTATCATCCCCAGACTAATGGATTGACAGAGCGGTTTAAATAGAACATTGATCAATATGCTCAGTATGTATGTGAACACTGATCAGAAGAATTGGGACGAAATACTCCCATTCATCACTCACGCTTACAATACTACAATTCAGGAAACCACAGGATATTCTCCCTTTTTCCTGATGTTTGGAAGAGAACCCACGTCTCTTTTGGACGACAGGAATATCTCGGTGGACATTGACAAGGATGATTATGATGAATACATAAAACATCACTTAGACAAAATAAACAGAACAAGAAAATTTGTTATTAACAACACAATAAAGACTCAAGAAAGAATGAAAAAGAACTATGACAAGAAACATATGGAAAGAAGCTACGAACAAGGAGAATTAGTAGCAGTTTGGACACCAATTAGGAAAATAGGAAAGTGTGAGAAACTACTGAGAAAATATTTTGGCCCATATAGAATATTAAAGAAGCTGTCCAACGTAAATTACTTAATTGAACCAAAAGCTAATCCTGGCCAAGACCCATTGATTGTCCATGTCTCAAGAATCAAACCCTATTTTGAAAGAATTGATGAGGTCAATCACGAGGACGTGACGACCTCTGGAGAGGGGGAAGTGTTACATCGTGATTAATGGCGTATTTCTTATATTATTTTTAATATATTTGAAATTTAAATTATATATTTATTTATTTTTATATTCTATGAAATTTATTTAAAACAGATTATTTAGATTATCATCATTTGTATTTAGGTACACGTGTGACTTCACTGCTCTCTTTGATGTGAGAAAAATAAATAGATCATTCTGGAGGCTACTTAAAGAAGACTTATCTCATTATTCCCTTTTATAAATTTGTAGGATGGTTGAAACACGCTCTGGTAAGATGCAAGACCCAGCACAGGAGAGAATCAAGGCTGAAGAGTCTGCCAAGCCGCAACCTGGTGCAACAATATACGCACTCGGGTAAAACCCGGGCGTTTCCCGGGCCATTCGGCTAGTATTGTATATAACTAATAACAAGATTTTCATGTTGTATAATTGAAACGCATCTGTAAATGATTATACGCATTATTGACATGTTTCATTACATCGCCATTTGTAATTTACTTTGTACAAACTGAGGATAAATAAATAAAACTATGTAATAGATTAAGAGTTGAGCTGAGGCAGAGATCGAGCATATAGCATTCCCAAAAAAACAAGGTCTAAAGATGGAAACTGCCAGGGCGCCAGTGTCCAATTTCGCCAGACGATCCAAGCTCTTCGCATCTGTTGAAATACAATACTCCCTTTCTCGGAAAAGATATATAAGGCCCCGTCTTAGCCAAAAATATAGTCACTTGATAGTTACTTCACCATCAGCGTGAGCCCTCGTCGGTTGTCACCAAGATCCTCCTCATCCACCATGTAGACCAGTAAGAACTCTTCTATCTCCATCTTTCGCTCCTAGCTCAACTATCACGAAACTTTCTTAGTGCAACTTTGTCTTCGTTTTTTGTGTATGGACATTCCCAAGCTTTCCGCTCTGCCTCGACCACGACTGCCTGTACTTTGTGAGAACTGTAAAAGGTCTTCCAAGGTGCTGAGAGGTACTGGAAAACTCCTTATCCTGACTGTTCCTCTCGGTCAACACAGTATAGCGAGAGTCAACAGGATCTCATCACATTTTAAGTCGACAGGATTCTACAAGAGTCAACAGGACTTCACCACATATATATAATATTTATACATACAGTAGAACCTCCCTGTAAAGGGCGACACCTAATTGCAGAGCCAAAGTGTCCTTTAGGGAGAGGTGTCCTCTTACCGGAGAGTTGCTAAATAAAAAAAAAAGGTAATTTTGAGAATAAAAACTGTCCTTTGTATAGGGGTATCCTCTAGCTCTAGTGTCCTCTCATGGAGGTTCTACTGTATATCTTCTATATATTTAAAAATGAATGTTTGTATGTTTGTTTGTCTGTATGTCCGGTATACAAATTCGCAGTAGTTCACTTATTCAACCCAAAATTTCCATACATAGGTAAAAGAATACGGGGAAGACGATAGGCTATTTTAAAAAATATATAAATCAATTATTATAACTATATATTCAAATTATTCAACTTAGCTCACGAGCAGCGCCCTCTAGAACGCGTGGCGATCTGATGGCGGGGGGCGCCCATTGGCTGCCAGCGCGCACGTGGCTTCCCTGCCCCCTGCCCCCCCCCCCCCCCCCGCCGAGTAAATGTGATCGCCCGGCTGCCGGCCGGTTGTACAGTCCAAGTTCCCACCGATCAAGAGGTCCTGGCGCGCGGGGGCAGAGTGACCTCGCGGGTGACCTCCGGGAACTACGTCCATCTTCCATATGTAATATACATTTAATCGTGTAAACCCGGGCGTTGCCCGGGTCATGCAGGAACAAAATTCTAACAGAAAAACATTCATTCGAGCAGAAAACATGTAACGAATAGTATTTGAATAGGGTACATTTAATAGGGTAAAACCCGGGCGTTGCCCGGGTCATTCGACTATAGAAATATCGCTTCTCAGACACAAAGTTTGGAGCGGGACGTTTCACAAGAGTGACATACACGGCGCCAATTTATAATTGTAACGAATAGTATTTGAATAAAAACATTTAATCGGGTAAAACCCGGGCGTTGCCCGGGTCATTCGGCTAGTATATATATATATGAATGTATATTACACACACACTTTTAAAATAAAATTATAAATTTCTTAAAATTTAACAATTTTATTTTTTAAATATTTATTGCCCTCATACAAAAAAATGGCTTGTAAGCATTTTTATGCATCAGTACCTTTTAAGATGATGCGGTAAACCCTAATTCAGGGAGTTGGCGACCACTGTACGTTCCAGGAACCTGGGTTACTAAAATAAACCTAATTTCACAACTTATTTATCAATATATCTGAAAAAACCTTTAAAAGATGGACTTCGAGACGAAAAGACATCTTGCACATTCAGAGAATCCTAGGTCTTTTACTGAAACCATGGGGTTTTTTATAGCATTCTATGGGCTAATTATATTATTTTATATAGTTAAAAGGTTTTTGGAATGTGCCTCGAAAAATAAAAGAATGCGAAAACTACTCAAGAATGTGGAGGATTCTCAAGACAATCAATGTTCCATCTGTATGGATGATCAACGAAAGAAAAGATATTGCAGTCTACCCTGCACTCATGTCTTCCACAAGGCTTGCATCAAAGAATGGCTATCCAAGAATTCCACGTGTCCAATCTGTAGATTCGATATGGACAAACCTGAAACAGAACAAGCCCAACCATCTGATTCCTGTGTTGTGACAGTCCCTCAGTAATACACTTAACTTTTTAATTCAGTTAAATATCCCATGAAAGAATTCCTGACAAACACGGCTATCTTGGTGTCCTCTTCATTGGAGAAGTAGAATAACCGTTTTTCTTTTAATTTCACAATGGTTCATGAAAGACTATTTTTTTTTCTGTAAATATCAATTTAAATATATCATTCAATCATAAATATATGTACGTCACATTCTGCTTATATATTATTAATAGATGTAAATTTTTACACTGTCAGGAATTATGTAAATATTTGTAACCATAAATAAAAGGATTGAAATAAAGTTAGTCAGACGGTTGATTGTTCTCTTTTCTTTACGCAAAACAATATCATCTGCATATTGGCGTGTACAGATCATCAGAGAAACTTTACATGTATATAGTCTAATAAAATCATATTGGTAGATAAAAATATATATCTATATAGTACAGGGTAGCCCATAAGTCGCGAACCCTTTTATATTTTTATTAAAAATTAAAAGACGAACTAGAATAAAAATAAAACTTTTTTATTTAGGTAATAGATTAAAGGTTTTTTTTCGAATATATATTTTTTTAATTTAATAGTTATTCAAAATGTCCTCCATTTGCTTCCAAACACAATTTAAGTCTTTTAGGGACACTTTGACAAACACGAGCTCATAAATCCGCATAAAGAAGATTAAAATCTTCTCCTAGTTCAATTTTAATTTGCTCTAAAGTCTTGGGCTTTCGATGATAAACTTTATCTTCTAAATAACTACAAAAAAAATCTGCCAGTGTAAAATCAGGTGACCGCACAAATCAATGGGTCCACGGCGCCCCATCTATTTGTGAGGGAACTTTTCATTGAGAAATGTTCTTACAATGTTTGAGTAATGGGCAGATGAAGTCAAAGTCTTTTTCCAACCAATTTTGGCTACATAAATTCCTTCAACATTTTCAAATAATTCTCACCATTAATTTTTCATCGAAAATGTAAGGTCCGATCATTTCTTCCGAACCAATTCCACTCCAAACAGTTAAGCCAGGGGAATTAACTTCCTTCTCAATTTCTAACTTTGGATTTTCTGAAGCCCAATAAACACAATTATGTCGATTGACATGGCCATTCAATTTTAAAATAGCCTCATCAGTCCACCTTATTCGATTAGGCAAATTTTATCATTTTGTATCATTTCAAGCATTTTTTTTTCACAAAATTCCATCCTTCTATCCCAATCATCTTCATGAAGTGCATGAATTAATTTACGAACATAGGGCTTATAACCAAGACCTTTTAGCATTCTTTGGATGGAGGTTCTGGGTATTTTTATCTCGTGAGACAATCTTCTTGTTGATTTTTGAAGACTAGCTTCTAAAGGTGCTTCAACTCGTTTTATATTAGTTTCACAGGTAGCAGAATGTGGTCTTCCTGATCTAGGGAGATCTGCCTCACTACCGGTAGTTTCATTTTTTAAAATTATTCTTGTTGCGGTTGATTTAGAAGGTGCAGAAGACTCAGAATGATTTGATCATTGACGTCGTAGAGTCATGAATCTACCATGTTGTTAAAAGAGTTTGATAATTTTAATTCTTTCTCTAATATCGAGGGATGATGACATTATCTGAATTAAGCTTAGATGGAACCTGAACACACACATAAGTCAATTAGACAAATATTATTAGAAATTTATTCGTTAACATTTTTAAATGGCATCGGGACTTACAGGCCACCTTGTAAATATAAAGTCATTGTATATATATATATATATATATATATCTACTTATATATTTGCCTTATTCTGTCTGTTTGTTTGTCTGAAGCTCACGGATAGAATGCGCTCCCATTGGCCGCCAGCGAACACGTGGCCTCCCTGCCCCCCTCTAGACAACCCTGTTATTCAAAAACCATACATCCAACCGCCATGAAATTCTGGGATATTATTAGGTATATCCCCGGAAAGGTTTTCGAAAAATGATTTCTTGAATATCTTGAATATCCTTAGAGTTATTTGCAGAATTGTAGATATAACTCGCAAGCAGCGCCCCCAGACGGTGATGAAAGCAATGGGGAGGTAACGCCATCTATGTTTGATTTTTTAAACTGTTTATATTAAAAGGGGGGAATTGTTAGGTTTATTAATTCAAATAATTTTTCTCTGTGTAAATAATTATGTAAATATATGAATAAATATAAAAATGTTATATAATATATTTTTTAATATTATCTTTATGCATAGAAAGTACAAAAGTAAAATTTAAGGATTAAGAAGAAATAAAAAAAACAAGAAAGGATCAAGAAGGCACTAACTACGTTGCCAAATTGTTAATTAACATATGCTAGCTAATATTATCATCATCAATTTATATTTATTCATATATTTACATAATTATTTACACAGAGAAAAATTATTTGAATTGATAAACCTAACAATTCCCCCCTTTTAATATAAACAGTTTAAAAAATCAAACATAGATGGTGTTACCTCCCCATTGCTTTCATCACCGTCTGGCGGCGCTGTTTGCGAGTTATATCTACAATTCTGCAAATAACTCTAAGTATATTCAAGATATTCAAGAAATCATTTTTATAGAGAGGGGCTGCTATAGACAGGTTACTTTTAATGTAAATCGCATCGTACTACGTATTTAAAATCGGGCGCTATGACCACCCAAGTCAACGTTTTTAAAATATATTCGCACTCGGGTAAACCCCGGGCGTTGCCCGGGCCATTCGTCTAGTATATATATATATGTCATAATATATGCTCTTCCAGGATTAATAAAACAAATCTACAGTCGACCAGAGAGAGAGAGAGAGAACGCAGCTAAGGCCGGTCACTTGATATAGCAGTCACATTCCAAGGGGGCGACCGCAGGGCCTTTTCTTGGAACCTCAGTTTTATGTTTACTCAGTCGGGGGGGTGGTGGCCACACAAGACAGGCATTTCCGCGGTGGCAGCCGCTAGCGCTCCCTCTCTCCCTCGGTTTGCTGGGTTCCATCTTCCAAACTTGTTGTTTCCTTATTTCTCACTCACCACATTATTATCACTATAGTGCCACATTAAAAGTCGACAGGATCTTATTACATATATATATATTTGAAGTAAACGAAAAAATTGCACTACAAATTTTAAAATAAAAATACAACCTTTCGCAATGAGTTTCTTTTATTATGTGGAGATATATATATATTAAAAATAAAGAAGGCATTTCCTGACCACGAGCACATGTGCTTTTTAGATGGCAGAGCGCCATCTAGTGGAGCAAAAATAAACTAAACGTTTATCTAGCTTGCTCCGTGATATTTGGCCAACCTATTTTTTTTATAAATCAAGAAAAGCCATCCACGAACGCGTTTCGCACTTTTGACGCTCGTCAGCGTGGAGTAGGCTGTAACCACTGCGACCAAAAAGGTTTTTGGTCCCAGAGGCTTCTTGAGAAATCAAGAAATGGGTATTTAAGGCCAAACTTGCGTAAAGACGTTTAACACATGAATATAGATAAGTGGGTCAGGTGTTGATATTAAAATCGTGGTCTGAGATGCCTTCTTTATTTTTAACATCAACACCTGAACCACTTATCTTTATATATATATCTTTTTGTCGGTTATACACATCTGGTTGAAATTTTAGCAGGACATAAAGAAAAATCTGGAAGAGATTATTGCCGCATTTTATCCAAGAAAAAATAAATATTGACCAAGTACTTGGCAAAAATAGTTATTTTTTAATCAGAAAATGATAATGACAATATTGCTGTATCATGTTTGATTGACAGAAACAAAATTCTTTCGGGGAAAATTCCTTAAAAGCAGACCACGAGTAAAGCCAGACCATCATTTTCAGTAGGCAGTAGCAAGATTATAACAGTTAAAATTCACTCGAGCATAAAATAGACGAAGCCAGGTCATCTCTCTATTTTAAATATCGCTTCTCGGCCTTTTGGCTATGATCAAAGTGCAGTATATTTCTATATATAATAAATCAAAGTATGTCTATCTATATAATACTAGACGAATGACCCGGGCAACGCCCGTGTTTTACCCGATTGAATGTTTTTATTCCAATACTATTTGTTACAATTATAAATTGGAGCCGTGGATGTCACTCTTGTGAAACGTCCCGCTCCAAACTTTACATGTACATTAGGTCAGCTGGTATTACCCCTCATTTTCACCGCTAGAGGCGCGAGCGAATTGACTTTTTGTAAATATACATAATTATAAAGATAGAAGCTTCTATAGAAGATAATGATCATAATGATGATGCACTCGCATCCGTGACATGAGGAATTGAGGAAAGACGGTCGTGACTATATATATTAATAATAAAATAATAAAATAATAATAATAATATAATAATAATTATTATTATTATTATCATTAGATAATGATAATGATCATAATGATGATGCGCGCGCATCCGTGACAGCGATGAGGAATTGTTGAGGAAAGACGGTCGTGACTATATATGTTGATAATAAAATAAAAATAATAATATAATAATTATTATTATTATTATTATCATTAGATAATGATAATGATCATAATGATGATGCGCGCGCATCCGTGACAGAGATGAGGAATTGTTGAGGAAAGACGGTCGTGACTATATATGTTGACTAGACGAATGGCCCGGGCAACGCCCGTGTTTTACCCGATTGAATGTTTTTATTCAAATACTATTTGTTACAATTATAAATTGGAGCCGTGGATGTCACTCTTGTGAAACGTCCCGCTCCAAACTTTACATGTTCATTAGGTCAGCTGGTATTACCCCTCATTTTCACCGCTAGAGGCGCGAGCGAATTGACTTTTTGTAAATATACATAATTATAAAGCTAGAAGCTTCTATAGAAGATAATGATCATAATGATGATGCGCGCGCATCCGTGACAGCGATGAGGAATTGAGGAAAGACGGTCGTGACTATATATTAAAGCCGAATGACCCGGGCAACGCCCGTGTTTTACCCGATTGAATGTTTTTATTAAAATACTATTTGTTACAATTATAAATTGGAGCCGTGGATGTCACTTTTGTGAAACGTCCCGCTCCAAACTTTACATGTACATTAGGTCAGCTGGTATTACCCCTCATTTTCACCGCTAGAGGCGCGAGCGAATTGACTTTTTGTAAATATACATAATTATAAAGATAGAAGCTTCTATAGAAGATAATGATCATAATGATGATGCGCGCGCATCCGTGACAGTGATGAGGAATTGAGGAAAGGCGGTCGTGACTATATATTAACGAATGACCCGGGCAACGCCCGTGTTTTACCCGATTGAATGTTTTTATTCCAATACTATTTGTTACAATTATAAATTGGAGCCGTGGATGTCACTTTTGTGAAACGTCCCGCTCCAAACTTTACATGTACATTAGGTCAGCTGGTATTACCTCTCATTTTCACCGCTAGAGGCGCGAGCGAATTGACTTTTTGTAAATATACATAATTATAAAGATAGAAGCTTCTATAGAAGATAATGATCATAATGATGGTGCGCGCGCATCCGTGACAGCGATGAGGAATTGAGGAAAGACGGTCGTGACTATATATTAACTAGCCGAATGACCCGGGCAACGCCCGTGTTTTACCCGACTGTAGATGTTACATCGGTGATCCTTAGGTCGCTGGTTCAAATCCGGCTCGAGGGAGCCGGCGAGCACGTGACCTCCCTGTGCGCGCGCATCCGTGATAGAGGCCGATGAGGAAAGACGGTCGTGACTATATATATATACATTTTGTGTAGAAATAGGATTAGTTGACTTTATAAGGTAAACTTATTCATACAGTTTGTATCCCTCGATAGCTCAGTTGGCAGAGCGGAGGACTGTAGATGTTACAACGGTGATCCTTAAGTCGCTGGTTCAAATCCGGCTCGAGGGAGTTTTTTATTTTTATTTTTATTGGCTGACGGCGAGCACGTGACCTCCCTGTGCGCGCGCATCCGTGACAGAGGCGGCCGATGACGGGGTCGTGACTATATATAGGGATAATAATAATTATTATTATATAATTAGATAATGATAATGATCATAATGATGATGCGCGCGCATCCGTGACAGAGGCCAGGAAAGACGGTCGTGAATATATATGTTGATGATAATAATAATAATTATCATTTGATTATGATAATGATCATAATGATGATGCGCGCGCATCCGTGACAGAGGCCATGACGGTCGTGACTATATATAGGGATAATAAAATAATAATAATAATATAATAATAATTATTATTATTATTATTATCATTAGTTAATGATAATGATCATAATGATGATGCGCGCGCATCTGTGACATAAGGAATGAGGAATTGAGGAATTGAGGAAAGACGGTCGTGACTATATATGTTGATAATAAAATAATAATAATGATATAATAATACTTATTATTATTATCATTAGTTAATGATAATGATCATAATGATGATGCGCGCGTATCCGTGACATGAGGAATGAGGAATTGAGGAAAGACGGCCGTGACTATATATGTTGATGACTATAATAATAATAATAATAATATAATTATTATTATTATTATTATCATTAGATAATGATAATGATCATAATGATGATGCGCGCGCATCCGTGTCATGAGGAATTGATTGACGGTGGAAAGACGGTCGTGACTATATATGTTGATAATGTTAATATTGTGAAAATTAGATTTGATATATCTTCTATCTCTATATATATATATAAGTCCATGTATGTATGCATATATGTTTGTCGGCTATGCACGTCCTCAATATGTAACTAAGCTGACTGAAATATTAACAGTATATAGAGTTTAGACTGGAAAAGGTTTTTGTCATATTTTCAACCTGGAAAAACAAAAAAGTAATAAAATTTTACATATTTTATTTATTTTTATTTAAGTTATATAAAATCCTTTTCTATAAAAATGACTTTCAGATTTTTTTAGGATACTAATTCTCCATGACAATGGAATTTTTAGGATTTTTTAAAATTAAATGTGTCACTTATAAAACAACAGAACCATTAAAATAGGTATAAGTGTCGAATAAAAGGGCAACTACCAGGTTTTGAATCGAGTGGACTTTTACCCCAGTGTGTATGTATAAATGTTTTTTAAGTTAAATATTATTCGTTTTAATTATATTTATACCCTACTTTGCCCGTGTTCTGCTAGAGTGAATGTTTGCCCTAAAATGATGCTTCAATAAATATTATTTATATTATATATATATATATATTTATTTATTTATCATTTTAAAGTTAAATAATTTGAAAATCTCTCTTCTCTCTATATATAAGTCAATAAAAAACAATAGGAAAAAAATAAGTGGGTCAGGTGTTGATATTAAAAAAATCCTGATCAGGAGCACATGTGCTTTTTAGAAGGCATAGCGCCATCTGGTGGAACAGAAATCAACTAAACAGGGAACAGGCTAATAGTTTATTTCTGTTCCACCAAATGGCTCTCTGCCTTCTAAAAAGCACATGTGCTCCTGGTCAGGATATGCCTCTTTTATTTTTAATATACGTCAATGTTATATTATTATATTGAAGTTTTCAATTTTTCTTATTTATCAAACTGGGAACTCTTTCACATTGTTATGTGTGTGTGTGGGGGGGGGGGGGGGGTAACCATTGCTACATTTAATACATTGAATCTTCCTTTCTTTTTTTTTTTCAGTCTTTGGAGGGTTTGTCTTAGTGGTGAATATATATGTTTGTCGGCTATGCACGTCCTCAATACGTAATTTATCTGTCTGAAACTTTAACACGACATAGAGTTAAGACTGGAAGAGGTTTGTGTCACATTTTCAACAAGAAAATTAAAATTAACCAAATACTAGACAAAATTTCTTATTTTTAGTCATAAAATGATAATGACAATAATGCTGTATCATGTTTTATTATCATAATCGATATTTTTTCGGGGATAAAACATTCACTCGAGGAGCAGGAACGGACGAAGCCAAGTAATATCTATATATTTACATATGTCAGTATATGTTTGTCGGCTATACATGTTCTCAATAAGTACCTAATCTGGCTTAAATTTTAACAGGACAGAGAAAAATCTCTGGAAAGGTTTATTATCGCATTTTTAGCCAGAAAATTTTAATTGACCAAGTACTAAGCTAAAAAAAAGTCACTTTTCAGTCAGAAAATGATTATGAAGATATATCTGTATCATGTTTGATTGTCAGATACAAAATTATTCCGGGGAAAATTCCATAAAACAGACCACGGACGAAACCAGATCATCATATCCAGTAGGCAGGAACAAAATTCTAACAGAAAAACATTCACTCGAGCAGAAGACATGAAGCCAAGGTCATCTCTCTATATAAAATATCGCTTCTTAGCCTTTTGGCTGAGATCATATATGAAACATATCTATAATCATAATATATAATCATATATAAAAATAAAACTCTATATGTAAATTTCGAAATATTTTTATATATTAAAACCTGACCAGAAGCACATGTGCTTTTTAGATGGCAGAGAGAGAGCGTCATCTAGTGGAAGATAAATCAACTAAACACTGATTTAGCCTGTTTCCTGATATTTGGACAACCCATTTTCTTCAAAAAGCACATGTGCTCCTGTTCAGGATATGCCTTCTTTATTTTTAATATCAACACCTTAAATTTTTATTTTTTCTATTATTTTTTCACATGTTTAGCGTATTTTCGCAAGTTTGGCCTTAAATACCCATTTCTTGGTTTCTCAAGAAGCCACTGGGACCAAAAATCTTTTTGGCTGCAGTGGTACAGCCTACCCCACGCTGACGAGCGCCAACAACGCAAAACGCGTTTGTGGATGGCTTTTCTTGATTTATAAAGAAAAAGGGTTGGCCAAATATCAGGGAACAAGCTAAATCAACGTTTAATCATTGCTGGTTCATTGCAAAATCATTGCTGCACTGGAGAACTGAGATGTTTCAATTGCTTGAATCACCCTAAATATAAAAATAGCTCAACAAATCATAGGCCAAATTCTAACGTGTGCCCGCTTTATAAAATACAAACAGATCGAATAATCCAAAGAACACAATATTCTCCCATAAATGAAGAACAAAAAACACTCAGTTTAAATTATTTCATTGGGAAAAGGAATTAAATGTTTACAACAAAATTTAAGAAAAAGTTTCACATGGCATTGAATGAGCTTCAAGCTGCAATAAAAGACAACCCACCAGATATCATCCTAATACAGGAACCCTATCTAATTAATAGAGACGTAATTTTCGATTTAGAATCGCAAATACTGCATTCAACGACAGATGAACAAATATACACTGCAACGATCTTTATGAATAAGAGTTTAAAATATAATAAAATCAATAAATTCACAAACTCCTTTTGTACAACCACCTCTATAAATTCAGCAAAATCAAATACTGTTATTGCAAACTTTTATATACATCCACATAGATTTAACGACACTCATCGAAAATTTATCTAAGAGCTTCTGGATACCTACAACCAACAACCTATTATACTATGTGGTGACTTCAATTCTAGACACCCAGTCTGGTTTGATCCGACAACAAACTCCAATGGTTTCAAACTCCACTCCATCATAGATGAACATAGCCTATTTATTCATAATCTTAAGATACCCACCTGCCGAAATTCAAGCATTATAGATCTTACGATTTCAAACAAAAAATCAATAAGTTTTGTACAAAACTGGAAGACGACTATATTGACGCACATTTCAGATCACGTTGCAATAACCTTTGACATTTATCATAATTTTAACAGGCAAAGGACAGTTCAAAACTCAACATGGAAATTTATAGAAAAAGGTGCTGATTGGAAAACATTTACCGAAAAAATTTCAATACAAGATGTAGATGGTATTATCACCAAGATAAATCACGCGTCAAACATCAAAGATATTGACAACATTGTAAAGAATCTCACACAAATAATTAAAGAGGCAGCTTATCTGTCACTAAATGCCAAGACAAGAAGCGGAAATCATAAAACAAATACATACTGGTGGGATGGGAAGCTGGAGAATATGAAAAACGATTTCCACTATATTAGAAATTTGTATTATCGGCATGGAGTGGTCTATGAAAAGACCTATAAATCAATGAGAAATAAATATTTAAATAAAATTAAAAAGGCAAAAAGAGCGAGTTGGAGAAATTTTATAGAAGAAAGTCATTCAATTAACGCATTTGGTAATGCTTATAGGATTTACAATTCATTGAGATCGAAAAATAGAAATTTAGGATTACCTCTAATAGATAATTTACCAGATCATTTAAAGATCGACAAAATAAAAAGTTTAATGAACGATCTATTTCAGGATGATATTGGAGGTTTAGATGAAGATGATCATATTTTGATTAGAAATTATACGCCTAAATATAAAAATAAAAATAGTGTTTATATTGAATCTAAGGAAATAGAGGAAACAATTTTAAAAACTAATATTAAAAAAGCACCGGGCCCTGATTACATTAGTAACAATATGATCAGACAAGCTAAAATAAAAATAATCCCAATTCTGCATCAATTATTCAATAAATGTATAGAAATGGGATACTATCTGGATGAATGGAAAAAATCATTCTTAAAAATAATTCCAAAACCAGGCAAAACGAATTATGAAGTAAATAAAAGTTATAGACCTATATCATTGACATCTAATCTCTCTAAAACATTTGAGAATATAATAAAAAATAAATTAAGTAACTATTATTTAGAAAATAATCTAATGAGCTCAAGGCAGCATGGCTTTATGAAATCTAGATCAACTATTACTGGAATGGAAAAAATTATAGAAACTATATTGAAACATAAACAAAAAGAATTGACTTCCTTGATAGCTATAGATATAGCTGGTGCATTCGACAATGCATGGTGGCCTGCGATTATAAAAAGAATGGATAATGATAATGTTCCCTCAGATTTAATTCGGATCATAAAATATTTTTTTTATTTGAATAATGAAAGGGAGGTGAAATTTACATACGAATCAGAAACTTTTTATAAGAAACTAACTAAAGGATGTCCACAGGGTGGACCTTTATCACCACTTCTATAGAATATTTTGCTAAATGATTTGTTGATAAATTTTGAATCAATGTGAATGCAGATATTATATTTTATGCAGACGACGTTACAATAATTTGCTGGAATAAGACTATTGAAGGGCTAAAAACCGCAAGTGAATACATCTTAAATTATGTGATCCAATGGTGTAATAGAAATAAATTAACGATCAGTACAGAGAAAACTAATTTGCTATACCTGCATAACAGAGAAAAATACCTATTAAGGTTAATAACAATATAATTAGGCCGGTCAAGCAAGTAAAAATTCTGGGAATGAGTTAGAGCATATAAAACCACTTCATCAAACTGTGTGCATAGCTTGGCAAAAATTCCACTCCTAACAGACTATATAGAATCTAGAATAATCAAATATGATATAGCTCAACTGTCCACTGAAGATCTAATTACTTACGAGCCCCATGCTCCAATTATAGTCAAATCATTCTTACAGGCAAAAATGAAAGAAATTTTGATAATACTAATGAAATTTTCAGAAGCTTTTTCGTATCTGGAATCCCAAGATTTTTCCGTCCAAATTTTTATAATATCCAATTCATTACAGATCATGGTAATTTTGGGAAATTTTTGGCAACTATCGGCGCGGTGAAGGAACCAGGATGCTTCTGCGGAGGTGAAATTCAGGACTCGAAACATCTACTTATGAATTGCTCAATTTTCCGGGTTTATAGGGAAAACAAATTTGGTCGTATTGGACAGCTTGATGAATTTGTAGACGATAAAGAGAGGTGTAAAAGTTTTGATCAATTTTGCAAATGTATTTACAACTTTCTTTTAAATTGGAAAAGGGAGAGGGAAACTTAGAAGGAAAAGAATTGCGATGCTTGCTTTGTGTGTTTGGCTTTGTTGTTTGTTTTTCTCTTCGGACAATTTTTTTTTTTTTGGTTAATTATGTAAAATATTGAATTGAACAGAATTGTATATAGCCGATTTATTTTGATGTAGAGAGAGGTATCGACGCAAATATCCCTGAGTTTGGGATATCGCGTTTCATGATGTTAATAAAATTGTTGGCCAAATATCAGGGAACAAGCTAAATCAACGTTTAGTTGATTTCTTTTCCACTAGATGGTGATCTCTGCCATCTATAAAGCACATGTACTCCTGGTCAGGATATGCCTTATTTATTTTTAATATCAACACCTGACCTTTTTATTTTTTCCTATTGTTTTTTTTTTTTCATATTTATATATATACTAGCGAACCCGGCCACGCGTTGCAGTGGCTAAATTGAAATATGTTGAATTAACATTATACTAAACTATTCAGTACAGTAAAGTTAATATTCACTAATAAAGATAAAAATGTTTTAGCCGATCTAAAGCCCAACGGGATTGAGAATGGAACGTTACGTTATAATTTGAAAGTGATTTTTTTATATATATATAGACAATATAGCCCTTCATTGTAATCATTGATTATAATCACTGCATTAATAAATGTCAGTCTTCCCAGTATTCTTTTACCTATGTATGGAAATTTTGGTTTGAATTAGTGAACTACTGCGAATTTGTAGACGAATGACCCGGGCAACGCCCGGGTTACCACGATTAAATGTATATTACATATGGAAGATGGACGTAGTTCCCGGAGGGCACCCGCGAGGTCACTCTGCCCCCGCGCAACTGTCCAACCGGGAGCGCCCCGCGCCGTCAAAATCGTCACGCGTTCTAGAGGGCGCTGCTCGGCCGTCAGTCGGGAGATCTCATTTACCCGGCGGGGGGGGGCAGGGAAGTCACGTGCTGCGCCGGCAGCCAATCGTCGCGCGCCGCCATCTCCCGTCTGCCGCGAGAGGGGCGCTGATTGCGAGTGAATTTGCGTTTTATTGTAAATAAAAATGCAACGAAAGGTTATTTCTAAAGGGTAATTAGCCAGAAACCATCCCTGTAGTATACTAAACATCTTCCCAAAGTTTCATCACGATTGGTTGAGCGATGTAGAAGATTATCACTCACGGACGGACTCACGGACGGACCAACGGACCAACCAACAAACATCCATTTTTATATATATAGACTAGCCGAATGACCCGGGCAACGCCCGTGTTTTACCCGATTGAATGTTTTTATTCAAATACTATTTGTTACAATTATAAATTGGCGCCTTAAATAAATGCATATCCTAATCCTAATCAATCAGTCTTAGGCCGCCTCTGTCACGGATGGCCGGCGCCCTCCTATTGGACGGCTACGATCACGTGCCATCGTTGGCGCGTAGGTGACCTTGAGTGATGTAATGCCCCCTCCCCCCCCCTGCCGGCGGCGCGCGCCCGTTGGCTGCCGGCGAGCACGTGACCTCCCTGTGCGCGCGCATCCGTGACAGAGGCGGCCGGCCAATGACTGACTGATCAGGAAAGACTCTCGTGACTATATATATATAATATAATATATGTATGAGTACATTTTGTGTGTGTAGAAATAGGATTAGTTGACTTTATAAGGTAAACTTATTCATACAGTTTTTATCCCTCGATAGCTCAGTTGACAGAGCGGAGGACTGTGGATGTTACAACGGTGATCCTTAGGTCGCTGGTTCAAATCCGGCTCGAGGGATCGCGCGCATCCGTGACAGAGGCCGATGAGGAGAGACGGTCGTGACTATATATAGGGATATATATATATATATTATCTATTTAAAAATCTTAAAATATATAAAGAAAATATTCACTCTCTTCTAAATAGATTTTTCAAAAGCTATATTTTATATATGTCTTCATAAAAATCGTTTCAGTAGAGAGAGGATGTTTGCTAGAAAAATATTTCCATCAAATATTCGTTTGGCAAACTTTCACTCGAGTAAAACCCGGGCGAAGCAGGGTACATCCGCTAGTTTTAGTTATAAGTAATAAAAGAAATTAATTGAAAATGGGGAATTATATATAACGGTGTTTCATGAAATGTGATATATGAAAAATATTACTTTTAATTCAAATTTATAAATTTATTAAAATTTAATAATCATTTTATTCAGATTTACAAATAAAATATATTTATTCAGTTTTACAAATAAAACATATTTATTCCAATCAAATAAAAAATATCTTGTAAGCATTTTAAGCATTAGTACCTTTTAATATACTGCAGTGCAAACCCTAATTTCACAATTTAATTATTAACACATTTGAATTTTTTCAAAACATGGACTATGAAATGAATAGACAACATGGGCACTCAGAGAATATGACTGAATTATTTGATACATCAACTTTCAATAATCCCGAGATTTGTTTTATATTCTATGTGGTAATTATTATATTATTTATAATTAAATACTTTCTGTAACGTGCCTCGAAAAACAAAAGAATGCAAAAACTACTCAAGAATGTGAAGGATTCTCAAGACAATGAATGTTCCATCTGTATAAACTACCAAAGAAAGAAAAGATATTGCAGCCTACCCTGCACTCATGTCTTTCACAAGGCTTGCATCAAAGAATGGCTATCCAGGAATTCCACGTGTCCAATCTGTAGATTTGATCTGTACGAACCTGAAACAGAACAAGCCCAACCATCTGATTCCTGTGTTGTGACAGTCCCTCAGTAACACACTTAATTTTTAATGCAATTAAACATCCCTTGAAAGAATTCTTGAAAAACACGGCTATCTTGGAGTCCCCTTCATTGGAGAAGTAGTATAGCAGTTCTATTTTTATTTTACAAAGGTGATCGTACATGAAAGACTTTTTGGTATATATATATATCTATTCAAATATTTCATTAAATTATAATTTTTGTTTATGTATATTATTTTAAAAATGAGAGATTTCTGTTGATTTTTTATTATCATGAGGATTATGCTATGGTAATGCAGACGTGGTTAAAATCTTGAAAGTATTATAAAAATAGTAAAGATTAGAAATATAGCTTTAATTGAGCTTATGGGATATATAAAAACATAATTTTATAAAAGTACTGCCTGGCTTAAGCGGTAAGAGTTTTTAAAAAATGGGAAACTTATTTACATAATGTACAAAAGGTTTGAGCCGGCCATCGGGAAACAACTACAACAAAAAATATTCATAACATATATATAGTCTAATAAAAACATCTGGTTCAAATCACATAAATAGGTACCGCTCAGCAAGAGCAACCTAGTTCATGATAATTGAACAATGAATAATATGTGAAGGTTATTCACATATTAAACAAATTTTAACGCGGAATTTAATCCCGGTTCATGACTGTCGGGAATCGAGCGTGTTACCCTCTCATCCACCGACTTGTTTTTTTGTTATTAATAAAAACATAGTCTCTCTCGTGTATATCCATATATATATAATTGAATACTTGGGTATGTTTATACCAGGTCGGTTTCTCTAAACGGATTAACCAATTTGGTTGAAGTTCTGCACATATATGTAAAAAGGTGCATGAAAACTAATAGTACATTCGAAATTTACAATTAATCAGATTGATGTGGTTCAAATTACTCATTCTTAGGTTAGAAAATTATTATAAAATATAATCAATATATTTGACCTATTTATGTGAACTTTGCCATAATATGTCACAAACCTGACACAAAAATCAATTGAATATCTGAAGCTTGAAAATTCATATAAATGATAATACTACATTTAAAAGGTTTTTATTGAAATGCGCTAAAATTAGGGGGGAAAACTCTTTCAGCTCCAACCATTGAACATTTAGGTTTATTTAATTAAAAAGGCATATATTGGACCAAAATATATTTTTTACCAATATTTCAGTTAGCTAAACGCCAACCTTTTTCAGGATATTATAACATATTTAGGTTTATATGTGTCTTAAACGTCGCACATTGTTTATTTGTTTGGATTTGTTCTTTTTACCTTTGCTTACCAATACCATACCTTTATTTCTGTGTTTTCTCTAATTCTTACTTTGTTTGATTCTTTATATTTATACGATAGCTTTAGAATATTTTTTCTCTCCTTATAGCATACATAACAATTATCTATGCGTGTTCAATCTTTATAAAGGGGGGTATAGAGAATGAACATTCAATCTAATTGATATGAAGCATCAAAACTTAAATTCCTAAACTTTCTTATTTAACAGAAATAACAGGTACTGGTCCACATATATAATACTTAATTAAAAAAAAGGATAGATAGGACTACATATAGAATATACGGTGCCGTTAGGACCAATTCAAATAAATTGATGATGTGAGTTATTATGGGAAAGCATTTTCACCATCTTCAGACAAGGGACTTATGTCTTTGTCTGATGAAGCTGATATTTCCATTTATGGTATGACGCACATTTTTAACTTGTTTGAATTTAATCGTACTTTCTTATAGTTCCAATTAATCCTTATCCTCTCGTACTACTAATATCTTATAATATTCCTGCAGTCCTATTATTTAGAGTGTATGAACACAATTTGGACCATAATCTGAACCTACCAACATCAGACAAAGTTTATTTTTCTATGTTCTTTAATGTTAGATTTCCTGTTCCCTTTTCGACGCACATTGTTAAAGGCTTGGGATATGATCATATTTTCCTGTATTTGTAATAATCATTTAACTGTATTACTAATTTTTCATCAGTCTCTTACAATCCTTATACCCGAAAAGAATAAACACAATTTGATTTAAAGTTAAACACTAAGGCATAAGTATGTATCAATCTGATTAAGTCTAGGGAACTGAATAAATTTAACTTCTGAACTGAAAAAAAAACATTTTTTGAATTAGGTTTGAAAGTGCAGAAGATGATACTTGCTCAGTTCATTAGTTGATTTATGTAGTATCTAAGGCTCATCTATTACTCTATCTCCGTTCCAACCTAAATTTGCTTTCTATTTGGTCGAAGAGGCATGGTTTGGCAGTAATGGAGTAAGGGCCGAAACTGCTGCTCAGGTCTTCATCTGAAGAGGCCCGCCTGAGTACCATCCTCTTTCCATCTGGTCTAACCGTTATGGTTTTCATCTGGTCTAACCCTTAAGGTTTTCATCCTTCCTAATTTAATATATCATCTTATATCGTGTCCTCCACATTTACACTAGATTGTCTTTAAAATAAGCTTATAAAAAAAGCACACAAAAAATCACAAAAATCTATCTTTTTTCATCAAGACAGAAAATAGAGCAAAAAATACTTCTCTCTCTCTCTCTAATTAGCTTTATTTTATATTTGGAAAATTATTATCATGGTTCTGTCTTTGATCTTCTCTTTAAAACTTTCTCTTCGCTTATTCCTTTTTCACCCAGCCTATGACGCGTAACTGCCGATTCTTTGATGGTGTTACTTTTTTTTCTTTTTTTTTTATATAATCGAACTAATTATTTATTACAAAAAATAAAAAAATAAAACCTCACACATTTAAATTAAATAAAAATATATTAATCTTAAAATTTTCATAACTATACTATATATATATATGAAAACACATTCTAATTACTTGGTTCATTTTGAAATACATTAAGTTCGAAATTATAATAATCTTTCCCACTTCTCTTTTGACTCTTATATTCCAACTAGCCGAATGACCCGGGCAACGCCCGTGTTTTACCCGATTGAGTGTTTTTATTCAAATACTATTTGTTACAATTATAAATTGGCGCCTTTAATAAATGCATATATTAGTTAATAACTATAGCCTATGTGCTTTATTTGTCTATGTAGTGTTGGCTTCCGTAGGCGTCTCTTACTGGGAAAAAGAAAGAGAGGATTCCATTTAGTTATTAACTAATATATGCATTCATTTAAGGAACGACCCGCTCCAACACAATAGTTACAAAAACCAAAAGGCGAGTGGGGGGGGCATGATGGGGGGGGGGGGCAAAGGTGGCGTGATCGTAGCCAACCAATAGGAGAGTGCCATTCCAAAAAAAAGCAAACGGTGACAGAGATGAAAAATTATTAAGAACGCATGACGCTCGTAACTGTATATAGAATTGTTTAATCGCAGTATCTGAAATGTTTATTTTTCTTTATTTTTAGTGCATTTAAATATAAGTAATATAAGATTATAATATGAGATATCTATATATATAAAAATGAATGTTTGTATGTTTGTTGGTATGTCCGGTATACAAATTCGCAGTAGTTCACTAATTCAAACCAAAATTTCCATACATAGGTAAAAAATAACGGGGATGACGATAGGCTATTTTAAAATATATATAAATCATTTATTAAAACTATATATTCAAATTATTCAACTTAGCTCACGAGCAGCGCCCTCTAGAACACTCAGACGTCGACGGCGGCGCGCGACGATTGGCTGCAGGCGCAGCACGTGACTTCCCTGCCCCCCCCCCCCCCCCGCCAGGTAAATGAGATCTCCCGGCTGCCGGTCGGTTGAGCTCACGAACAGCGCCCTCTAGAACGCGTGGCGATTTTACAAGAGTTCAAAGGCATCTCTCTGTTTGTTTGCTTTTGTCATACTCTTTTCAATTAAAAATACAAATAAAATTATAAATTTAACAAGAATATATGTTTAAATGAAGAAGTTATTTAAAGCCTATTCAAATTGAACCCATATCAAATTTGCATATTTTATAGTAGAAAATGATGGATAGATATGAAGGGATTTTAACCCAAGAATTTAAAAATATTCAAATATCATAATAATTTACTTATTTTGAAGTCAGAAAATGTGATGCCAATATTGCTGCATCATGATTATCAATATGATGCTTTCTTATTATAATATATTAGAACATTGGCCCATTCTATGAACAGGTCTAGATGGCAGCCTGTTCTAAGGCTTATTAAAGTATATCTAAGTAAATTTAAGTAGAGCTTATCTAAGTAAAGCAGATAACATAAAGTAAGTGTGAGAGTATATGTGTTTCATTAAAAGATGTTTAACTCTACTTAAAGTGAATATTGTGAAATCGGATTAACAGGAAATAATGTTTAACATAAAATTTTATCATTTTCACAATATATGTAATGGCATCTGAAACTACACTTGCATTGTCCATTGGACTGAGCGAGTGCTAAACGTTTCCTACTTCTATGTGATCTATGTGGAAGCATATTAATCTTAAATTTAAAATTTTGAAATGCAATTTGAAAATTTGTCCGTTTCTAGTCATTTTAAAAACCCCGAAGTCTGAATATTTGTCAACTTGCATTATCATCAGGTTTTAAGAAATGTACAAAATTAAGATTTCTACGTGCTCTAGAAGTATAATAAAAATCGATTACAAGATTTGTGGAGAGATAAATAAACTGGTGATATATATATTCCAAAACATTTTATATATTTATATGTTAAGTGTTTTTTGTATGTGTGTTTGTACGAGAGATTTCGCTTAAAATATCTCATATTTATGTAAAATAATGGAGATAAACGAATAGACTATAAACCAAAAAAATCGATATTGGTATAAATTATAATATTTATCATATACTAGCGGGTGAACCCGGCTTCGCCCAGGTGTTATTGGAGTGAGAGTTTTCCTAACGAATATTTGATAAAAATTATTTTCTAGAAAAATCCTTTCTCTACTAAATTGATTTTATGAAGCCATATATATAAATATATATATTTCAATCTTTATAAAATAAAAAGGCATATATTGGATTGGACAATTAAATCTTTAGATAATAATTTTTCAATATCTATCTATATATATATAAATGAATGTATGTGTGTGTGTGTCCTTTATGCCTGACCAAACCACTCATTGGAACGCTATGAAACTTTGGGAAGTTATTTAGTATAGTACTGGGAAGGTTTCTAGCAAATAAAATTTTTGAAATAACTTTTCGCCTAAAAATAATCAATATAAATATTCTAATTTATCTGGTATAATTCAACAATCTGCTCTAAATATTATCATGATGATACGATGATTTTGTAATGTAGAAAATTAGGAAAGACAAAATTCAGGATGACACGGCAATTTATTTGAGACAAGAATAATGATACAATTCCAAGGCAAGATACTATTCCTTTAACTTCCAATTACCGAGGGAACCAATTAATGTTGATTTTATTCAACTTATCGAGTATTTTTCAAGGGACCGGGAAAAAATGTTCTCTTTATCTAGAGATTCGTTAGACAAACCTTTACTCGGGTAAAACCCGGGCGAAGCCGGGTACATCCGCTAATAATAAAATAATTATTCAATCAAATGCATGCCTATTTATTTAATAAATATCTATATACTAGACGAATGGCCCGGGCAACGCCCGGGGTTTACCCGAGTGCGAATATATTTTAAAAACGTTGACTTGGGTGGTCGCTATTAACAGGGTGGTCTGTATAGACAGGTGGATGTATCACACAGCTGATAACAGGGTTGTCTAGAGTGTTCGCTATAGACAGGGTGGTCTGTATAGACAGGTGGATGTATCACACTGCTGATAACAGGGTTGCCTAAGGTGACCGCTATAGACAGGGTGGTCTGTATAGACAGGCAGCTGATAACAGGGTTGTCTAGAGTGGTCGCTATAGTCAGGGTGGTCTGTATAGACAGGTTTATGAGAGAGGCAAACTTACATCAAAAAAAAATAAAAAATAAAAAATAATAAAATAAAATAAAATAAAAATAAAAATAAAAATAAAAATAAAAATAAAATAAAAAAATAAAAATAAAATAAAAAATAAAATAAAATAAAATAAAATAAAAATAAAAAAAAATAAAAAAAAATAAAAATAAAAAATAAATAAAAAAAATAAAAAATAATAAAAAATAAATAAAAATAAAAATAAATAAAAATAAATAAATAAATAAATAAAAATAATAAAAAACAATAAAAAAATAAAAAAATAATAAAAAGAATATTACGCCTCTAAAATAGTTTTATAATTTGATAACAGATGGCGCTCTAGTACATCGTATCTACAGCCAATGAGTGCGCATTCTATCCGTGAGCTTCAGACAAACAGACAATCAGACAAAGCTTCAGACAAACAAACAGACAGAATAAGGCAAATATATAAGTAGATATATAAATCAATGTTTGTATGTTTGTTTGTTTGTATGTCCGGTATACAAATTCGCAGTAGTTCACTAATTCAAACCAAAATTTCCATTCATAGGGAAAAATACAGTGAAGACGAAAGGCTATTTAAAAAATATATATAAATCAATTATTAAAACTATATATTCAAATTATTCTACTTAGCTCACAAACAGCGCCCTCTATCAAAGATTAGATTAAATTATGCTGATGCAAACAAATAGATAATGCTAATAACAAACAATTATTTAAAAAATTCTTATCTAAATATATATCACTCGGGTAGATATGCACACGGGTCAATCCTGGGGCGAAGCCCGGGTCACCCGTCTAGTATTTTATAATAATCAATTCAGAAGACAGGGGATATTTTCTGGAAATTATTTTTTGGATGTTTATAAAGATATATATAAATAAATATTGACATTTTGATAGAGAGAGATATGATATGCCACACTATGATCTCAGCCAAAAGGCCGAGAAGCGATATTTTATATAGAGAGATGACCTGGCTTCGTGTCTTCTGTTCGAGTGAATGCTTTGATGTTAGAATTTTGTTCCTGCCTACTAAAAATGAACTGGTTTCGCCCGTGGTCTGTTTTATGGAATTTTCCTTGAAATAATTTTGTTTCTAATAATTAAGCATGATACAGCGGTATTGTCATCATCATTTTCTGAATAAAAAAAAAACAACTATTTTTTCTCAGAACTTGATCAAATTCAATTTTTCTTAGCTAAAAATGCGACAATAAACTAGTCCAGATTTTTCTCTATATCCTTTTAAAATTCAGCTAGATTAGGTCCTTATTGAAGATTTGTATAGCTGACAAATATATTTTATCTTATATCTATATTAATAAAATGGAAATTTCATAAGTGGTGTTCGCTAAAAACTTTCGTTGCAATGCATCAATTTCGACCAAATTTTCAACATTTATGTAAAACGAGATGGAGCAGGTTTTGCTTAACATCAAAATATTTTCCCTAACTTTAACATACATAACTTTGCTGTTATCGATAAAATACAAAAAAAAATCAACAGAGTTAAAGTGTTTACACTTTCAAAAGTGTTTACTTTGCGCTTCTTGCAAAATTAGTTCTAATCTTTATATATATATATTTTAATTTTAATAATAACTTTTATACATGGTAAGATACTTTTATTTTATAGTTTTCATATTTTATACCGAAAAAAGTTGAAGCCTTACTTGATGAGATCAATTTTATATTTTAGATAAATTTTTAGGCTAATTTATAATAAAATATATATGCTATTTCTAACTTACGTGGTTAGTATTTTTATAAGACTAAGGTAATTTATATTATTTTTTACAAATTTGAGGTTATTTCTATTTTTTTCACTGAAAAGCTAGAAATTTCATTCATGTGCTCAATTTTATGTCTTTTTTGAGGACCTTAACAAAATTTTTAATTAATTGTTTAGATATTTTAATAACAGAATTATTTGTGGTGTTTTCCACTTATATGGGTTGTTTTGTAAAAAAAATTGGGTTATTTCTCTTTTTTTTTTCACTAAAAAGCTTGAAATTTCATTAATGTGCTCAATTTTATGTCTTTTTTGAGGACCTTAACAAAATTTTAATTAATTGCTTAGATATTTTAAAAGTAGATTATTTATGGTGTTTTCAACATATATGGGTTGTTTTGTAAACAAATTTTGGATTATTTCTTTTTTTTCACTAAGATGCAAGATATTTTATTGGTATGTTTATGTGATTGTCATTATGAGGCCCTTCTCAAATATTTTTTAAGAAATTTTTATTTACTTATTTAGATCTTTCAAATACAAATTATTTGTGGTATTTATAACATATAGGTGTTGTGTTTTTAAAAATATTTGGGTTTTTTTATTATTAATCGCAAAAAAGAGCAAGCAATTTCATTGTGTTCAATTATGGGTCATTTTGAGGTCCTTTTTTAAATTTTCTTATGGGATTTTTTAATTATTGCTTTGATCTTTTAAATACAGTTTATTTATTATATTTTCTACATATATGGGTTGTATCTAAAAAATAGGTTATTTATATTTTTAAATAAGCAAGGGATTTCTTTTACGGATTCATTTATTTGTCTTTTTGAAGTCCTTTTTCAAAATTTTTTTAAAGATATTTTAATTTATTTGATTAAATATTTTATATTTAGATTATTTATAGTTTTTTTATAACATATAGGGGTTGTATTTTGTATTTTAGAAAATTATTTCTATTTTTTACCTCAAAAAAAGCATGCTTTTTCATTGCTGTATCCAGCGGTTGGTCTATTTTTGAAGCTTTTTAATGATAACTGGTTTTGTACATTAATTTTTTGGTAATATAATATTATTATTTTAGTTTTTTGAAATTTTTTAAACATATCTGAAGGTTATTTTTTGAATAAAAAAATTAAAAATTTTGATTTTTACCTCAAAAAGACAGGAAATTTCATTTATTTGTCTTTTTGAAGTCCTTTTTCAATTTTTTTTTGGAGATATTTTAATTTATTTGATTAAATATTTTATATTTAGATTATTTATAGTTTTTTTTAACATATAGGGGTTGTATTTTGTATTTTAGAGAATTATTTCTATTTTTTACCTAAAAAAAAGCATGCTTTTTCATTGCCATATCCAGTGGTTGGTCTATTTTTGAAGCTTTTTAATGATAACTGGTTTTGTGCATTAATTTTTTGGTATTAATATTATGATTTTAGTTTTTTGAAATCTTTTTAACATATCTGAAGGTTATTTTGAATAGAAAATTTAAAAATTTTGATTTTTACCTCAAAAAGACAGGAAATTTCATTTGTCTTTTTGAAGTCCTTTTTCAAAATTTTTTGAAGATATTTTAATTTATTTGATTAAATATTTTAATTTAGATTATTTATAGTTTTTTTTAACATATAGGGGTTGTATTTTGTATTTTAGAAAATTATTTTTCTTTTTTACCTCAAAAAAGCATGCTTTTTCATTGCCGTATCCAGCGGTTGGTCTATTTTTGAAGCTTTTTAATGATAACCGGTTTTGTGCATTAATTTTTTGGTAATAATATTATGATTTTAGTTTTTTTGAAATCTTTTCAACATATCTGAAGGTTATTTTGAATAAAACATTTAAAAATTTTGATTTTTACCTCAAAAAGACAGGAAATTTTTATGCTTTGTTTAGAAATTGCTGGTTTTGAAGCTTTTGTTATTAATCTCAATCTAAATTTTTTTTCAGAATATGCCTCGCCACAGCCGACGTTTACTTGGTAGGAATACGGCTGCTTCCAGGAGATATAGGAATGCTAGAGCTATTGAGACACCACTTCAAAGTGAGACGCGTCGTGCGCTTCGCCGTCTTAGGTATTCTGAAGCCCGCGTCGCAGCTACACAAACTATGCAAGTTCCTGTTCAGCGTATTCAGCTTTGAACTCATAAGCCGTTTTCAGGTTTGCAGTATAATGCCCATATTGATTATAAAGCTGATTCATCTGTCAATATAGGCCAAATGTCTCGGGTATGCCAGTTTTGCTCTGCTTTGAGATTTAAAGATGATGTAATGTAATAGAAACAAAATAAACCTCATCCTACCTAATATACATTACTTCTGAGGATTAAAGATTTTGATTTGTGTTGAGAATTTTGCATGCATTTCTCTATTTCTTTTCTTATCTTGCAAAGCTAATGGATTGTTAGGTTGCTTATTTTTGACTCGCCAATTTGTTTAGTGATAAAGTGGTATAGCGTTCTTTTTCAGAGCATCACCCTACAAAAAAATTACCTGACCTTTCCTAATATTCAGATAGATTTATTATATCAACATACTAGACTACAAACATTCCCTCGAGTAAAACCCGGGCGGAGCCGGGTACACCCGCTAGTATATATATATATGAGAAAACGATAGAGAGAGAGAGAAAAATAATATATTTTTTTATACATTTAGTTTATTTTTACTTCACTACATGGCGTTCTGCCATCTAAAAAGCACTTGTGCTTTTGGTCAGGATATGCCTTCATTATTTTTAATATCAACACCTGACCTTTCATTTATTTTTTTCTATTGTTTTCTCATGTGTTAAGCGTATTTATGCAAGTTTGGCCTTAAATACCCATTTCTTGGTTTTTCAAGAAGCCTCTGGGACCATTTTTGGTACAGCCTCCTACACGTAGACGAGCGCCAAAAGCGCGAAACGCGTTCGTGGATGGCTTTTCTAGATTTATCAAGAAATTGGGTTGGCCAAATATCACGGAGCAAATTAAATGAACCTTTAGTTTATTTTTGCTACACTAGATGGCGCTCTGCCATCTAAAAACTACATGTGCTTTTGGTCAGGATATGCCTTCATTATTTTTAATATATATATAATAGATATATGAAAAATATTACTTTCAATATACAAATTCATATATTTCTTAAGATTTAATAATATTTATAATCATAGTTTTTTACAGATAAAACAATTTTATTCCACAATTAAATAAAAATATCTTGTAAGCATTTTTTATGCATTAGTACCTTATAATATGCTGAAGCGCAAAACCTAATATCAGAATTTTTTTATTAACACATTTGATAAATTTTTAAAACATGGACTTCGAAATAAATAGACATCATGGACATTCAGAGAATATGACTGAATTATTTGATACATCTTTCAATAATAACGTGGGTTGGTATATATTCTATGGGGTGATTATATATTTTTTTATAATTAAATACTTTCTGAAGCTTGCCTCGAAATACAGAAGAATGCAAAAACTACTCAGGAATGTGGAGGATTCTCAAGACAATGCATGTTCCATCTGTATGGATGATCAACGAAATAAAAGATATTGCAGTCTACCCTGCACTCATGTCTACCACAAGGCTTGCATCAAAAAATGGCTATCCAGGAATTCCACGTGTCCAATCTGTAGATTTGATCTGTACGAACCTGAAACAGAACAAGCCCAACCATCTGATTCCTGTGTTGTGACAGTCCCTCAGTAACACACTTAACTTTTTAATGCAGTTAAACATCCCATGAAAGAATTCCTGACAAACACGGCTATCTTGGGGTCCCCTTCATTGGAGATGTAGTATATCAGTTCTATTTTTATTTTACAAAGATGATCGCTCATGAAAACACTTTTTACTGTATATATATCAATTCAAGTATTTCATAAAATTATAATTTTTGTTTATATATTGTCTAATAAATTCCAGTTCCACAAAATCCTTTTATTAGGTGCCGCTCAAAAAGAGCAACTTAGATCATCATATTTACAATATACTGTGGGGGATGGTTATGTACAGGGGTTAATTTACAATTATAATTTATATTGATGTCGTTGGGCTCAGATTCTCAGGTCCTTGGGGATATTGTTCTTGCGAAGGTTTTGTCTGGCTTGTTTGATATTCAAGGTGGGGTCTAATAAAACATACTCTCTCTCTCTAGTATATCCATATTATATAATTGAATACTTAGGTATGTTTATACCAGGTCGGTGTCTCTATACGGATTAACCTATTTGGTTGGAATTTTGCACACATATGTAAAAAGGTACGTGAAAACTAATAGTACATTCAAAACTTTAGATTTAAATTAATTAGATTGATGTGGTTCAAATTACTCATTCTTAGGTTAGAAAATGATTATAAACTATAATCAATATATTTAACCTATTTATATGAACTTTGCCATAATATGTCACAAATCTGTCGCAAAAATCAATTAAATATTTGAATCTCATTGAAATATATATTTTGAAAATAATTAATATTAATATTTCAAAAGGTTTTTATTGAAATGCGCTAAAATTAGGAGGAAAAACTCTTTCAGCTTCAACCGTTTAATATTTAGGTTTATTTAATTAAAAAGGCATATATTGGATCGAAATATAATATATTTTAACAATATATCAGTTGGCTGAACGCCAACCTTTTTCAAGGTATTATAACATACTACCATATTTAGGTTTATGTGTCTAAAATAAAAGCGGTGGGAAACGATCATCATATATTGAGTTAAGAAGTACAATATTTAGTTAAACATAAAACAACTTCCAATTAATTGGTTCATTTTGAAATACATTAAGTTAGAAATTCATAATGATCTTTCCCACTTCTTTTTTGACTCTTATATTCCAGTTGTTTAATGGCAGTAGCTGCAATATTTATTTTCCCTTTATTTTAGTGCATTTAAACATCTATATATATAAAAATGAATGTTTGTATGTTTGTTTGTTTGTTGGTCTGTTGGTATGTCCGGTATACAAATTCGCAGTAGTTCACTAATTCAAACCAAAATTTCCATACATAGGTAAAAAATAACGGGGGTGACGATAGGCTATTTTAAAAAATATATAAATCAATTATTAAAACTATATATTCAAATTATTCAACTTAGCTCACGAGCAGCGCCCTCTATCAATACTAAAAGGTTATAAATACGTTTAAACCAATCGTGATGAAACTTTGGGAAGATGTTTAGTATACTATCGGGATGGTTTCTGGCTAATTACTCTTTAGAAATAACCTTTCGTTGCATTTTTATTTACAATAAAACGTAAATTCACTCGCAATCAGCGCCCCCTCGCGGCAGACGTATGGCCTTAAATAGCCTCGCATGAGCTTATTTGTAACGTCAAGCTTAGCCTATAGGTTAGGTACACAGCTTCGTACCCTCGCAACCTAGGTTCGAGGCTCAGCCTGGGTGTTTTTTTTTTTTCATTTCTTTTATATTATTGTAGCAAATTATTAAAAATATTATTTTATTTAAAATGCACGTTTTATATATATAAAAATATATATAAAAAATATTTTTTAAAAAATATATATAAAAATGAATGTTTGTATGTTTGTTGGTCTGTTGGTATGTCCGGTATACAAATTCGCAGTAGTTCACTAATTCAAACCAAAATTTCCATACATAGGTAAAAAATAACGGGGGTGACGATAGGCTATTTTAAAAAATATATAAATCAATTATTTAAACTATATATTCAAATTATTCAACTTAGCTCACGAGCAGCGCCCTCTATCAATACTAAAAGGTTATAAATACGTTTAAAATCTAAATCTTCTCAATATTTTATTAATAATAGTTCGCTTAATAACACATATAATATAAATATTTATATAATAACTGCTCTAATTTGAAATATTTGGTAGGTTTTATTTATTTATATATTTTCAATTTTAGATATAACTGATCTAATTCGCCGTTTAAATTACTAATATAGTTCGCTTAATAACACATATAATATAAATATTTATATAATAACTGCTCTAATTTGAAATATTTGGTAGGTTTTATTTATTTATATATTTTAATTTTTAGATATAACTGATATAATTCGACGTTTAAAATAACTGCTCTTGAAATATTTGGTATGTTTTATTTATTTATATATTTTCATTTTTATATATAACTGATCTAATTCGCCGTTTAAAATAACTGCTCTAATTCGAAATATTTGGTATGTTTTATTTGTGTTCACTATATTTCTATTTATTTGAGGTATTATAATTTCCATGTTTCAAAAACCTATTTAAAAAAGGTCGTTAGAAATATGTAAGGCCTGAAATAGCTTTACATGCGAATATTTATGATGCCAAGCGTGGCTTAATGGTTAGGTGTATGGCTTCGTATTTCCACAACCTTGGTTCGAAACTTAGCCTGGGTGCTTTTTTTTTTAAATATTATTGAAGCAAAGTTTTTTTTTTTACAGTACCAAAATTTCCATATATAGGTAAACAAATACGAGGAAAACGATAGGCTATTTTAAATTATATATAAATTAAATATTAAAACTATATATTCAAATTATTCTACTTAGCTCACGAACAGCGCCCTCTATCAAGGTTATAAATACGTTTAAAATCGATATATTCTCAAAATTTTATTAATAATAGTGTGTTCGCTTAATAATTAGAATACTTGATCTAAATCGAGATATTTATAGACGCTCGCTCGATTTGAAGATTTACACATGTGCATATCGTAACTAATCTAACTGTAAAGTTTGGAGCGGGACGTTTCACAAAAGTGACGTCCACGGTGCCAATTTATAATTGTAACGAATAGTATTTGAATAAAAACATTTAATCCTGTAAAACCCGGGCGTTGCCCGGGTCATTCGTCTAGTATGTAATATAAGATAATAATATGAGAGCTATAATAATCTCTTTATTTTCTTTATATATATAAATGTCAACATATGTATATATCTATATATACGAGGTGTGTTCAAAAAGTATCGCGACTTTTGTGTTTTTTCAAAAATTATTTATTTATTCATGAATACCTATTTTGTCCCCTTCAAAGTAATCCCCATGTGATATTATACACTTGTGCCAACGGTTTTTCCAATCTTCGAAGCACTTAAAAAAATCATTTTCAAAAATCTTTTTCAGCTCCTCCTTCGATGCCGTCTTTATCTCGTCAAGCGCAGCGTAACGTCGTCCTTTCATGGGCCTCTTCAGTTTAGGGAACAAGAAAAAGTCACAGGGGGCCAGATCTGGGGAATACGGTGGCTGCGGCATCATTAGTGTGTTGTTTTTGGCCAAAAGGTCGCGCACAAGCAACGATGTGTGAGCAGGGGCATTATCGTGGTGCAAAAGCCAATTTTTGTTCTTCCACAAATCCGGGCGTTTCTGGCGGATTGCTTCGCGCAAATTGTGCATAACTTGCAGGTAATATTCCTTATTGACCGTTCTACCCTGTGGCAAGAACTCATGATGCACCACGCCCCTGCAATCGAAGAAAACTGTCAGCAAAACTTTCACATTCGACCGAACTTGGCGCGCTTTTTTTCGGTCTTGGTTCGTGCGGCAGCTTCCATTGAGATGATTGAGCTTTGGTTTCCACGTCATAACCATAAACCCACGCTTCGTCACCAGTTATGACCCTCTGGAGCAAATTTGGGTCGTCGCGGACAGAGTCCAACATCTCATTAGCAATGTTCATGCGATGCTGTTTTTGGTCGCAATTGAGCAATTTTGGTACGAATTTCGCGGCGACCCGTCTCATGCCCAAATCATTGATAAAAATCGAATGGCACGAGCCAATCGATATGTTTAGGTCCTCAGCAACTTCTCTAACGGTGATTCGACGATTGCCCAATATCATTTTCTCCACTTCATTAATTTTTTCGTCTGTTGTTGAAGTGCTCGGGCGTCCGGCACGCTCTTCGTCGTTCACATTTTCTCGGCCTTCTGAGAACATTTTGTACCACCGATAAACGTTGCTTCGGTCCAAGGTAGCCTCTCCGTATGCCACAGTCAACATTCGGAATGCATCCGCGCACTTAATTTCGTTTTTCACACAAAATTTGATACAGGTTCTTTGATCCATTTTTTTTTTAATAGGTAAAAATCGAAGACGATCCAAAACACCTGCAAGCAAAGCAGCTGTCAACAATTAAGTGAACATTCAAAATGGCCGAGCTTGTCGGCATAAGTGAGAGACATGAGTACCAACATAAAGCCACAAAAAGATCGAAATACGAATATACATAACCCGCGAAAATTCAAAATTCGCGATACTTTTTGAACACACCTCGTATATATATATAAATGAATGTTTGTTTGTATGTCCGGTATACAAATTCGCAGTAGTTCACTAATTCAAACCAAAATTTCCATACATAGGTAAACAAATACGGGGAAGACGATAGGCTATTTTAAAAAATATATAAAAATCAATTATTAAAACTATATATTTTTAGTCAGAAAATGATGATGACAATATTGCTGTATCATGTTTGATTATCAGATACAAAATTATATCGGGAAAAATTCCAAAAAGCAGAGACCACGGGTGAAACCAGTTCATTAATTTGTACGCAGGAACAAAATTCTAACAGAAAAACATTCATTCGAGCAGAAAACAAAAAAGCCAGATCATCTTTCTATAAAAATATCGCTTCTCAGACACAAAATTTGGAGCGGGACGTTTCACAAGAGTGACATCCACGGCGCCAATTTATAATTGTGACGAATAGTATTTGTGAAAATCAAAATAATATTATTTTCAAATATCGTTGTGAAAATTTACATATTTATTTTTATATTTTAAAAACACACAAAGTTTGGAGCGGGACGTTTCACAAAAGTGACATCCATGGTGCTAATTTATAATTGTAACGAATAGTATTTGAATAAAAACATTTAATCGGGTAAAACCCGGGCGTTGCCCGGGTCATTCGGCTAGTTAAAAATAAATTAGACGTATCCTCACCAGTAACATGAGCATTTTTAGAGAGCAGAACGCCATCTAGTGGAACAGATATCAACTAAACGTTGATTTAGCCTGTTCCTTGATATGTTTGTCAGCTATTCACGTCCTCAATACGCAACTAATATGGCTGAAATGTTAATACATAGAGTTAAGCAAATTAAAATTAACCAAGTACTGGGCAAAAATACTAATTTTTAGTCAGAAAATAAATATAACAATATTGCTGTATCATGTTTAATTGTTAAAAACTATTTTTTTTTCGGAGAATATTCACTGAAGCAGATCACGGGCGAAGCACGACCATCATTTTCAGTATGTAGGAACAAGATTCTAACAGAAAAAAACATTCACGCGCGTAGAAGACGGACGAGGCTATGTCATCTCTATATATAAAACAAAAGTTCAAAGGCATCTTTATGTTTTTTCAGACTCTTTTCAATTAAAAATACAAATAAAATGATAAATTTGACAAGAATATATGTTTAAATGAAGAAGCTATTCAAATTAAACTCATATCAAATTTACATATTTTATGCTAAAAAAATGGTGTTAGATATGTAGGGATTTTAACCCAAGAATTTAAAAATATTCAAATATCAAAATAATTTACTTATTTGAAGTCATAAAATGTGATGCTAATATTGCTGCATCATGATTAGCAATATGATGCTTTCTTATTATAATATACTAGCGGACGTACCCGGCTTCGCCCGGTTTTACCCGAGTAAAGGTTTGTCTAACGAACATTTGTTAAAACAATTCTCTATAAACTTATAAAAAAATAATATATATATTTTGATAATTTGAAACTCGTAAATTTGAATCTCTCGATAAAGTGAACATTTTTTCCCGGTCCTTGTGTGCCGTGTCATCCTGAATTTTGTCTTTCCTAATTTTCTACATTACAAAATCATCGTTTTATCTAGTGAACATTTTTTCCCGGCCCCTTGAAAAATACTCGATAAGTTGAATAAAATCAATATTAATTGGTCCCCTCAGTAATTGGAAGTTAAAGGAATAGTATTTTGCCTTGGATTTGTATCATTATTCTTGTCTCAAATAAATTGCCGTGTCATCCTGAATTTTGTCTTTTTCCTAATTTTCTACATTACAAAATCATCGTTTTCCCGGTCCCTTGAAAAATACTCGATAAGTTGAATAAAATCAATATTAATTGGTCCCCTCGGTAAGTGGAAGTTAAAGGAATAGTATCTTTGCCTTGGATTTGTATCATTATTCTTGTCTCAAATAAATTGCCGTGTCATCCTGAATTTTGTCTTTCCTAATTTTCTACATTACAAATAATCGTTTTATCTAGTGAACATTTTTTCCCGGTCCCTTGAAAAATACTCGATAAGTTGAATAAAATCAATATTAATTGGTTCCCTCGGTAATTAGTATCTTTGCCTTGGAATTGTATTATTATTCTTGTCTCAAATAAATTGCCGTGTCATCCTGAGATAATCTTACTTTTGATAAATAATCTTTAAGATAATAAACTTAGTGATGATAAAACTTATAGATAAAAAAACTTGTTATCATCGTCGCAATGGTGGCGCTGCTTGCGAGTTAAATCTACAAATCTGCAAATAACTCTAAGGATATTCAAGATATTCAAGAAATTATTTTTCAGAAAACTTCATAGTAATATACTAAATAACTTCCCAAAGTGTCATGGCGTTCCAATGAGTGGTTTGGTCAGGCATAAAGGACACACACATACATTCGTTTGTATATATATAGATTAGAACTTATAATCTACTTATATATTTGCCTTATTCTGTCTGTTTGTCTGTCTGAAGCTCACGGATGGGATTTTTCATAACCATCGGTGGTTCAGTGGTAGAATGCTCGCCTGCCACGCAGGCGGCCCGGGTTCGATTCCCGGCCGATGCATTTTTTTTTTTTACTATTTTTAAAACTCATTTATATATTATACAAGAATGACATCCACGGCGCCAATTTATAATTGTAACGAATAGTATTTGAATAAAAGCATTTAATCGGTAAAACCCGGGCGTTGCCCGGGTCATTCGTATATAATAATTGTATAAACGAATGCAAGACAAAATCACCGCGAATGTTTCTTTTTTTTTAAGGCAATTTCTTTTTAAGGCAATTATCGTTATTTATCGTTAATTTTTGTTTCGATTTTATTGAAAAAAAAACGATATGGTGCCTTTAAAAAATGATCTTTATTACTATGCAGTTTTCTATTTAGTCAATATACCTAAGTTCATGTTGCAAATGTAATTATCTCTATCGATTTAGTAGGTGAAATGCAAAAAAAAAATCGACATGATGAAATCTTTATGAAAATTCACATTTTTATTTTTATATTTTCAAGACACACACAGTTTGGGGCGGGACGTTTCACAAGAGTGACATCCATGGCGCCAATTTATAATTGTAACGAATAGTATTTGAATTAAAACGTTTTTAAAATATATACGCACTCAGGTAAAACCCGGGCGTTGCCCGGGCCATTCGTCTAGTACATTATAAAGGACTGCGGCGAGTGATTATAAACAATACTTAAAGTTACACCGCATAAGTTTCTTTTTTTGTGAAAAATCAATATTTATTTCAAAGAGAAATATTTACTATTTCTAACTTTTTTGAATGAAGTATGAGAGGGTGAAAATATGAAGAGTAATGGCGAACGGAAAAATAAAAGTGTCCAGGGGCGGGAATCGAACCCACAACCTTCTGCTTACCGGGCAGGTGCCATGTCCACTAGGCTACCCTGGACGTATTCCTCCGTTCGTAAATAATATTTAAAGTAACTTATAATACATTATAAAGGACTGCGGCAAGTGATTATAAACAATACTTAAAGTTACACCGCATAAGTTTCTTTTTTGTGAAATTTCAAAGAGAGTAATAATAATAATCATTATTATTTACGAACGGAGGAATACGTCCAGGGTAGCCTAGTGGACATGGCACCTGCCCGGTAAGCAGAAGGTTGTGGGTTCGATTCCCGCCCCTGGACACTTTTATTTTTCCGTTCGCCATTACTCTTCATATTTTCACCCTCTCATACTTCATTCAAAAAAGTTAGAAATAGTAAATATTTATCTTTGAAATAAATATTGATTTTTCACAAAAAAGAAACTTATGCGGTGTAACTTTAAGTATTGTTTATAATCACTCGCCGCAGTCCTTTATAATGTATTATAAGTTACTTTAAATATTATTTACGAACGGAGGAATACGTCCAGGGTAGCCTAGTGGACATGGCACCTGCCCGGTAAGCAGAAGGTTGTGGGTTCGATTCCCGCCCCTGGACACTTTTATTTTTCCGTTCGCCATTACTCTTCATATTTTCACCCTCTCATACTTCATTCAAAAGAGTTAGAAATAGTAAATATTTCTCTTTGAAATAAATATTGATTTTTCACAAAAAAGAAACTTATGCGGTGTAACTTTAAGTATTGTTTATAGATTAGAACATTGGGCCATTCTATGAACAGGTCTAGATGGCAGCCTGTTCTAAGGAAATCTAAGTAAAGCTTATCTAAGTAAAGCAGAGATAACATAAAGTTATTGTGAGAGTATATGTGTTTCATTAATAAATTTTTAACTCTACTTAAAGTGAATATTGTGAAATCGGATTATCAGGAAATAATGTTTAACATAAAGTTTTATCATTTTCACAATATATGTAATGTCATCTGAAACTACACAGCATTGTCCATTGGACTAAGCGAGTGCTAAACGTTTCCTACTTCTATGTGATCTATGTGGAAGCATATTTATCTTTAATTTAAAATTTTGAAATGCAATTTGAAAATGTGTCCGTTTCTAGTCATTATAATAACCCCGAAGTCTGAATATTTGTCAACTTGCATTGTCATCAGGTTCTGAGAAAGTCTACAAAATTTCAGATTTCTACGTGCTCTAGAAGTATACTAAAAATTGATTACAAGATTTGTGGAGAGATAAATAAACTGGTGATATATATATTCCAAAACATTTGTATATTTATATGTTAAGCGTTTTTGTATGTGTGCTTGTACGATTTCGCTGAAAATATCTCATATTTAGGTGAAATTTTGGAGATAAACGAATAGACTATAAACCCAAATATCGATAATGGTATAAATTATAAAATTTATCATATACTATCGGGCTTATCCGGCTTCGCCCAGGTATTACTGGAGTGAGAGTTTTCCTAACGAATATTTATAAGAATTATTTTCTAGCAAACATCCTCTCTCTACTGAATTAATTTTATGAAGCCATATATATAAATACACCTATCCCCCGATTTACACGGTAGATACGTTCCTGAGAAAAACGTGTAAATCGAAAATTAAAAATTTTCGCGAAATTTGTATGCGAAGAATGAATTTGCATATTGTCACGTCGGGCGGACGTGTTTTTGCAGCGCTCCGCGAATTCCGGTAAATATTACTTCAAATTTGTTTTTAGAGTTGTTTTTGAAATTTAAAATATTTTATACCTTACTTATAATTACTATACATATATTAACCAACTCTTAAGTACACTTAAACATTTTATATACAGCTGATTTGCATATCAGCAGACGGCGCGGCGCGACCGCTTGCCACTTGTTTGAACAATATGGTCGATAAAATTGAAAAACGTACTGAGGAATGTAGGATTCAGCATAAGATCATCTCGGAACAAATTGCTGACACATTAAAATCTAAGTACTCATCTACAAATAAAAGTATAAATCAAAATGATCTTACAATTGTTCAGGGTTTGCTAAAGCAATTGAATATATTGATGGATACAATGGGAGATATCGCTGTAATCAATGGCTCTATCTGTGATAGACTTGGAAATCTGGACGAATCAATAAAGAAAATATCTCCTTCAATTTTATAATAGATCATATGCTCAAGCTACGAGAGTTACTAGTGAAGACGATAAAATAGTTATGCAAAATCAAAACGTAACGGAAAAAACAATAATATTTAAATCCAAGTTAAATGTTTCCCCGGCTGAAGTATTAGGCAAAGTAAATAATGGTATTAAAAAGATGAGAAATGAGAGATCTAAAGTCAAAATAAATAAAATAATAAAATCAAAATCTGGCGTAATACTTAAAGTTGATTCAGGTGAAAATTTGAATACATTGATTGAAGAGTTTAAAAAGATTGATGAAGTAAATCAAAAAGCATTAATTTATGCACCAAAACCACTAGATCCTACAATTGTTCTTAAGTCAATTACTAAATCTACAGATATTAAGGAATTGCCTTCGCTTTTATGCAATATGAACCCAGAGTTAGAAGGTCTAGAGAAGAAGATAAAGGTTCTGTTCGCTATGAGATCAAATACTGACGTACGGGATGTTGTTCTCCGCATTTCCCCGGCAACATACCAAATTATGAAGAAATTACAACGTATATATACAGACATACAGGTTACATATATGAAGGATAAGGTGCTTGTATGTCAATGTCAAAACTGTTTTAGTTATGGTCATAGTAAAAATTCATGTAACATCATAAAATGTAAAAATTGCGGAGACAATGACCAACGTGTTAACTGTCAATCCTTGTCCAAGTGCATAAATTGCTCCACACATCCTAAATATAGGAATAGCAATAATCATCGTTCTAATGACAAATTATGTCCTGTGTTCCTTCAACAAATGAAATATGAGATACAAAGAACATGTTATGCAGATTTAGATCATGATATTGTTACTTTGGATTAGAATAGATTCATTCTTGTTTTTTGGTCAATGTTCAAATTAAAAATTATACAACAAAACACGCAGAAAAGCAATTTGGTTAATAATGAAATAAGGGAATTTATTTCTAAGGAAAAATATGATATGATTATAGTTCAAGAACCATATAGTATAAATAATGAAGTAATCTTTAATATGCGTTCAAAAATATATTATGCAAATATACCGGGAGTTCCAATATATACCGCAACAATCGTTACAAACCCTTTCTTATCATGTAAATTAATTAAAGAGTTTTCAAATTCATTTGCAACCACTATATCAGTACAAACTACTAAGCGGCAAATTATTCTTTCAAATATTTATATACACCCTAATAAAATGGATACCTGTCATGTTCAATTCCTTGATAAATTAATTAAGAATTTTAACACAAATCCATTGATTTTAGCTGGAGATTTTAACGCTCGAAGTCAGATGTGGTTTGATAATATTATTAATCAAAACGGTAGAAGACTTCAACCCATAATTGATTTTCACAATATGCTCATACATAACAATCGAAACAAAACATGTCGAGGATTAAGTATAATAGATCTTACTATTACTAATAGTCATGCTCATGTACTTGTTAATGGATGGAAAACGTTAAATCTTTCGCAAATTACAGACCATCACGCAATCTCATTCGACATTAGTCTGGAAACAGAAAGTTTATTACATAAAAATAATTCTACATGGTATTTTCAAGAAAAAAGAGCCAATTGGCAAAAATATGAGCAGGCAATCAAGGTGTCTAGGATAAATGAGGCAATGATGAAATTAGGTAAAATAGTAAATATAAACGATATAAACTGTGTAGTTTCTCTCATAACTGACATATTAATTGAAGCTGCATATGCATCTCTACGAGTAAAACCAAAATATTTGAATAATAATCCATTTAATTGGTGGACGGATGAACTGGAACTTTTTAAAAATCATTTTAAATATGTTCGAAATCTATATTATCGGGGGTAAACGGTCTAATAGACAGCTAGTTGATGAAAAATGTATAAATAAAACGAAATAAGTATATGAATATTATTGAAAAAACAAGAAATGTAAGCTGGAGGGTATTCCTGGAGGAAGTTGAAAATACATCTCCTTTTGGTAATACTTATAAAACTTTTAAACAAAAAATTTCTCCTAGGACTTTTGATTTACCAATTCTAGATGTATCTCAAGATGTGCTCGAATCAGAAATGAAAAATCTTTTATCTTCTTTATTTCCGAAAGACTGTCAATCTTCTGACACAAACTATCATAAATTAATCAGAGACAAGAGTTATACTTTTTCTAAAGATAAAATCATTTATTTTGATGATATTCAAATCTGTTCAATAATTAAAAAACTCAAAAATGACAAGGCTCCAGGAATAGATCATATAAGCAATCAGATGATCAAAACGGCAGTTCAGCATATATATCCTGTGTTAACTAAATTGTTCAATGCTTGTATTGGACTTAATTATTATCCGGAGGCCTGGAGAAAGTCAGCAGTAATGATTATAAAAAAACCTAATAAAGAAAACTATAAAGATCCGAAAGCCTACCGCCCTATAAGCTTGTCTTCTAATTTAGGTAAAATTTTTGAAAGTCTAATTCATATTGAACTCTTAACTTCTCTGCTTTACAAGAAATAACTAAATTAAGTCTTCAGAAAAGAGAAACAGAAAATACGACAATAGTAACAGTGGACATCAGCGGAGCTTTCGACAACGCATGGCATCCGGCAATTCTCCAACAATTGGACAAGGCAAATTTTCCAGCGGTACTTATAAAAATAATTAATTCTTACTTTGAAGACCGGAGTGTAGAATTTAAATATACTAATGTAAAGTGTATAAGAAAGATAAATAAGGGATGTCCCCAGGGTGGTATTATTTCTCCTATTCTTTGGAATATATTACTTAATGATTTCAACTTATCTTTTAACGAAAGTTTTGCTAGACTAATTGCTTTCGCGGATGATGTGACATTTGTGGTTTGGAGTTCAAACATCTATGATCTTCAGTACAATATTACCAAATGTTTAATAAAAATCAAAGCCTGGTGTGAAAAGGTGAAACTTTCACTAAGTCCAAACAAGACAGGTATACTCTACCTACATAACTATGAAAAATTGCCCATTAATTTTGATGGAAAAATAATTCAACCATCAGAAACTGTTAAAATTTTGGGAGTTATTTTTAGAAATCATAGACAAAGGAATAAGATTAATTTTGGAACACATGTTGACAATATAATTACGAAAGCTACGAAACTTAAGAATATATTATTCTCATTATGTGCACGTACTTGGGGCATTGATACTCGGCGTAGATTGATCTTATATAAAGCTATGATACGCTCTACAATAAGCTATGCATCAAATATTTGGTTTCCTTTTATCACTGCAGCAAAAAGATCCAAGTTGAATTCTATACAATATCAAATTCTTATTAGATGCATTCATGCTTATAGGACTTCATCTTCTTACATCACACATATACTAGCGAAAACTCCTTTACTGTCCGATTATCTTGAATTATTACAAACAAAGTATAATATGACAAATTCTCTCACAGATCGAACACTCAAAAAAACCCTTCAAAAATAATTAAACAAACTATATCTGGATCTAAAATTTAAGTTTTATCTTTCTCAATCTAATGAACTGTTCAAGAAATTCTTTCCAATTGCTGTCCCAAATTTCATTTCTTCTGATAAATTCACTACTTTATTCTTAACTGGCAAAGGACCCTTCTTAAGTTTCCTATTCAAATTGAATGCTATCAATGATCCAACATGCGAATGCCGCTTAGATGTTGAATCACCAGAGCATCTTCTTTTAACTTGCCCTCTGACTAATCAAATTGTATGTAGATACTTTGAAACATTACCAAATTCTCTTTGTGTATATGCTCTATCTTATGAGAACTTTGTTAAGTTTAGAACTATTTGTACAATAATTTACAAAACAATACTAATCCATCGTATAAATAATTAATCATATATATGTAAATAATACTAGCACAGCACAATAGTCCTTTGGACTTCGTGCTTTTGTAACAATAAATAAAAAATAAATAAATAAAATGCGAAGAAATACAGACACAGTGTGCGTGTGCAGCAAGTCAGCACATAAGCTCGGGATTCCTCGTGAGATGTGTACACAGCGCATGTGTTCAATCACAGTAGCATTTCGTATAGTGCGATAAAAACAAAAAAAAACATATTCAGAAAACCGTGTAAAAGCGAAAACATGTAAAACAAGTACCGTGTAAATCGGGAGATAGGTGTATATATTTTTTGGAAAATAGATCAATAAATATTTCAATCTTTATAAAATAAAAAGGCATATATTAGATTGGATAATTTAATCTTTAGATAATAATTATTTAATATAACAAAATAATTATTCAATCAAATGCATGCCTTTTTACTTTATAAATATATTTTATAATAATCAATTCAGAAGAGAGGAGATATTTTCTGGAAATTATTTTTTGGATGTTTATAAAGATATATATCGTAATATTATATGCGGGGAAACCTTACTCTTGGGGTTGATGATTGTTGAAGTGGTGGCGCAGTCGTGGTGGCTGAGTGATAAGGTTTACACACAGGGGAAATAAGCCAGGACACTTGATGGGTTGAAATAAAAAGGCAACTGGTCGGAGGAAAGAAAGGCTTTGGAGAAGATGGAGCGGATTTTGACTATTAACTATCTGATCACATGGCGGTGATTGACTTAGCTGATAAGGATGAACGGGGTAGGTCTCTAGAGCAGGTGTTACCTCGGTGGGAGCGAAGACCAACTCTTGATGCTATCTCGGTGGGAGCGAATCGATAACTGACAATCCTTGGTTCTCGATTTAACACGAAGACCTTTCTTGCTTCCCATTGGTGGAAAGGTGTGACGTGGCGGTTCTCTATTGGCTGACCTTCTGAGGTGCTACTCTCTGGTTGGTCTACGCTACTTCTTTTGTCTTAAGACATGTCCCAACCTGACCAGGAAGTAATAGTTCGTTCAACTCAACTTTTATTAGTTCCGCGATAATAAAATTGGGTGTAATTTTGCTAATGGTTATGCTAACTCTTAAGCCTCTTTTCTAGGCCTTGCTTCTAGGCCTTTCTGTCCTCCAGTGTTACCTTTGTTCTTTTATTGAAACAAATCATACATTTTATACATATTGGATTAGGTTGGCATCTAATTATACAAATTATGACAGATGCGCCCCCCTACATGTGAAGAATTTATGAAGGGGTTTTAGTCTGAATTAGTTCTGTACATCAAAGAAAATAATTTTGAGCGAAAATTAATTGGTTATAGGGAGGTTATATACAACATTAATAAGGATATAAGAGATAAAAAAAATGTAGTGTTAATGCTATATAGTTGGTTGTTAGTTAATAGAAATCAAAATTTTATAAAGGTGTATCATATGTTGAGTACTATGGTACATAGTAAAAAAAAGAAAAAATGCTTTGATGCATTGGTGAAAAGGAAAAAATGCCTAATTACTTTTTGCTCGAGTTTGGGAAGGGAATCGAGGAAATTTCATTAGGTGATTTTAGAAATAAAAATAAAATAATAAAAAATAGTTGACTGAAATCAAAGTGAAGGCGTGGTTGAGAAAGAAAAATGCCTTGTTGTAAAAAAAAAAGAAAATGCTTTGTTGCATTGGTGACAAAGAAAAATGCCTAATTACTTTTTGCTCGAGTTTGGGAAGGGAATCGAGGAAATTTCATGAGGTATTTTGAAATCAAAAATAAAATAAAAGAGATGTTGAGCGAAATCAAAGTTGAATGCTTGGTTGTGTAAAAAAAAATGAAAAAGGTTCTTCAAAAATAAAGGATGACTTAATGTCTTAAGTTTAACCGAAAACCAATGTGTTTTCGTTGATAAATGGAACTACGATAAAATAAACTAAGTGGTAACTAACATGGTAATTAATGGCTAAAATAAGTGATATTAATTGAATAAGTTGCTAAATTGGTTAAATATTTTAATTTTAATTTTAAAAATAGTGAAAATGGTTAATATATAAACAAAAAAAAATAGATATTGGTTTGAACCCGTTGTGTATCTACATGCCCTGATCTAGATGTCTTAATTGCTTAATTATGCCCTATAAATTTTTTGTCTCTTCTGTAGCGACACTTAGGCGGAAACGTGATCCTAATCCTCAAGTGCGAATTTATGCTATGTGTACAGGAGACATGGAAATCTATATAACCTTTACATGTATTTTTGTCTTGTGTTATTGTTTTTTGAGATCTCAAAAGCCGCGTGTCGTATTTTAATTTGTCTCGAGCCTTACTGCGTTCTAGGGGTTTTTAAGCGATCCCCTAGGGCACTTAAGATGTGCTCGCCCAATATCCACTTTATATATTGGGTATCGGTACCTATATTAATACCTTGAATACAGGATTCGAGGAGAATCTCGATCCTTCTAAAAGGTCGTTTAATCCCTTTTGGGAGAAAACGTAAGCTTGAATAGCTTAGTTATTTTAAAATCCTAACAAATTAAAAATGGTAATGTGCGTGAACTTTGTTCATATTTGACTTTGAGATCTACGTGTAGGTGGAATATGTAACGTTTTTTGGGAGTCTGTAAAGTAATTATGATTAATTATAATAGGGATGTGAACTCATTAAGATGTGTCGGTACGTCTTATGTGAGTGAAATTGTATTTGTAAAAGTCGATATGTAGTTGGAATGGGGAATGCAAGATTGGTGACATGGAGAAAATCTGTGGATGGGGGGACGCGGTGACCTATTTTTATGTGCCGGCCAAGAGAGGTTCCCAAACTGGCGACATGAAGAAATCGTCAGCTTGACCTCCATTTAACTGCTGGTCGAGGGAGATAGTAATTAGAAACCGGACATGGTGTACGGGGGGAAATTTTATTGCCGCGGGGAGCTGCTTCTTCCTGTCTCCTAATTGCTTTTGTGTGCGACTCGAATCTTCTGTTACTGGAGTGGGATTTCTTTCTTTCTTCGGCACTGGTTTGTTACTTTTCAGTTACTTCTATCTCCTCGGAATTTATTTAGATTTTCTGCAAAAATGCTTCCTAAGATTATAATAAGTTTTACAAATGCTTGCCCTAAATGAAAAACTGCCTCTTGCAGCTCCAAAATTCTATGAGGGGGCATGATATAGATTAACAAATAACTAAGAAATAAAACTGGGATACATTTGTAGGGTAGGACTAGCAAACAAAGGATGAAAATCAGATGAAAGATAGGGTATCGATACATGTTCTTCCATATTGTTGTAAATGGGGACTCTGAAATATTTTTTCGAACCTCATTCATTGTTGATCGTTCAATTTCGCACTGCTTGTTATCGTTGGGGAGTGGCGTGTAGCTTTTTTGGGACAGAATGATAGGATTGAAATTATTGTCAGGTTCGCAGTTCTTAACATCGGGGAAGAATGGTGCAAATCGCCTTGTTGCAAAAATGGCAGGGTCTAAATGCCTGAAAGGCTCGCTGTTGGTGGGTTTGAACCTTAAAGGCTCTGCTGGGAATAACTCGGGTGTGAAATGCTTAAACGGGAACGTGTAATCGGGTTTGTGCTTTATATTACATATGCTAACGGCGGGCGGTGATATATAACGGACTGTTTCTGTATACAGCTTAAGCTTTTTGACGTGGATCGTATCAGTGTCTCTTTGAAGAGGTTGATTTGGTCGATCTATACGGACCACATTTGGTGAAATAATTTCTAATACTGTGTGGGGTCCTGTGAAATATGGCGCGAGTTTCCCTGTATTGGGGTGGTGATATAATTTAACTAACACTAGATCACCTACTTCGAAATGTGGTTGTTTGTGTCGTTGATCATAAATGTTTTTGTCTTGTAGATGCTTGTTTTGTGTGCGTGTGTGTGCAATCTTTCTAGCTTTGTCGATCTCTGGGTAAGGTGTGCTATGGTCAGAGAGTTCTGGGGGTAGGATACCAAACATTAGGTAGATGGGTGGAAAACCTGTGGTAGAGTGTGGGGTTTTGTTATATATGACTGTAACTCTTTTGACCAACTTGGTCCATGCGATCTTAGGATTTTCTAAATGTAACAGCCTAAGTTTTCCCGTGAGGGTGGCGTTCAGGCGTTCACATAGACCGTTGGCTTGTGGATTGTTGCTGGTTGTAAGTAGTGGGTGGATGTTTCTATTAAGTAGGAAACTACTAAATTTTGGCGAAGTGAAGGCAGGGGCTCTATCCGTAAGGAGGCGTTTCGGAGAACCATCCTGTAATACTCGCTTAAGTACCTGTTGGTAGGTGATATGCTGGTGGATTTAGATGGAAAAGTCCACGCGTAGCGCGAAAAATGGTCGACTACAACATGGAGGTATATTTTGGTGTTGCCATATTTGGCAAATCCTGCTATGGTGTCTAGGGATAAAAGGTCAAAGGGTTCTTTGGCTTCCGGAGGTTGACTTAATTCCCCGTAAGTGGGTCCCAATGGACGTTTTGTTAATTGGCAGGTGGGGCAGGTCTTAACCTTTTGTTTAATATCTTTTGACATACCTTGCCAGTAATATTGCGTGGATATGAGTCGTGACATTTGTGAAATACCGGGGTGATTGTATTGTGTGTGTACTGTTTGTAAGAGTTGTTGTATGAGTGGTTTTGGAATTATAATCTTGGTTACACCTTTTCGGGAAACTGTATGCAATCCATTACGATCAATGGTCAGGCTAGACTCTCTCGATGGAGGAGGTTGGTGTGTCTTGATAAGGGACGCGTCCAAAAATCCACAGAACGGGTTACGGACAAAAGATCCGCCTCATACTGTTGTTTTCCCTTTATGTAGCGGACTTCGTACTCGTAACTCGATAGCCGTAAACTCCATCGAAACAATCTGCCGGACGGGTTTTTGATGGTCTTCAGCCACTGCAATGCGTGATGGTCAGAAAATATAGTAAACTTTCTGCCCATCAGATAGATGCGAAACTTCTCCACACTCTCAACGATTGCTAAGCACTCAAGTTCAGAGATGGAGTAGTTTTTCTCGTGTGGGCGCAATGTTCGGCTGAAAAACTGAAGTGGATATACGTTCCCGTCAGGGTGAACCTGTTTGAGAATGCCTGCTATACCGAGGGTGGATGCATCGCAATACACTTGGCATGGCAGACCTTCTTTGTAAAGGTGTAAAATGGGGTGTTGTGTGAGATTCTCTTTCAGGTCAATGAACGCCTTTTGGCAAGCTTCATCCCAGATCCACACGACATCCTTTTTGAGGAGGTTATTGAGTGGTGCTCGCAAGCGAGCGTATTCCGCGATGAATTTGTTATAGACGTTCACAGCGCCTAAAAAGGATTGTAGTGTTTTTCGGTTGTGTGGTTGTTTAATGGCGTGAATGATGTCTGTGTTGCGTGTGAGCGGTGTGGTTGTACCAGCTGTGATGGTGTAGCCTAGGAAATCTATGGACTGCTTAAAAAATTCGCATTTCGCGAAGTTAAGTTGTAACTCCTCTGCTTCGCAAAAGGCGAAAAATTGTCGCAGGTGGTTTTGATGTTCCTCCAATGTGTTGGAGTAAATGATGAAATCATCAAAGTAATGTGCCACACAGTCAAGTCCGTGTCTCTGTAGGACCTGACTTATGGCTCGTTCGTAGATCTGAGGGCTGGTTTTTAATCCGAAAGGTAATCGAGTGGGTTGGTATAACCCTTCGAGGGTGGCAAATGCTAACAGTGGTCGAGAATCGGGGTGTATTGGGACTTGCCAATACGCAGAGGATATGTCGGCCGTGGAAAAATACTTGGCCTGTGCGAGGCGGTCTAGGATATCCTCGATTCTCGGGAGGGGATGGACATCAGAGATAATTAGCTCATTCACCTTTCTATAATCGATACAAAACCGTTTGGTCTTGTCGCGCTTAGTGACGAGGGTGACAGGGCTCGAGAAAGGTGAAAAAGATTGCTCTATAATGCCATTCTCTAGCATTTGTTGGACTTGATTACGGATTTCTCGTTGGTCACATATCGGAACACGATATGGCCGTATGGTAATTATTTTGTCGGAATTCGTGGGTATTTTTATGGGTGGAATCCTTAAGCATGGTACGTTGAATTTGTTCTGTGTGAAGATGTGATTGTATCTTTGTAACAGTGTTGTGAACTGGGGTGTATAGCGAGTGTCAGGTGTTGTGTTGTAGTATGCATGTGGCAAAGGATTTTGTTGTGTATTAGTGTGAGTGTCGAGTTTGTCGCGTTGATTGGTTATGTGACAGTTGTGTGACGGCGTGTGATCACCTATGTGCTCGACATGTAAGTTGTCCTGCTGTATGGACATGTTTTGGGCATGTTTTTTTACAAGTTGAAGCCGTTGTGGCTTTGTTATTTGAGGGCATGTAAAAAAAGCAATTGGCCTTAGTGAAAAAATGGCATGTAGATAAGGGGTTTTTTTTCAATGAATGCACGCAATGGTTGTCATAGGCGGAAAGTTTGGCTGTAGGGTAAGATCTTTGTGATATCGCCTGACATTGCCAGTAGGTGCATACATTTGGTACATTGTTAAAATGGTAGGATGGGGTAGACAATGGGGCGCCCAGCTGGAATATAGTGCATTTATTAAAATATATTGCTAATTTGAATTTGTGGAGGCTATTAAGGCTAAGAATTCCGAATGGTAACGGTGCATTAACTACATGGAAGTTCTCTCTTCGGGATATTTGTCCTATGGTTAGAGGGAGAGACAGTTTACCCATTGTTTTTGCAAAACCATCTAGGGTTTGGAGGTCCAGTGAATGTCTCTTAAGGGTTAATTTAGGCAGGTGAGTTTTTAACATATGGTAGAGGTTATATAGAGGCACTATATTCAGGCTGGCGCCTGTATCAATTAAAAAGGGGCATGGTATATTAGGGGCTAGTAAAAGTTTTACAGTCAGTTGGGTTAGGGAGCCTACCTCAGTCTCGAAAAGTCTGCTCTGCTGGGGTGTCTCTGGCTTGACTTGGTTGCTGGGGATCCGGGACTGGTTGTTTTGGGACTGTTTGCACTGTCCTGGCGCTTTGATATCGATTGCTCGGGACTGATTGCACTGTCCGTTCTTTTTCGTGGGTCGCCGGGACTGGTCGATGCCGGCATTCGCTGTGCCAGTGCCTCGCGCCGCAGAACTTACAGTTGGACGGTGGAAGAGGTGCATTCCATGTACCAGGGCGTCGGGGTGTGTTGTGGTACGGACCCGACATCGTGGGCGGTTGGTCCTCTCGGTGTCGCGTTGTCGGTACACTGGGCCCGTGGATCCGCTGCACCAGTCGGAACCACTCTCCTAGGTTCTCGGGAGGCACTACGCGGACTAGGCGCTGGTCGGAGAATGGCAACCCTTCTGTCAGCGTCTCGAGGATCACCTCCTGCGGGAGTCCTAGTTGCAGTCCCATGGCGGTTTTCTCCCCGGTAGTAGGTCTCTAGGTTGGCTTGTCCAGTAAGTTTCATGGCGAAATATTTCGCAAAGGACGCTTCGCTTGACTCAGGGTAGAGATCTAAGAGGATTTGTCTCACCTGGAAATAGCTCCGGTCGGCCAGCCGAAGTTTCCTGAAAAGCTCCAGGGGTTGTCGCAGCCAGGTA
>CP092866.1:38526769-38660164 GCA_030710605.1 Cordylochernes scorpioides | reverse complement strand
GTTTGATTTTTTAAAAATGATGATTAAAATAAAATGATGACATAAAAATTCACATTCTAAGAGAATATTGGCGGGCGTTGGAAAGGGTTAGTAGTTGAAGAATATGCAATTGTTAGGAGTGCACATGTAAACCAAATACTTAGATCCAGGTGCAAAGCGAGGATATAGATTTGAGCGTCTTCCTTGGCAATGTTTCACTTGCGATCCTATATAAGCTTTGTCACAATTTTAGGATTATTGGGTTAAAAAGTTTTTGAAGAAAAGTTGCTTATTAATATGATTGAAGGGGGTGGTAGAGCCATGCGATAAGTAGAATTGTAGCGACAGTATGTGATCTGACTTGACATGAATTCAAAGGTTGATTGTGGTCCGCTAGAGCTGAAAAAAAGTTGAAAGTTGAAAAAAGTGAACGCTTTGTGCATGCGTTGTTGATTGTGCTCTGCGGATGATTGAAATGAACTCTTGAAGCGTGTTGGGAATTTTAAATATGGGGAACTGTGTTCAAAGAGTTCGTTATAATTACTAAATTAAAAAAATGCCAAGCAGTGCTGTCGTTTTTCTACAATGAAGTGAAGCAATGGCTGAAATAGATAGTGATGAAAAGTATAAGGAAGTGGTTAAAGAATATGATTGTTGAAAACGAATGTTGTAGATGCCCGATAGTAGATGATAAGCTATTTAAACAAATATAAAATATAGTGAATAAAAAGATAGAAATATGATTGCGGGTAAAAAAAAGTGTAAGTGAACAAATCAAACATGTATTATATAAAAAATATAATAAAAAATGATTTTTGAAACAATTAAATGTTTTGTAATACTAAAATAATATCATGAAAAATAAAAGTAAATTTGATTGAAGTTTTTTTTTGAAAATAATGTTGGGTTAAAAATTAATTGAAAGGTAAAAATAAAATTAAGTATTCAAGATTTTATACAAAATTTAGAATATAATTAAAGGTTATTAATGATTGGCTTAATGTTGGGTAGTGGAAAATTGAACAAAATTCTCGTTTATCCAAAAAGGTGATATGTAGATAATTATATCTATTTTCCGTTATAAAGTCTATATCAGACTTAACCAAGTTGTTTTAATTGGTGATATCAATTAACATGTAAAATGTTTAATGTATGATGTGTTGTGATTAAGGCGTTGGGGAGATTTGTGAGATTCTCGAAGAAATCTAAATGGTTGGTTTGAAACATTTGTTTAAAAAAAATGGCGATCATGAAGTTAGCGGTCAAGATGATAGCTTTGCGAGGGAGGACGTTGGACGGGAATTATGTAACTGAAATAGATTCGGGGATCCTATTACTGGGGGGTGGTCAATCATGTGGGATGGTTTGTTTTATTTGTAATTTACTTGAAACTTTCTTCTTTTGTTGAGATTGGCTATTTTCTGTTATAATTGAAAGATATGGTTTTCTCGGTGTTCGTAGTTGTTGTGTTTCGAAGTTGTTTAGACTTAGTAAAAATGTTATTCGGTGATGTCAGGTTTAGATGTGTGATGAAAGTGCGACTTTCGACGTGGACACGCTTTGGGGTGAGATGTGTCACAGGCATGAAGGCGTCTTTGGCCTGAAAAGTGAAAAGGTTTTGTGGTGTGGCGTTGTGACACGAAGTGAAAAATTGTGAATGAAAAGGTGTCACGTGAAGTCGTTGTTTGGTACAAAATCTTACCTGTTTCACCCTGAATAACAAGTTACTAAAGTCATGGGGGGTGGTTGTACGAAACATATATCGAGAATTTCTATATTGTTAGTGGATATGGCACGTTTAATGTGAAATATCTTTAGTGTTTAGTGGGGCGACGTTATGGAGCTCGTGAGGCTCGAAATTGGATTTTTTTGTAAAGTCGCGCACTAATAATAGTTGCCAATTGAAGATAGTGATGTGAGGGTGTTGTGATGTTTGTTGAGAGAGATGCATGGTTGATTAATTATGCATGTAAAAGGAAAGGACGAGGGAGTGTATTTATCCTCGAATATTAACGATTGTAATAGGTTTGGCGGGCTGTGACATAATTTAGCTACTGGCGTGGTAGTTGATGGGATTTTTATTTTTAACTTGTTTTGGGAAAGATAGTTTTTTTCCTAGTTGTGATTTTGAAGATATTGTATCTTTCAATTTTTTTTTTCAATTAAAAAAAAAAGTTTCACCTATGTTAATTTATATTTAAAATTTGAATATATTTTTTAAATCGAGTTGATTATGGTAGTTAAAATGATCCTTGTTAAAAGGGCAATGGCGTGATAGTGACAAATAAATTCGATTGGGAGGTTTTAATTGTTTATATTGGGGCGTTTAAATTGTTTATATTGGGGCGTCATAAAATATTGAATATGAAAATGATTTTTGCAAAATTATAAGAATTTGATTAGGAAATGGGTGTTTTGGTATAAAGATAAAATATTAATAAAAAACAAGTTTAGAATTATGATATGATGAGAATTTTTATTTTATTTCTTTTATTTAATAAAAAATAATCTTTTTTTTTAATTGTAGCTTTGGGGGGATAATGCCATTTTAGGTGAATTTAAGAAAGTCATTTAAGATAAGTAAATTGGTAAAAATGCGTGATAGGCGAATTTTTAAAAAAGTAAAATTGAGAGTGATAACTTGAAATTTATAATCTGATTAAAAATTAAAGAAAATTTGATAAATGAGAGTGGGAAAGTTTTAAAAATTGAATAAGAAATGATATAAATAATTAATTATAAAAACACTTTTTAAAAAAAAGCTTTTATTTAAAATGCACTAAAAATAACAAAATAAATATTTCTGAAGTATTGTTTTTTTCTGAAGGTACCATTTAACAAATAAAATAATAGACTTAGAAATAAAAGCGGTGGGGGATGATAATCATTTATGCAGCAAATAGGTATAAATTTAATGAAAGGCATAATCTTGCTAATCATTTGCTTCATATAAAATCACATTGATATAAAATTTATTATTATTGTACCCCACCGCTTTTATTTCTAAGTCTATTATTTTATTTGTTAAATGGTACCTTCAGAAAAAAAAACAATACTTCAGAAATATTTATTTTGTTATTTTTAGTGCATTTTAAATAAAAGCTTTTTTTAAAAGTGTTTTTTATAATTAATTATTCACGCTATTTTTAGTCGTATATATGCCAGTCCAAAAAAAAAAGCCTCATCACTGAGACGATGTTGGCCTTAAATAGCTGCAAGCCTGCTCGCAGCAGATTGGTCAATTCCTCGTGGGAGGTCGGAAGTGACGTAAACAAAATCCGTTACTAACAGAACTGCGTCTCTTTGCTTTTGGGAACCCTAAATTTATTGAATTATATTACAAAGTTAGAGACACCAGTTGATTATTGTTAGGGGATAATTGGTACATATAAAATTTGAATTATAATTAAACAATTGATTAAATAGTTAAAAGTAACAACATACTAATTGAAAAAGGGGAAATATTTAAAAAGGTGTCGTGAAATGTATGGTGGTATATTGTTACACACACACCTATATATATATATATATATATATATATATATAATGAATATAAATATATGCGTGATGATATTGGAATAAGATGACTAAATTATCTATATATATAAAAATGAATGTATGTGTGTGTGTGTGGTCTGTTTGTCCTTTATGCTTGACCAAACCACTCATTGGAACGCCATGAAACTTTGGGAAGTTATTTAGTATAGTACTGGGAAGGTTTCTAGCAAATAAAATTTTTGAAATAACTTTTCGCTTTAAAATAATCAAGATAAATATTCTAATTTATCTGTTATAATTCAACAATCTGCTCTAAATATGATCATGATGATACGATGATTTTGTAATGTAGAAAATTAGGAAAGACAAAATTCAGGATGACACGGCAATTTATTTGAGACAAGAATAATGATACAATTCCAAAACAAAGATACTATTCTTTTAACTTCCAATTACCGAGGGAACCAATTAATATTGATTTTATTCAACTTATCGAGTATTTTTCAAGGGACCGGAAAAAAATGTTCACTAGATAAAACGATGATTTTGTAATGTAGAAAATTAGGGAAGACAAAATTCAGGATGACACGGCACACAGGGACCGGGAAAAAATGTTCACTCTATCGAGAGATTCAAATTTACGATTTTCAAATTATCAAAATATATCTTTTTTATATATATATAAGTTTATAGAGAATTGTTTTAACAAATGTTCGTTAGACAAACCTTTACTCGGGTAAAAGCCGGGCGAAGCCGGGTACGTCCGCTAGTAACAGATAAAATTAATATATTTGTTGGCTTTTCTCATTTATTTGCTTGTAATTCCAAGGACGTTTTAGATAGGAATCTGAATATTTGGATTTCTAATTCCTTCCATGTCTTGAACATTTATTGAAAATTCCTTTCGCAACCTCCAGCATTGTCGCATTTTTAGCCAAGAAAAATTGAAATTGACAGGTTCTGGGAAAAAATAGTTGTTTTTTAGTCAGAAAATGATAATGAAAATATTGCTGTATCATGTTTGATAATCAGATACAAAATTATATAGGGAAAAAATTCCAAAAGAGCAGAGACCACGGGTGAAGCGAGTTCACTTTTAGTATGCAGAAACAAAATTCTAACAGAAAACATTCATTTGAGTAGAAGACACAAAGCCAGATCATCTATATATATATAAATGAATGTATGTGTGTGTGTATGTGTGGTGTGTCTGTCCTTTATGCCTGACCAAACCACTCATTGGAACGCCATGAAACTTTGGGAAGTTATTTAGTATAGTACTGGGAAGGTTTCTAGCAAATAAAATTTTGAAATAACTTTTCGCCTAAAAATAATCAAGATAAATATTCTAATTTATCTGTGATAATTCAACAATCTGCTCTAAATATTATCATGCATATAGAAAAAAATGATTATATGCCTCTTCTTTATGCCGGACCAAACTACTCATTTAATCGCAATTTAACTTTGAGAAATTGTTTAATATATTATAAGAAAGGTTTCTATCTAATTATTAGTTTGAAAAACCTTTTTTTTTTTTGGAAAAATTAGGATAAATATTAATCACAGTGGACCCTCGGTTTACGAGCACCTTGGAGTACGAGCTTTTCGCAGTACGAGCAAAATATTTTGAAAAATTTTACCTCGGATTACGAGTGAAATTTCGCATTACGAGCAACTCGTGATGGTTGCCCGTAATCGTGATGGATGAAAATTCACTGGGATCCCTCCCTTCAGATCAGATTCGGGAAATATGTAAAATGTGGGAAACTGTGCAATTATTCGTAGCAAGAAAAATTGCCCGAGTTTCAATTATTAAAAATAAGAAATTAGTTTCGCACTACGAGCGTTTTGGAGTACGAGCATGGCTCTGGAACGGATTATGCTCGCAAACCGAGGGTCCACTGTAATCTCATTATAAAGGACTGCGGCGAGTGATTATAAACAATACTTAAAGTTACACCGCATAAATTTCTTTTTTGTGAAAAATCAATATTTATTTCAAAGAGAAATATTCACTATTTCTCTTTGAAATAAATATTGATTTTTTCACAAAAAAGAAACTTATGCGGTGTAACTTTAAGTATTGTTTATAATCACTCGCCGCAGTCCTTTATAATGCAATTATAAGTTACTTTAAATATTATTTACGAATGGAGGAATACGTCCAGGGTAGCCTAGTGGACATGGCACCTGCCCGGTAAGCAGAAGGTTGTGGGTTCGATTCCCGCCCCTGGACACTTTTATTTTTCCATTCGCCATTACTCTTCATATTTTCACCCTCTCATACTTCATTCAAAAAAGTTAGAAATAGTAAATATTTCTCTTTGAAATGAATATTGATTTTTCACAAAAAGAAACTTATGCGGTGTAACTTTAAATATTGTTTATTAATTAATCTGTTATATTTTCAGCACTCTGATTTATTATCTTTGTATTATCTTTATATATATATAAATCAAAATTTGTCTGTCTGTTTATCGATAAACTCAGAAACTACTTAACCAAATGTCACCAAATTTTCCACATAACTACCAATGACCCTGAAGATGAAGAATTTACAATGCATTAAAGTTAACCAAAAAAAAATATTTTAAAATCTATATTTTATCTTTGTGTATAACTTTATTTATATAGCCACTTGCTATTTGATCATTTAGAACTTTGGGGAAAGTTATAAAGCTATTTTTTGTCAGATTTCCTTTTTTCGTTTCGTTTTAATTCCCAAATTCCATTAAAAGTTTTATTAAAAATTATCATCATTATTAAGAAGGTTTTCAATGTGTCTGTATTCAAATTATTTATGACATTTTTGAAAGTAAAACAGTGTATGCGGTATTAAATATGTATAATGGGGAACAATGGCTTAAAATATAATAGAAAGTAAGCTGAATGAAGACAAAAAAAAATGTTAAGAATTCCCTATGAATTGAAATGAAGTGATTTTGTCTATAAAATATCAAAATATAGACTGGATTGATACATATTCAAAATGGTTAAAATGGCATTTATTAAGCCAAACAGTGTGAAAAAGTAGATACAGTAGAATTTCCATTGAGAGGATGCCTAAAATCGTAGGTTAACCCGTCTCTCCAAGAGGCAGTCTCTTATTAAAGGTCTATTAGAGATTCTTTAATATCAATTAGAATCTCCAATGAGAGACCACCTACAGGAGAAACAAGTTGAGTCATGTTTTTAGGTGGTCTTTCTTAAGAGACTCTATTTACATATATTAAAATCAACATTTTCTTACTGTTACGTTTAATTACTGCTAATCTCTATATATAAAATTGAATGTATGTCTGTCTATCTGTCAATTATTAATTGGACTGAGCGACTATATTGTGAGTTTCCTTATTCTATATGGTCTGGAAGCATATTAAAATTAAATATACAAAATTTTAAAGGAAATTTGTAATTTTGTCCGTTCTTGGCCAACCTGACAACCCAGAAGTCTGAAAATTGGGCAGCTAGCATTGTCATCAGGTTTGAACATGTGTACCAAATTTCATATTTCTAGGTGCCCTATAAGTATATTAAAAATTGATTACAAGATTTGGCGACAGACATCCAGACAGACAGATAGGCAAGTTAAATAAAAGCTTTTAATAAAAAGGTAAAAATTGATTTTAAATAGCTTAAAGTGAAAATATAAATACAAAATTAATGGGGAATCAAGTTGTGAACTTGAGGATAAAGTTAAGGTAGGTTTTTAAAAACTTACAATTGTGTGATGATTGTTCAGTCAGGAAACTTGGTCTCTGGTTGTTTTCCTGCTGACGTGGAAAGCGCTCCATGTAGGGTTTGTAGAAGCTTGTAGCTTCTGTAAATTTGATGGCGGCTTGTCGCCTTGATCATTGTCTCGACGATGTCAGGTCGAAAGTCGAGAACTTCTCACCGAGTTTGCGTCATTCTGCTCCTCGATTTCCATGATTTGCGGGCATTTCGACTGTGTCGTTGGGGTGGTCAGCCAGCTTTCTCCTGACGTTGGCGATCTATTAGCGGGTCTGCGGAGGTCCCTTGGGGCGGCGTTTCTTCCGTAAATATCTCTTGTTGGGGAGAGATTGCGTGGTCGTTTCGTTGGAATGGCCGGTTTGTTCCTCCATCTTTGCTCTTTCTCGCTTCTATCTGGACAAGCTTCTTACCTTCTTCGTTGTGTAATACTTCGTTTTGGTCATCCTGTCGACTAAAAATGTGATGAGATCCTGTTGACTCTCGCTATACTGCGTTGACCGAGAGGAACAGTCAGGATAAGGAGTTTTCCAGTACCTCTCTGCACCTTGGAAGACCTTTTACAGTTCTCACAAAGTACAGGCAGTCGTGGTCGAGGCAGAGTGGAAAGCTTGGGAATGTCCATACACAAAAAACGAAGACACAGTTGCACTAAGAAAGTTTCGTGAACAGAAAAAAGTTGAGCTAGGAGCGAAAGATGGAGATAAAAGAGTTCTTACTGGTCTACATGGTGGATAAGGAGGACCTTGGTGACGACCGACGAGGGTTCACGCTGATGGTGAAGTAACTATCAAGTGACTATATTTTGGCTAAGACGGGGGGCCTTATATATCTTTTCCGAGAAAGGGAGTATTGCATTTCAAAAGATGCGAAGAGCGTGGATCGTCTGGCGAAATTGGACACTGGCGCCGTGGCAGTTTCCATCTTTAGACCTTGTTGTTTGGGAATGCTATATGCTCGATCTCTGCATTAGCTCATATCTCTTAATATATTACATAGTTTTATTTATTTATCCTCAGTTTGTACAGAGTACATTACATATGATGATGTAATCAACCCCATATTGTATATAACTTATAACAAGATTTTCATGTTGTATAATAGAAGCACATCTGTAAATGATTATACACATGATTGACATGTGTCATTACATCATCATATGTAATGTACTTTGTACAAAATGAAGATAAATAAATAAAACTCTGTAATAGATTAAGAGTTGAGCTAAAGCAAAAGGTCAAAAACGTCTAAATTCGAGATAAATGGAAGCCACAAAACAACAAGGTCTAAAGATGGAAACTGCCACGGCGTCAGTTTAGAATTTCACCAGACGATCCACACTCTTCACATCTGTTGAAATGCAATACTCCCTTTCTCGGGAAATATATATAAGGCCCCCGTCTTAACCTATAAATACAGTCACTTGATTGTCACTTCACAGTTACTTCACCATCTGCGTGAGCCCTCGTCGGTTGTACCCCAGGTCCACCTCATCCACCATGTAGACCAGTAAGAACTCTTCCATCTCCATCTTTCGCTCCTAGCTCAACTTTTATCTGTTCACGGAACTTTCTTAGTGCAACTGTGTCTTCGTCTTTGTGTATGGTCATCCCCAAGCCTTCCACTCTGCCTCGATTACGACTGTCTGTACTTTGTGAGAACTGTAAAAGGTCTTCCAGGGTGCAGAGAGGTACTGGAAAACTCCCACCCTGACTCTTCCTCTCGGTTAACACAGTATAGCGAGAGTTGACAGGGACTCACACCATAGTTTTGAGTCGACTGGATACCTCATCACATATTTAGTCGACAGGATTCTACGAGAGGCAACCAGACCTCATCACATTTATAGCCGACAGGATGACCAAAACGAAGAATGACACAACGAAGAAGGTAAGAAGCCTGTCCAGATAGAAGCGAGAAAGAGCGAAGATGGAGGAACAAGCCCGCAATACCAACGAAACGACTGAGCAATCTACCCCAAACAAGAAACGACATTGGAGGAACAAACCGGCCATTCCAACGAAACGACCAAGCAATCTCTCACCCAATTAGAGATATTTACGGAAGAAACGCCGCCCCAAGGGACCTCCGCAGACCCGCTAATAGATCGCCAACGTCAGGAGAAAGCTGGCTGACCACCCCAACGACACAGTCGAAATGCCCGCAAATCATGGAAATCGAGGAGCAGAATGACGCAAACTCGGTGAGAAGTTCTCGACCTTCGACCTGACATCGTCGAGACAATGATCAAGGCGACAAGCCGCCATCAAATTTACAGAAGCTACAAGCTTCTACAAACCCTACATGGAGCGCTTTCCACGTCAGCAGGAAAACGACCAGAGACCAAGTTTCCTGACTGAACAATCATCACACAATTGTAAGTTTTTAAAAACCTACCTTAACTTTATCCTCAAGTTCACAACTTGATTCCCCATTAATTTTGTATTTATATTTTCACTTTAAGCTATTTAAAATCAATTTTTACCTTTTTTATATCATTTTTTATTCAATTTTTAAAACTTTCACACTCTCATTTATCAAATTTACTTTAATTTTTAATCAGATTATAAATTTCAATTTATTACTCTCAATTTTACTTTAAATATATATATTTTTTCGTCCATCACACATTTTTATCAATTCACCAATCTTACATGTCGTTCCTAAATTTACCTAAAATGGCATTATCCAAATCTACAACTTAAAAAAAATCATTATTTTTATATTTTAAAAAAATCTCATCATATCATAATTCAAAACTTAATTTTGTTTTTCTTAATATCATTTTCATACTAAAATATACCAATTTCATAATCAAATACTTAACATTTTGAAAAAATCATTGTCATATTTACCATTTACACTAAATGCCCAATTCAAAATATTCTTGTCACTATCACGACATTGCCCTTTTAAAAAATATCATTTAACGCTCTACCAAAATTAACAATTTAAAAAATATATTCAAATTTAAATATAAATTAAAACATGGGTAAAACGCTTTTTTTTTTAATTTAAAAAAATCGAAAGATACAATATCTTCAAAATCACAACTAGAAAAATAACTGTCTTTCCCCAAAACAAGTTTAAAATCCAACATAGTCACACTCCCTCGTCTTTTCCTTTTACATGCATGATTGGTCATCAACACATTTCTCTCAACAAACCTTACAACATTCTCACACATCACTCTCTCCAATTGGCAACAATTAATAACGCGCGACTTAGCAACAAAACCCATTTCGAGCCACACAAGCTCCATATCGTCGCAACAAAATTTCGCATCAAACGTGCCATATCCATAACAATCTGACAATTCTCGATATGTGTTCGTACAATCACCACCCATGACTTTAGTAAATTTGTTATTCATGGTGAAACAGGTTAGATTTTGTACCAAACAATGACTTTCAAGTGACACCTTTTCATTCACAATTTTTAACTTCGTGTCACAGCGCCACACCTCAAAACTTTTTCACTTTTCAGGCCACAAAGACGCCTTCGGGCCTGTGACACATCTCACCCCAAAGCGTGTCCAGGTCGAAAGTTTCACTTTCATCACACATCTAAACCTGACATCACTGAAGAACATTTTTACTAAGTCTAAACTAACTTCGAAACACAACAACTATGAACACCGAGAAAACCATATATTTCAATTATAACAGGAAATTCCCAACTTCAACAAAACAAAAGAAGAAAGTCAGTGTCAAGTAAATGAAAAAAATAACAAACCATCCCGCACGAGTGACCCCCCAGTAATAGGATCCCCGAATCTATTTCAGTTACAACGCCCCGTTCACCGTCCTCCCTCCCCTCACAAAGCTATCATCTTGACCGCTATCTTCATGATTTTTTTTAAACACATGTTTCACACTAACTATTTAGGTTTTCTTATACATCTCACCAACACCTTAATCACAATACACAACATACATTAAACATTTTACATTTTAATTGATATCACCAATCAAAACAATTTGGTTAAGTCTGATATAGACTGTATAACGGAAAAGAGATATAATTATCTACATATAAAATAAAAGGATTTAAAAGCGCGAATGTTTCTTTTATACATAAAACGAACTTCTACTGTCCTTACTGCGATGAAAAAATATATTGGGAGGGCTTGGCTCATCAGTGGTGAACCCTCCCAGCGGTTTCGCCAATTTAATCCCCCAGACCGCTTCTCAGAGCTCTAATATTGTATTGGATCATTCTGCTTTTATATGCTACACTGAAGGATGGAATCTTAGAAATGGTTTTCAAGTAAACTATGGACATAAGCTTATAGGACAGTAGAATTATATTCAAATATTTGCTTCGAGCAATGCTCTTCAGCAAACTATAAAGACAAGATCAATAGGAATAAATTAACACAAATCAATAACGCGCCACTATACATATAAAATAAAAGGATTTAAAAGCGCGAATGTTTCTTTTATACATAAAACGAACTTCTACTGTCCTTACTGCGATGAAAAAATATATTGGGAGGGCTTGGCTCATCAGTGGTGAACCCTCCCAGCGGTTTCGCCAATTTAATCCACCAGACCGTTATTGATTTGTGTTAATTTATTCCTATTGATCTTGTCTTTATAGTTTGCTGAAGAGCATTGCTCGAAGCAAATATTTGAATATAATTCTACTGTCCTATAAGCTTATGTCCATAGTTTACTTGAGAACCATTTCTAAGATTCCATCCTTCAGTGTAGCATATAAAAGCAGAATGATCCAATACAATATTAGAGCTCTGAGAAGCGGTCTGGTGGATTAAATTGGCGAAACCGCTGGGAGGGTTCACCACTGATGAGCCAAGCCCTCCCAATATATTTTTTCATCGCAGTAAGGACAGTAGAAGTTCGTTTTATGTATAAAAGAAACATTCGCGCTTTTAAATCCTTTTATTTTATATGTATAGTGGCGCGTTATTGATTTGTGTTAATTATCTACATATCACCTTTTTGGATAAACGAGAATATTGTTCTATTTTCCACTACTCAACATTTATCCAATCATTAATAACCTTTAATTATATTCTAATTTTTGTATAAAATCTTGAATAATTAGTTTTATTTTTATCTTCAATTATATAATCAAATTTTTAATCCAACATTATTAAAAAAACTTTAATCAAATGTACTTTTATTTTTCATGATATTATTTCAGTATAGCAAAACATTTAATTGTTTCAATAATCTATTTTAATTCTTAATTATATATTATTACTTTTATATATTACATGTTTGATTTTGTCCACTTACACTTTTTTTTACCCGCAATCATATTTCTATCTTTTTATTCACTATATTTTATATTTGTTTAAATAGCTTTATTATATGACATTGTTTATCATCAACTATCGGGCTTCTACAACAATCGTTTTCAACAATCTGTTTATTTAACCACTTCCATTTACTTTTCATCACTATCTATTTTAGCCATTGCTCCAAACCATCGTAGAGAAACGACAGGACTGCTTGGCATTTTTTTATTTAGTAATTCCAACAAACTCTTTGAATACAGTTCCCCAGATTTAAAAATCCCAACTTCTGGCCTGAACACGCTTCAAGAGGTAATTTCAATCAACCGCAGAGCACAATCACCAACGCATGCACAAAGCGTTCACTTTTTTCAACTTTCAACTTTTTTTCAGCTCTAGCGGACTACAATCAATCTTTGATTTCATGTCAAGTCAAATCACCTACTGTCACTACAATTCTACTTATCGCATATCTCTACCACCCATTTCAATCATATTAATAAGCAACTTTTCTTCAACAACTTTTAACCCAATAACCCTAAAATTGTGACAAAACACTGTAACCCTTATATAGTATCGCAAGTGAAACATTGCCTAAGAAGACGCTCAAGTCTATTTCCTCGTTTGCACCTGGATCTAAGTATTTGGTTTACATGTGCACTCCTAACAATTGCATATTCTTCAACTACTAACCCTTTCCAACGCCCGCCGAATGTGAATTTTTATGTCATCATTTTATTTTAATCATCATTTTTTTTAATCAAACAAAAATGTAATTTTTATTTCACTTTTATATATCCAAACAAATCAACTTGCTATAGCCCTTTTTAACCCTCACAGTTTAAATTAATTAGAAGAAATTTTAATCACCTACCTGTGTTAGAGCGGCTTTACCCGCTTAAACCCGGATAAACCCTTTCAGTCCCGGGGCCCATCTATGGTAATTTAAATCAACAACCCCATATTGTATATAACTAATAACAAGATTTTCATGTTGTATAATTGAAACGCATCTGTAAATGATTATACGCATTATTGACATGTTTCATTACATCACCATTTGTAATTTACTTTGTACAAACTGAGGATAAATAAATAAAACTATGTAATAGATTAAGAGTTGAGCTGAGGCAGAGATCGAGCATATAGCATTCCCAAAACAACAAGGTCTAAAGATGGAAACTGCCAGGGCGCCAGTGTCCAATTTCGCCAGACGATCCAAGCTCTTCGCATCTGTTGAAATGCAATACTCCCTTTCTCGGAAAAGATATATAAGGCCCCGTCTTAGCCAAAAATATAGTCACTTAATAGTTACTTCACCATCAGCGTGAGCCCTCGTCGGTTGTCACCAAGATCCTCCTCATCCACCATGTAGACCAGTAAGAACTCTTCTATCTCCATCTTTCGCTCCTAGCTCAACTTTTATCTGTTCACGAAACTTTCTTAGTGCAACTTTGTCTTCGTTTTTTGTGTATGGACATTCCCAAGCTTTCCGCTCTGCCTCGACCACGACTGCCTGTACTTTGTGAGAACTGTAAAAGGTCTTCCAAGGTGCAGAGAGGTACTGGAAAACTCCTTATCCTGACTGTTCCTCTCGGTCAACACAGTATAGCGAGAGTCAACAGGATCTCATCACATTTTAAGTCGACAGGATTCTACAAGAGTCAACAGGACTTCACCATATATATATAATATTTATACATACAGTAGAACCTCCCTGTAAAGGGCGACACCTAATTGCAGAGCCAAAGTGTCCTTTAGGGAGAGGTGTCCTCTTACTGGAAAGTTGCTAAATAAAAAAAAAGGTAATTTTGAGAATAAAAACTGTCTTTTGTATAGGGGTATCCTCTAGCTCTAGTGTCCTCTCATGGAGGTTCTACTGTATATATATATATATGAATCTTTAATTATATATGAATGTATATTACTTTTAAAATATAATTATAAATTTCTTAAAATTTAACAATTTTATTTTTTAAATATTTATTGCCCTCATACAAAAAAATGTCTTGTAAGCATTTTTATGCATCAGTACCTTTTAAGATGATGCGGTAAACCCTAATTCAGGGAGTTGGCGACCACTGTACGTTCCAGGAACCTGGGTTACTAAAATAAACCTAATTTCACAACTTATTTATCAATATATCTAAAAACCCTTTAAAAGATGGACTTCGAGACGAAAAGACATCTTGCACATTCAGAGAATCCTAGGTCTTTTACTGAAACCATGGGTTTTTTTATAGCATTCTATGGGCTAATTATATTATTTTATATAGTTAAAAGGTTTTTAGGATGTGCCTCGAAAAATAAAAGAATGCGAAAACTACTCAAGAATGTGGAGGATTCTCAAGACAATCAATGTTCCATCTGTATGGATGATCAACGAAAGAAAAGATATTGCAGTCTACCCTGCACTCATGTCTTCCACAAGGCTTGCATCAAAGAATGGCTATCCAAGAATTCCACGTGTCCAATCTGTAGATTCGATATGGACAAACCTGAAACAGAACAAGCCCAACCATCTGATTCCTGTGTTGTGACAGTCCCTCAGTAATACACTTAACTTTTTAATTCGGTTAAATATCCCATGAAAGAATTCCTGACAAACACGGCTATCTTGGTGTCCTCTTCATTGGAGAAGTAGAATAACCGTTTTTCTTTTAATTTCACAATGGTTCATTAAAGACTCTTTTTTTCTGTAAATATCAATTTAAATATATCATTCAATTATAAATATATGTATGTCACATTCTGCTTATAAATTATTAATAGATGTAAATTTTTAACTATAAATAAAAGGATTGAAATAAAGTTAGTCAGACGGTTGATTGTTCTCTTTTCTTTACGCAAAACAATATCATCTGCATATTGGCGTGTACAGATCATCAGAGAAACGTTACATGTAAATAGTCTAATAAAATCATATTGGTAGATCAAAATATATTTCTATATAATACAGGGTAGCCCATAAGTCGCGAACCCTTTTATATTTTTATTAAAAATTAAAAGACAAACTAGAATAAAAATAAAACTTTTTTTATTTTAGGTAATAGATTAAAGGTTTTTTCTTTCGAATATTTTTTTTTATTTAATAGTTATTCAAAATGTCCTCCATTTGCTTCCAAACACAATTTAAGTCTTTTAGGGACACTTTGACAAACACGAGCTCATAAATCCGCATAAAGAAGATTAAATTCTTCTTCTAGTTCAATTTTAATTTGCTCTAAAGTCTTGGGCTTTCGATGATAAACTTTATCTTCTAAATAACTACAAAAAAAATCTGCCAGTGTAAAATCAGGTGACCGCACAAATCAATGGGTCCACGGCGCCCCATCTATTTGTGAGGGAACTTTTCATTGAGAAATGTTCTTACAATGTTTGAGTAATGGGCAGATGAAGTCAAAGTTTTTTTTCAACCAATTTTGGCTGCATAAATTCCTTTAACATTTTCAAATAATTCTCACCATTAAATTTTCATCGAAAATGTAAGGTCCGATCATTTCTTCCGAACAAATTCCACTCCAAACAGTTAAGCCAGGGGAATTAACTTCCTTCTCAATTTCTACCTTTGGATTTTCTGAAGCCCAATAAACACAATTATGTCGATTGACATGGCCATTCAATTTTAAAATAGCCTCATCAGTCCACCTTATTCGATTAGGCAAATTTTATCATTTTGTATCATTTCAAGCATTTTTTTTTTACAAAATTCCATCCTTCTATCCCAATCATCTTCATGAAGTGCATGAATTAATTTACGAACATAGGGCTTATAACCAAGACCTTTTAGCATTCTTTGGATGGAGGTTCTGGGTATTTTTATCTCGTGAGACAATCTTCTTGTTGATTTGTGAGGACTAGCTTCTAAAGATGCTTCAACTCGTTTTATATTAGTTTCACAGGTAGCAGAATGTGGTCTTCCTGATCTAGGGAGATCTGCCACACTACCGGTAGTTTCATTTTTAAAATTATTCTTGTTACGGTTGATTTAGAAGGTGCAGAAGACTCAGAATGATTTGACCATTGACGTCGTAGAGTCATGAATCTACCATGTGGTTAAAAGAGTTTGATAATTTTGATTCTTTCTCTAATATCGAGGGATGACATTATCTGAATTAAGCTTAGATGGAACCTGAACACACACATAAGTCAATTAGACAAATATTATAAGTAATTTATTCGTTAACAGTTTTAAATGGCATCGGGACTTACAGGCCACCTTGTATATATAAAGTCATTGTATATATATATATATCCTTTCCTTATATATATAAAAATGAAATGCGAAATCGATGTTTGTTATCGCATCACGCAAAATCTACTGACTCATTCATTATGGAATTTCGCATGTAGGTAGCTGAAGATTTCGTTTAACATATAGGCTATTCAAAAAACTAAAAAAGTTAATGTGCTTTTTTTTTTAAATAAAAAACCAAAAAGCGTTAGTTCCAGTCTTTTACCGCTAGGGCGCAGCACTGGTCGCGACGATAAATGAATTTGATTTTTTTAAAGCATCGGTGGTTCAGTGGTAGAATGCTCGCCTGCCACGCGGGCGGCCAGGGTTCGATTCCCGGCCGATGCATTTTTTTTTAACAATTTTTAAAACTCATTTATATTATATCTATATTAATAAATCTATATTAATAAAATGGAAATTTCATAAGTGGTGTTCGCTAAAAACTTTCGTTACAATGCATCAATTTCGACCAAATTTTCAACATTTATGTAAAACGAGATGGAGCAGGTTTTGCTTAACATCAAAATATTTTTCCTAACTTTAAAATACATAACTTTGCTGTTATCGATAAAATAAAAAAAAAATTCAACAGAGTTAATTTTATTTATATATAAATACAAAAAAAATTCAGCAATTCATTCAACTCAATCTAAAAAAATATTCAAAACAAGCAATTTTAAGATAACACCATATGTAAAACAGTCGGCCAAGAAAACAACAACGATATTACATCTTTCTCACATATTCACACACAATCTTGATTAATAATTAAAACTAATCTTTAGCATTGTTTATTATACTTCATAATATATAATATTCGTTAGGCAAACTTTCACTCGGATAAAACCCGGGCGAAGCCGGGTACACATCCGCTAGTATATATATATATATATATTTGAAGTAAACGAAAAAATTGCGCTACAAATTTTAAAATAAAAATACAACCTTTCGCAATGAGTTTCTTTTATTATGTGGAGATATATACAGTGGACCCTCGGTTTACGAGCACCTTGGAGTACGAGCTTTTCGCAGTACGAGCAAAATTTTTTGAAAAATTTTACCTCGGATTACCAGTGAAATTTCGCATTACGAGCAACTCGTGATGGTTGCCCGTAATCGTGATGGATGAAAATTCACTGGGATCCCTCCCTTCAGATCAGATTCGGGAAATATGTAAAATGTGGGAAACTGTGCAATTGTTCGTAGCAAGAAGAATTGCCCGAGTTTCAATTATTAAAAATAAGAAATTAGTTTCGCACTACGATCGTTTTGGAGTACGAGCATGGCTCTGGAACGGATTATGCTCGCAAACCGAGGGTCCACTGTATATTAAAAATAAAGAAGGCATTTCCTGACCACGAGCACATGTGCTTTTTAGATGGCAGTGCGCCATCTAGTGGAGCAAAAATAAACTAAACGTTTATTTAGCTTGCTCTGTGATATTTGGCCAACCTATTTTTTATAAATCAAGAAAAGCCATCCACGAACGCGTTTCGCACTGTTGGCGCTCGTCAGCGTGGAGTAGACTGTAACCACTGCGACCAAAAAGGTTTTTGGTCCCAGAGGCTTCTTGAGAAATCAAGAAATGGGTATTTAAGGCCAAACTTGCGTAAAGACGTTTAACACATGAATATAGATAAGTGGGTCAGGTGTTGATATTAAAATCGTGGTCTGAGATGCCTTCTTTATTTTTAACATCAACACCTGACCCACTTATCTTTTTTTTTCTATTGTTTATATATATCTTTTTGTCGGTTATACACATCTGGTTGAAATTTTAGCAGGACATAAAGAAAAATCTGGAAGAGATTATTGCCGCATTTTATCCAAGAAAAAATAAATATTGACCAAGTACTGGGCAAAAATAGTTATTTTTTAGTCAGAAAATGATAATGACAATATTGCTGTATCATGTTTGATTGACAGAAACAAAATTCTTTCGGGGAAAATTCCTTAAAAGCAGACCACGAGTAAAGCCAGACCATCATTTTCAGTAGGCAGTAGCAAGATTATATAACAGTTAAACATTCACTCGAGCATAAAATAGACGAAGCCAGGTCATCTCTCTATTTAAAATATCGCTTCTCGGCCTTTTAGCTATGATCAAAGTGCAGTATATTTCTATATATAATAAATCAAAGTATGTATATATATATAATATATTGTTAATATTGTGAAAATTAGATTTGATATATCTCCTATCTCTCTCTATATATATAAGTCAATGTATGTATGCATATATGTTTGTCGGCTATGCACGTCCTCAATATGTAACTAAGCTGACTGAAATATTAACAGTATATAGAGTTTAGACTGGAAAAGGTTTTTGTCATATTTTCAACCTGGAAAAACAAAAAAAAAGTAATAAAATTTTACAAATTTTATTTATTTTTATTTAAGTTATATAAAATCCTTTTCTATAAAAATGACTTTCAGAATTTTTTAGGATACTAATTCTCCATGATAATGGAATTTTTAGGATTTTTTAAAATTAAATGTGTCACTTATAAAACAACAGAACCATTAAAATAGGTATAAAAAGTCGAATAAAAGGGCAACTACCAGGTTTTGAATCGAGTGGACTTTTACCCCAGTGTGTATGTATAAATGTTTTTTAAGTTAAATATTATTCGTTTTAATTATATTTATACCCTACTTTGCCCGTGTTCTGCTAGAGTGAATGTTTGCCCTAAAATGATGCTTCAATAAATATTTTTTATATTATATATACAGTGGACCCTCGGTTTTCGAGCATAATCCGTTCCAGAGCCATGCTCGTACTCCAAAACGCTCGTAGTGCGAAACTAATTTCTTATTTTTAATAATTGAAACTCGGGCAATTCTTCTTGCTACGAACAATTGCACAGTTTCCCACATTTTACATATTTCCCGAATCTGATCTGAAGGGAGGGATCCCAGTGAATTTTCATCCATCACGATTACGGGCAACCATCACGAGTTGCTCGTAATCCGAAATTTCACTCGTAATCCGAGGTAAAATTTTTCAAAAATTTTGCTCGTACTGCGAAAAGCTCGTACTCCAAGGTGCTCGTAAACCGAGGGTCCACTGTATATATATTTATTTATTTATCATTTTAAAGTTAAATAATTTGAAAATCTCTCTTCTCTCTATATATAAGTCAATAAAAAACAATAGGAAAAAAATAAGTGGGTCAGGTGTTGATATTAAAAAAATCCTGACCAGGAGCACATGTGCTTTTTAGAAGGCATAGCGCCATCTGGTGGAACAGAAATCAACTAAACAGGGAACAGGCTAATAGTTTATTTCTGTTCCACCAAATGGCTCTCTGCCTTCTAAAAAGCACATGTGCTCCTGGTCAGGATATGCCTCTTTTATTTTTAATATACGTCAATGTTATATTATTATATTGAAGTTTTCAATTTTTCTTATTTATCAAACTGGGAACTCTTTCACATTGTTATGTGTGTGGGGGGGGTAACCATTGCTACATTTAATACATTGAATCTTCCTTTCTTTTTTTTCAGTCTTTGGAGGGTTTGTCTTAGTGGTGAATATATATGTTTGTCGGCTATGCACGTCCTCAATACGTAATTTATCTGTCTGAAACTTTAACACGACATAGAGTTAAGACTGGAAGAGGTTTGTTTCACATTTTCAACAAGAAAATTAAAATTAACCAAATACTAGACAAAATTACTTATTTTTAGTCATAAAATGATAATGACAATAATGCTGTATCATGTTTGATTATCATAATCGATATTTTTTCGGGGATAAAACATTCACTCGAGGAGCAGGAACGGACGAAGCCAAGTAATATCTATATATTTACATATGTCAGTATATGTTTGTCGGCTATACATGTTCTCAATAAGTACCTAATCTGGCTTAAATTTTAACAGGACAGAGAAAAATCTCTGGAAAGGTTTATTATCGCATTTTTAGCCAGAAAATTTTAATTGACCAAGTACTAAGCTAAAAAAAGTCACTTTTCAGTCAGAAAATGATTATGAAGATATATCTGTATCATGTTTGATTGTCAGATACAAAATTATTCCGGGGAAAATTCCATAAAACAGACCACGGACGAAACCAGATCATCATATCCAGTAGGCAGGAACAAAATTCTAACAGAAAAACATTCACTCGAGCAGAAGACATGAAGCCAAGTTCATCTCTCTATATAAAATATCGCTTCTTAGCCTTTTGGCTGAGATCATATATGAAACATATCTATAATCATAATATATAATCATATATAAAAATAAAACTCTATATGTAAATTTCGAAATATTTTTATATATTAAAACCTGACCAGAAGCACATGTGCTTTTTAGATGGCAGAGAGCGTCATCTAGTGGAAGATAAATCAACTAAACACTGATTTAGCCTGTTTCCTGATATTTGGACAACCCATTTTCTTCAAAAAGCACATGTGCTCCTGTTCAGGATATGCCTTCTTTATTTTTAATATCAACACCTTAAATTTTTATTTTTTCTATTATTTTTTCACATGTTTAGCGTATTTTCGCAAGTTTGGCCTTAAATACCCATTTCTTGGTTTCTCAAGAAGCCACTGGGACCAAAAATCTTTTGGCTGCAGTGGTACAGCCTACCCCACGCTGACGAGCGCCAACAACGCAAAACGCGTTCGTGGATGGCTTTTCTTGATTTATAAAGAAAAAGGGTTGGCCAAATATCAGGGAACAAGCTAAATCAACATTTAATCATTGCTGGTTCATTGCAAAATCATTGCTGCACTGGAGAACTGAGATGTTTCAATTGCTTGAATCACCCTAAATATAAAAATAGCACAACAAATCATAGGCCAAATTCTAACGTGTGCCCGCTTTATAAAATACAAACAGATCGAATAATCCAAAGAACACAATATTCTCCCATAAATGAAGAATAAAAAACACCCAGTTTAAATTATTTCATTTGGAAAAGGAAAATTAAATGTTTACAACAAAATTTAAGAAAAAGTTTCATGGCATTGAATGAGCTTCAAGCTGCAATAAAAGACAACCCACCAGATATCATCCTAATACAGGAACCCTATCTAATTAATAGAGACGTAATTTTCGATTTAGAAACTCAAATAGTGCATTCAACGACAGATGAACAAATATACACTGCAACGATCTTTATGAATAAGTGTTTAAAATATAATAAAATCAATAAATTCACAAACTCCTTTTGTACAACCACCTCTATAAATTCAGCAAAATCAAATACTGTTATTGCAAACTTTTATATACATCCACATAGATTTAATGACACTCATCGAAAATTTATCCAAGAGCTTCTGGATACCTACAACCAACAACCTATTATACTATGTGGTGACTTCAGTTCTAGACACCCAGTCTGGTTTGATCCGACAACAAACTCCAATGGTTTCAAACTCCACTCCATCATAGATGAACATAGCCTATTTATTCATAATCTTAAGATACCCACCTGCCGAAATTCAAGCATTATAGATCTTACGATTTCAAACAAAAAATCAATAAGTTTTGTACAAAACTGGAAGACGACTATATTGACGCACATTTCAGATCACGTTGCAATAACCTTTGACATTTATCACAATTTTAACAGGCAAAGGACAGTTCAAAACTCAACATGGAAATTTATAGAAAAAGATGCTGATTGGAAAACATTTACCGAAAATATTTCAATACAAGATGTAGATAATATTATCACCAAGATAAACCACGCGTCAAACATCAAAGATATTGACAACATTGTAAAGACTCTCACACAAATAATTAAAGAGGCAGCTTATCTGTCACTAAATGTCAAGACAAGAAGCGGAAATCATAAAACAAATACATACTGGTGGGATGGGAAGCTGGAGAATATGAAAAACGATTTCCACTATATTAGAAATTTGTATTATCGGAGTGGTCTATGAAAAGACCTATAAATCAATGAGAAATAAATATTTAAATAAAATTAAAAAGGCAAAAAGAGCGAGTTGGAGAAATTTTATAGAAGAAAGTCATTCAACTAACGCATTTGGTAATGCTTATAGGATTTACAAGTCATTGAGATCGAAAAATAGAAATTTAGGATTACCTCTAATAGATAATTTACCAGATCATTTAAAGATCGACAAAATAAAAGGTTTAATGAACGATCTATTTCAGGATGATATTGGAGGTTTAGATGAAGATGATCATATTTTGATTAGAAATTATACGCCTTAATATAAAAATAAAAATAGTGTTTATATTGAATCTAAGGAAATAGAGGAAACAATTTTAAAAACTAATATTAAAATATATGTGATGGATTATCATATACTGTGAATTTTGTCTATTTGATATGTTGTAACTATTTTCATGTAAATATTATTTTATCTTTCAACGCTATGCAAATCCATGGCGATCTTTCAATATGTAAAACTCCTCGCTGTATAAAAGAAAACTATTTGATGGTGAAATAAATTCTTTCAACCGGACATTGAGTGGTTGTCGCCTCTAGTCTTTTTAACATAATTTCTTAACATGGCGCAGCCGGCAGCCGATATTTTGTTTTTGAGCTTTGTCTAGGTCTCTAAAAGAAAAGAGCAGAATTACAAAACATGGAAAATTTAAAGCCACCTGCCGAATTTGTGCCATATAATGGTGAGAAGAAATGGGAAACTTGGCGTGAAGCATTTGAAATTTTTTCTATAGCTGCAGACTTGGAGAGCATGCCATTGGTACGTCAACGAGCCATTTTGAAACATATTCTTGGTGAAAAAACGGTGTCGATATATAAAACATTCAGAGTAACAGAAAATGAAGCTTACCCAAGTATTAAAGAGATGCTCGACATGTTGTCAAAACATTTCAAACCCTTTAAAAATATAATACAAATTAGAAACAAATTTTTCACAAGCGTACAAAAGGAAGGGCAAGGTATGACTGAATTCGTTACGGAATTAAAACAACTCGCCCAGGAATGTGAATTCGAGGAATTGGCTGAATCTCTCATCAGGGATCGTTTCATAATTGGAATGATAGATCAGGAAGTAAAAAAGAAGTTGTTGGAAGATCCCCAGTTGACCCTACCAAAAGCAATTTCTGTAGCCACGATTGCCGAGTCTGTTGGCGTACAAATAGCGTCATGGGAAGAAAAACAGGCCATGATTGAAAAGATTAACAAAAATACCTGGGAGAAAAATAGAAGTCGAGTAGAAAAAGCTAAAGCAGGACCCAGTATTACAAACACCAGAAATGAATGCAAGTGGTGTGGACAGCAACACACATATGGTAATTGCCCAGCATACAGAAAGACATGTAACGCATGCGGGAAATTAAACCATTTCGCAGCAGTTTGTAGGACCAGACGCATAAGAAACCTTATAGCGGAAAATGAAGGCGACGAATCCTTCGAAGGAGGTATCAATATAAATAAGGTTCTTGTTAAGACCGTTCGGTCGGACAAATGGTCCGCTGTGATAAGTATAAATGGTAACAAGACGTCTGTACATTTGGATACTGGTGCGCAGATTAATGTGCTTCCTCAGAAAGTGATAAGCTTGTGGCCAGAAAAGCCAATAATCAAGCCCACGTCGTTAAAGGCATATGCATATGGACATTCGGAATTACCTATCGTGGGGAAATGTGAAGTGTTATGCCAATATGGTGAAAAGAAAAGCTTGTGTGAATTTATTATTGCGGATGTCGATGCGCAGACACTCATCACAGGCGACACTTGCGAGAAGCTTGAGATTTTGAAACGAATCAATCAAATAAACTCGCATGAAATAATTTTACATGATCAAACGAAACAAATACTCGAACAATTTCATGAGGTGTTTCAAGGAGTTGGAGTGATAAACTCTGAATGTAAAATGTATACAAAACCTGAGTATCCGCCTGTACGTGCCCTTCCAAGACGCATCCCGGCAAGCCTAGGAAATGAAGTTCAGTCTGAATTGGAAAAGATGGTAAAACAAGGAATAATTACGAAGATTTATCATGAAACAGAGTGGTCTCACCCTATGGTCGTAGTGAGGAAAAAATCGGGCCAAATTAGAATATGTTTGGATCCACGCAAATTGAATCAGGCCCTGGTGAGAAGACACTTCCAGACTCCGGCTCCATCTGAAGTATTACATCAGATTCCCAAGGCTGATTATTATACCGTGTTAGATGTAAAATCGGCCTATTGGCATGTTCCGGTTGCCAACGAATGCAGAGATCTGTTGGTGATGGCTACACCATTCGGAAAGTTCAGATATAACCGATTACCATTTGGTTTGAATATATCGGCGCAAATATTCGTGGAAATGATGACAAACATTTTTAAGAACAGTTTTTGGAACGTCACATATGTAGATGACTTGCTGATATACGCAGACAGCATTGAAGAACATAATGAAAAATTGAAAGGTATACTAGAAATAGCAAGGATAAATAATATCAAATTCGACTTGACTAAGGCTCAAATATGCAAAAAGGAGGTTAGTTTTTTGGGCCACATGATTTCGAAAAATGGAATTGATCCAGAGCCAAATAAGGTCGACAAAGTGATCAACCTCAAAAAGCCAGAAGATAAAAAGTCGCTTCAGAGAATCATGGGTCTTTACAACTATTTAGGAAAATTAATTCCGAATCTAGCCGCGTCAACGTCCAACATAAGAGGAATATTAAAAAAGAATGTGGTCTGGCACTGGGGCCCTAGACAAGACATTGAATTCCATCACATTAAGGAATGCGTTCGAAACGCTCCTTCGTTGGGCCATTACGACAAAACTAAGACGTTAGTTCTACAATGTGATGCCAGCAAGGATGCTATGGGAGCTGCTCTGCTGCAAGAGAATCGACCGCTGGCGTTTGCATCCGCATCATTCAACGATTCTCAGAAACAGTACTCACAGATTGAAAAAGAATTATTGAGCATTTATTATGGATGCAAAAAGTTCGAATATTTATTATTAGGACACACGTTCATAATCCAGACGGATCATCAGCCTTTATTACCACTTATCCAAAAACCGTTAACTGATATATCGCCTCGACTGCAGAGAATAGTTATGAAACTCTTTGCTTTTGATTTTAAATTGCAATATCGGCCTGGAAAATGCTTAATTGTCGCAGATACCCTATCCAGGGATATTCATCCCATAGACGAACTCCCAACTCCCTTTCTCGAGGACAGAAGAATGGTCAAATTAATATCTGCCAATATCTCGGACGAAAAACTGATTACTCTACAGAAGGATACCCGAGAAGATACAACGCTGTTAAAAATAATCCACTACGTTATTGAAGGGTGGCCAATAAGCAAAAAAAGATGTAGATGAAGATGTAAAACCCTATTATGATTTTAGACACCGTATTTACCTATGGAATGAGTTATTGTGTGTCGGATCGGCAATAGTGGTTCCTGGAACACAAAGAAACTACATGCTCGAATTATTACATAAATCTCATCAAGGGATATCAGCAATTCAGGGTTTGGCGCGTGAATCTCTTTTCTGGCCAGGAATGTCCATGGACATAGCTGAGAGAGTTAAAAGTTGTGACATTTGTCAAAAATACCAGAAGTCTAAAACACGGGAGACGTTAAGATCTTTTCCAATTCCGGATTATCCTTGGCAGGCAGTCTCTATGGACATATTTTATATTGAAAGAAAGCCTCATTTATTAATTGTGGACAGATTTAGTGGTTACCCGGAGGTTTATGCATTAAACCCGCCTACTGCGACCAATGTCAGAAACAAATTAAGAGAGACATTTGCACGATTTGGAATCCCGGAAACTATTATGTCCGACAATGGACCCCCGTTCCACTCAGAGATAATGACAGACTTTTGTACAAAATGGGGCATAAGGCAAATTTTCTCAAGTCCACACCTTCATAGATCCAATGGACTGGCAGAAAGGAATATCCAAACAATAAAGACTTTATTGAACAAATGTAAAGATCAAGGATCCGACGCATATCTGGCCCTGTTGACCTACAGAAATACTCCAAAGAATGACCTACCGTCCCCGGCACAACTATGTTTGTCTAGAAGTCTCCGCTGCCTCATCCCAAGAATCACCCCGCTATATGGCCCGTGCAAAACCAATCACAGACATATAGAGAATGCAAAGAAAAGAAGACAAAATTCGATGAAAAAGTATTACGACAGAAGCAGTAAAATCTACCCTAAAGTCAGCGTGGGAGAGGAGGCCTGGTGCCAACTGTCTCCAAAACAGGCATGGACACCAGTGAAGATTACAGCTCACGGGAATTCGCCTCAAAGTTTCAAAGTCGAAACACCATCTGGAAAGGAATTCCTCAGAAATCAACAATTTCTAAGACCAAAAAATGGACCATCCGGAAAAAGGGAATCGCCCTCCTTGGAGACCTCGTTCTCAGGTGATTCGTCTCCAGTAGCGGCGGACTCCAGCAGTTGGCAGAGAACTACTGAAGAGGAGCCAGTCGCAGGACCATCTACAACTCCAATACAACGACAACCAAGTGATGGGATGGCTGTGCCCTCTGAGAACTCATCTGTAATGCCCCGGTTCTCTAGGTTCGGTAGAGAGCTGAAGATACCACAAAGACTTGGGTTTTGAGGAAGGGGAAACGTGTTGTGATATGTGATGGATTATCATATACTGTGAATTTTGTCTATTTGATATGTTGTAACTATTTTCATGTAAATATTATTTTATCTTTCAACGCTATGCAAATCCATGGCGATCTTTCAATATGTAAAACTCCTCGCTGTATAAAAGAGAACTATTTGATGGTGAAATAAATTCTTTCAACCGGACAATGAGTGGTTGTCGCCTCTAATCTTTTTAACATAATTTCTTAACACACCGGGCCCTGATTACATTAGTAACAATATGATCAGACAAGCTAAAATAAAAATAATCCCAATTCTGCATCAATTATTCAATAAATGTATAGAAATGGGATACTATCTGGATGAATGGAAAAAATCATTCTTAAAAATAATTCCAAAACCAGGCAAAACGAATTATGAAGTAAATAAACGTTATAGACCTATATCATATTGACATCTAATCTCTCTAAAACATTTGAGAATATCAATTTTATTAACATCATGAAACGCGATATCCCAAACTCAGGGATATTTGCGTCGATACCTCTATTTACATCACAACAAATCGGCTATATACAATCCTGTTCAATTCATTATTTTACATAATTAACCAAAGAAAATTGTCCGAAGAGAAGAACAAGCAACAAAGCAAAGCACACCAGCAAGCATCGCAATTCTTTTCTTTCTAAGTTTCCCTCTCCCTTTTCCAATTTAAAAGAACGTTGTAAATAAATTTGCAAAATTGATCAAAATTTTTACACCTCTCTTTATTTTCTACAAATTCATCAAGCTGTCCAATACGACCAAATATGTTTTCCCTACAAACCCGGAAAATTGGGCAATTCATAAGTAGATGTTTCGAGTCCTGGATTTCACCTCCGCAGAAGCATCCTGGTTCCTTCACCGCGCCGATAGTTGCTAAAAATTTCCCGAAATTACCATGATCTGTAATGAATTGGATATTATAAAAATTTGGACGGAAAAATCTTGGGATTCCAGACACGAAAAAGCTTCTGAAAATTTCACTAGTATTATCAAAATTTTCCTTCATTTTTGCGTGTAAGAATGATTTGACTATACTTGGAGCATGGGGTTCGTAAGTAATTAGATCTTCAGTGGACAGATGAGCTAGATCATATTTGATTATTCTAGATTCTATATAGTCTGTTAGGAGTGGAATTTTTGCCAAGCTATGCACACAGTTTGATGAAGTAGTTTTATATGCTTTAACTGCCCATAAAATGATCTGGTACTGCATGGAATTCAGTTTTTGTTTAGAACGATTGTTTAAATATTTAAGCCAAATTTCTGATCCGTATGTAAGTACAGGCCTTATTATTGTTTTATATAAAGTTAACCTCTTTTGAGTGTCTAAACCCCAAATATTGCCGCTTAGTGAACATAATAAATTTTTCATGCGCCCTGCCTTACACAGAATATCATTTACATGTGGAGTAAAGTTAACTTTATTTTTCCATTTGTGATTTGAAAATTTCATTCCCAGAATTTTTACTTGCTTGACCGGCCTGATTATATTGTTATTAACCTTAATAGGTATTTTTTCTCTGTTATGCAGGTATAGCAAATTAGTTTTCTCTGTACTGATCGTTAATTTATTTCTATTACACCATTGGATCACATAATTTAAGGTGTATTCACTTGCGGTTTTTAGTCCTTCAATAGTCTTATTCCAGCAAATTATTGTAACGTCGTCTGCATAACATATAATATCTGCATTAATTGATTCAAAATTTATCAACAAATCATTAAGCAAAATATTCCATAGAAGTGGTGATAAAGGTCCACCCTGTGGACATCCTTTCGTAAGTTTCTTATAAAAAGTTTCTGATTCGTATGTAAATTTCACCTCCCTTTCTTTATTCAGATAAGATTTTATGATCCGTATTAAATCTGAGGGAACATTATCATTATCCATTCGTTTTATAATCGCAGGCCACCATGCATTGTCGAATGCACCAGCTATATCTATAGCTATCAAGGAAGTCAATTCTTTTTGTTTATGTTTTAATATAGTTTCTATAATTTTTTCCATTCCAGTAATAGTTGACCTAGATTTCATAAAGCCATGCTGCCTTGAGCTCATTAGATTATTTTCTAAATAATAGTTACTTAATTTATTTTTTATTATATTCTCAAATGTTTTAGAGAGATTAGATGTCAATGATATAGGTCTATAACTTTTATTTACTTCATAATTTGTTTTGCCTGGTTTTGGAATTATTTTTAAGAATGATTTTTTCCACTCATCCGGATAGTATCCCATTTCTATACATTTATTGAATAATTGATGCAGAATTGGGATTATTTTTATTTTAGCTTGTCTGATCATATTGTTACTAATGTAATCGGGGCCCGGTGCTTTTTTGATATTAGTTTTTAAAATTGTTTCCTCTATTTCCTTAGATTCAATATAAACACTATTTTTATTTTTATATTTTGGCGTATAATTTCTAATCAAAATATGATCATCTTCATCTAAACCTCCAATATCATCCTGAAATAGATCGTTCATTAAACTTTTTATTTTGTCGTTCTTTAAATGATCTGGTAAATTATCTATTAGAGGTAATCCTAAATTTCTATCTTTCGATCTCAATGACTTGTAGACCCTATAAGCATTGCCAAATGCGTTAGTTGAATGAATTTCTTCTATAAAATTTCTCCAACTCGCTCTTTTTGCCTTTTTAATTTTATCTAAATATTTATTTCTCATTGATTTATAGGTCTTTTCATAGACCGCTCCATGCCGATAATACAAATTTCTAATATAGTGGAAATCGTTTTTCATATTCTCCAGCTTCCCATCCCACCAGTATGTATTTGTTTTATGATTTCCGCTTCTTGTCTTGACATTTAGTGACAGATAAGCTGCCTCTTTAATTATTTGTGTGAGAGTCTTTACAATGTTGTCAATATCTTTGATGTTTGACGCGTGGTTTATCTTGGTGATAATATTATCTACATCTTGTATTGAAATATTTTCGGTAAATGTTTTCCAATCAGCATCTTTTTCTATAAATTTCCATGTTGAGTTTTGAACTGTCCTTTGCCTGTTAAAATTGTGATAAATGTCAAAGGTTATTGCAACGTGATCTGAAATGTGCGTCAATATAGTCGTGTTCCAGTTTTGTACAAAACTTATTGATTTTTTGTTTGAAATCGTAAGATCTATAATGCTTGAATTTCGGCAGGTGGGTATCTTAAGATTATGAATAAATAGGTTATGTTCATCGATGATGGAGCAGAATTTGAAACCATTGGAGTTTGTCGTCGGATCAAACCAGACTGGGTGTCTAGAATTGAAGTCGCCACATAGTATAATAGGTTGTTGATTGTAGGTATCCAGAAGCTCCTTGATAAATTTTCGATGCGTGTCATCAAATCTATGTGGATGTATATAAAAATTTGCAATAACAGTATTTGATTCCGCTGAATTTATAGAGGTGGTCGTACAAAAGGAGTTTGTGAATTTATTGATTTTATTATATTTTAAACTCTTATTCATAAAGATCGTTGCAGTGTATATTTGTTCATCTGTCGTTGAATGCACTATTTGAGATTCTAAATCGAAAATTACATCTCTATTAATTATATAGGGTTCCTGTATTAGGATGATATCTGGTGGGTTGTCTTTTATTGCAGCTTGAAGCTCATTCAATGCTATGAAACTTTTTCTTAAATTTTGTTGTAAACAATTAATTCCTTTTCCCAATGAAATAATTTAAACTGGGTGTTTTTTATTCTTCATTTATGGGAGAATATTGTGTTCTTTGGATTATTCGATCTGTTTGTATTTTATAAAGAGGGCACACGTTGGAATTTGGCCTATGATTTGTTGAGCTATTTTTATATTTGGGGTGATTCAAGCAATTGAAACATCTTAGTTCTCCAGTGCAGCAATGATCGCCCTGTATTCCACAGTTTTTACAAACTCCAACTTTGGGGCAATCCCTTAATTTATGAGTCGGGTTATGTTCAAAGCAATTTTGACATTGTTTAACAAAAACTCTATCCTGTACGTAACACCTCTCGAACTCGGTATATATCACATTATTCATTTCCCTTAATTTTTGATAAACTCTCGGAGACACTCTTAAAACTAAATTTTGATATGGTGTGTTAGATTTCAATGCAAAAAGAAATTTCATTTCACTTTCCATTCCCTCCAATTCCAAATTCATTCTACATACCGTTTGTACCAATGACGATGTTTCGGTTAATTTACATACATTTTTAATTACTATTGTTGGATCTCTTGGCCTGGGTATGTAAATTTTGCTAACCGCTTTCAGTTCTTCTGACTTTTCTAATTATTTTTGCAGTATATTTGTATCTAGAAGACTTGGAGATTTTATTATTACTGATTTTCTAGTGTTAATTATTTTATTTATCTTGACTTTTTTGCCACTTTCTCTCAAAACTTTTATATTATTGGAAATTGTACTGATTAAATTAGAATTAAATTCACCGTTGTTTGAGGCTACTATTAGTGTTGATTCATCTTTATGAGCTTGTTGTATATTTTTAAAAATTTCACAATCTTGTCGTACTACTTGAGAATAGGATTTAGATTTGGGCAATTCTTTAAATATATTTTGAAATTTCCTATCTATCGTTTTGTCAATAATTTCAGTCAGATTTTCTATTGTGTTTTGTTTATTTAAATCTTCTAAAGATTCAATTCCACTTTTGGCCTGATCTATCATTGACGACAAGTAAGATATGTCATTTTTTGTTAAATTCTTTTGATTGGATTTGAACTTATTGTCGAAATAATTTTTTATTTCGTCAAGTTTAGCATTTATTGACTTTGAGAAAGAATCCATTTTTCCCTTTTTAATTTACTGAATTAAGAAAAAATATATATATATGTCATTTTTACTTAATGCAAAATTGTATATTAGAAATTTAATTATAGAATTGATGAAAACCACGAAAATATAATAGATATAAAAATCAATATTTACCGGAATGGAGAGCGATGCGAAGCACGTCTAGTCAATTCGGCCACCTAGCGGCAAAAAAAGAATATAATAAAAAATAAAATAAGTAACTATTATTTAGAAAATAATCTAATGAGCTCAAGGCAGCATGGCTTTATGAAATCTAGATCAACTATTACTGGAATGGAAAAAAATTATAGAAACTATATTGAAACATAAACAAAAAGAATTGATTAAAGGTAAAGAATTGACTTCCTTGATAGCTATAGATATAGCTGGTGCATTCGACAATGCATGGTGGCCTGCGATTATAAAAAGAATGGATAATGATAATGTTCCCTCAGATTTAATTCGGATCATAAAATATTTTTTTTTTTAATTTAAATAATGAAAGGGAGGTGAAATTTACATACGAATCAGAAACTTTTTATAAGAAACTAACTAAAGGATACCCACAGGGTGGACCTTTATCACCACTTCTATGGAATATTTTGCTAATGAATTTGTTGATAAATTTTGAATCAATGAATGCAGATATTATATGTTATGCAGACGACGTTACAATAATTTGCTCGAATAAGACTATTGAAGGGCTAAAAACCGCAAGTGAATACATCTTAAATTATGTGATCCAATGGTGTAATAGAAATAAATTAACGATCAGTACAGAGAAAACTAATTTGCTATACCTGCATAACAGAGAAAAATACCTATTAAGGTTAATAACAATATAATTAGGCCGGTCAAGCAAGTAAAAATTCTGGGAATGAAATTTTCAAATCACAAATGGAAAAATAAAGTTAACTTTACTCCGCATGTAAATGATATTCTGTGTAAGGCAGGGCGTATGAAAAAGTTATTATGTTCACTAATCGGCAATATGTGGGGTTTGGATACTCAAAAGAGGTTAACTTTATATAAAACAATAATAAGGCCTGTACTTACATACGGATCAGAAATTTGGTTTAAATATTTAAACAATCGTTGTAAACAAAAACTGAATTCCATGCAGTACCAGATCATTTTATGGGCAGTTAGAGCATATAAAACCACTTCATCAAACTGTGTGCATAGCTTGGCAAAAATTCCACTCCTAACAGACTATATAGAATCTAGAATAATCAAATATGATATAGCTCAACTGTCCACTGAAGATCTAATTACTTACGAGCCCCATGCTCCAAGTATAGTCAAATCATTCTTACAGGCAAAAATGAAAGAAATTTTGATAATACTAATGAAATTTTCAGAAGCTTTTTCGTATCTGGAATCCCAAGATTTTTCCGTCCAAATTTTTATAATATCCAATTCATTACAGATCATGGTAATTTTGGGAAATATTTGGCAACTATCGGCGCGGTGAAGGAACCAGGATGCTTCTGCGGAGGTGAAATTCAGGACTCGAAACATCTACTTATGAATTGCTCAATTTTCCGGGTTTATAGGGAAAACAAATTTGGTCGTATTGGACAGCTTGATGAATTTGTAGACGATAAAGAGAGGTGTAAAAGTTTTGATCAATTTTGCAAATTTATTTACAACTTTCTTTTAAATTGGAAAGGGAGAGGGAAACTTAGAAGGAAAAGAATTGCGATGCTTGCTTTGTGTGTTTTGCTTTGTTGTTTGTTTTTCTCTTCGGATAATTTATTTTTGGTTAATTATGTAAAATAATGAATTCAACAGAATTGTATATAGCCGATTTATTTTGATGTAGAGAGAGGTATCGACGCAAATATCCCTGAGTTTGGGATATCGCGTTTCATGATGTTAATAAAATTGTTGGCCAAATATCAGGGAACAAGCTAAATCAACGTTTAGTTGATTTCTTTTCCACTAGATGGTGCTCTGCCATCTATAAAGCACATGTACTCCTGGTCAGGATATGCCTTATTTATTTTTAATATCAACACCTGACCTTTTTATTTTTTCCTATTGTTTTTTTTTTCATATTTATATATATACTAGCCGAATGACCCGGGCAACGCCCGTGTTTTACCCGATTGAATGTTTTTATTCAAATACTATTTGTTACAATTATAAATTGGCGCCTTAAATAAATGCATATCCTAATCCTAATCAATCAGTCTTCGGCCGCCTCTGTCACGGATGGCCGGCGCCCTCCTATTGGACGGCTACGATCACGTGTCATCGTTGGCGCGTAGGTGACCTTGAGTGACGTAATGCCCCCTCCCCCCCCCCTGCCGGCGGCGCGCGCCCGTTGGCTGCCGGCGAGCACGTGACCTCCCTGTGCGCGCGCATCCGTGACAGAGGCGGCCGGCCAATGACTGACTGATCAGGAAAGACTCGTGACTATATATATATAACTAGACGAATGGCCCTGGCAACGCCCGGGTTTTACCCGAGTGCGTATATATTTTAAAAATGTTTTAATTAAAATACTATTCGTTACAATTATAAATTGGCGCCGTGGATGTCTCTCTTGTGAAACGTCCCGCCCCAAACTGTGTGTGTCTTGAAAATATAAAAATAAAAATGTGAACGGAAAAATATGTCCAGGGTAGCCTAGTGGTCATGGCATCTGCCCGGTAAGCGGAAGGTCGTGGGTTCGATTCCCATCCCTTGACACTTTTTTATTTTATCCATTCTAACCAAAATCTATCCGTGAACTTCACACAGAGAGAATAAGGCAATTATATAAGTAGATAATCCAAATTGTGCCTTATCACACACTATTTTTTTATTTGGCCTTATTACCTTGTGTTTATAATCTATGACGTAATGCCGGCGGCGCGCGCCCGTTGGCTGCCGGCGAGCACGTGTCCTCCCTGTGCGCGCGCATCCGTGACAGAACCGGCCGCCCATGACGGTCGTGACTATATATATATGGATAATAATAATAATATAATAATAATTATTATTATTATTATTATTATTATCATTAGATAATTATAATGATCATAATGATGATGCGCGCGCATCCGTGACAGAACCCATGACGGTCGTGACTATATATGTTGATCAACACATACATATATAATCAACATATATAGTCACGACCCTCATGGGTTCTGTCACGGATGCGCGCGCATCATCATTATGATCATTATCATTATCTAATGATAATAATAATAATAATAATAACTCGTTGTTAATAATAATTATTATTATTATATTATTATTATTATCCATATATATATAGTCACGACCGTCATGGGCGGCCGGTTCTTTATGGCCATCATCATTATGATCATTATCATTATCTAATGATAATAATAATAATAATAATAAACTCGTTGTTAATAATAATTATTATTATTATATTATTATTATTATCCATATATATATAGTCACGACCGTCATGGGCGGCCGGTTCTGTCACGGATGCGCGCGCACAGGGAGGTCACGTGCTCGCCGGCAGCCAACGGGCGCGCGCCGCCGGCATTACGTCATAGATTATAAACACAAGGTAATAAGGCCAAATAAAAAAATAGTGTGTGATAAGGCACAATTTGGATTATCTACTTATATAATTGCCTTATTCTCTCTGTGTGAAGTTCACGGATAGATTTTGGTCAGAATGGATAAAATAAAAAATGTGTCAAGGGATGGGAATCGAACCCACGACCTTCCACTTACCGGGCAGATGCCATGACCACTAGGCTACCCTGGACATATTTTTCCGTTCACATTTTTATTTTTATATTTTCAAGACACACACAGTTTGGGGCGGGACGTTTTACAAGAGAGACATCCACGGCGCCAATTTATAATTGTAACGAATAGTATTTTAATTAAAACATTTTTAAAATATATACGCACTCGGGTAAAACCCGGGTGTTGCCCGGGCCATTCGTCTAGTATAACATATGTATGAGTACATTTTGTGTAGAAATAGGATTAGTTGACTTTATAAGGTAAACTTATTCATACAGTTTTTATCCCTCGATAGCTCAGTTGACAGAGCGGAGGACTGTAGATGTTACAACGGTGATCCTTAGGTCGCTGGTTCAAATCCGGCTCGAGGGAGTTTTTTTTTTTTTTTTTTTGGTAGATGCGCGCGCATCCGTGACAGAGGCCGATGAGGAGAGACGGTCGTGACTATATATAGGGATATATATATATATTATCTATTTAAAAATCTTAAAATATATAAAGAAAAAATATTCACTCTCTTCTAAGTAGATTTTTCAAAAGCTATATTTTATATATGTCTTCATAAAAATCGTTTCGTAGAGAGAGGATGTTTGCTAGAAAAATATTTCCATCAAATATTCGTTTGGCAAACTTTCACTCGAGTAAAACCCGGGCGAAGCAGGGTACATCCGCTAGTTTTAGTTATAAGTAATAAAAGAAATTAATTGAAAATGGGGAATTATATATAACGGTGTTTCATGAAATGTGATATATGAAAAATATTACTTTTAATTCAAATTTATAAATTTATTAAAATTTAATAATCATTTTATTCAGATTTACAAATAAAATATATTTATTCAGTTTTACAAATAAAACATATTTATTCCAATCAAATAAAAAATATCTTGTAAGCATTTTAAGCATTAGTACCTTTTAATATACTGCAGTGCAAACCCTAATTTCACAATTTAATTATTAACACATTTGAATTTTTTCAAAACATGGACTATGAAATGAATAGACATCATGGGCACTCAGAGAATATGACTGAATTATTTGATACATCAACTTTCAATAATCCCGAGATTTGTTTTATATTCTATGTGGTAATTATTATATTATTTATAATTAAACACTTTCTGTAACGTGCCTCGAAAAACAAAAGAATGCAAAAACTACTCAAGAATGTAAAGGATTCTCAAGACAATGAATGTTCCATCTGTATAAACTATCAAAGAAAGAAAATATATTGCAGTCTACCCTGCACTCATGTCTTCCACAAGGCTTGCATCAAAAAATGGCTATCCAAGAATTCCACGTGTCCAATCTGTAGATTCGATCTGTACGAACCTGAAACAGAACAAGCCCAACCATCTGATTCCTGTGTTGTGACAGTCCCTCAGTAACACACTTAATTTTTAATGCAATTAAACATCCCTTGAAAGAATTCTTGAAAAACACGGCTATCTTGGAGTCCCCTTCATTGGAGAAGTAGTATAGCAGTTCTATTTTTATTTTACAAAGGTGATCGTACATGAAAGACTTTTTGGTGTATATATATATATATCTATTCAAATATTTCATTAAATTATAATTTTTGTTTATGTATATTACAGAGGGTGTTTCCTTTCAAATGAAACGATTTCAAACGTCCGTTAGAACTTTATTTTTCGAACGTGAATTTTTTTCATGTGTTCTATGTGCTTCCCCTTCTTCTTGGCTATCTCCCTGCATCGGACTTTCCAAGCTGCGAACACTTCCTTGACTTTGGAGAGCGAAACATTCGACCACTCCTCTTGTGCGGCTTTCCAAAGTCCGGCCTCAGTTTTGGGACGTCGGTTGAAGAGCCGTTGTTTCAACATACCGAACCCGTAAAAATCCAGTGGGCTGGCGTCGGGAGACTTCACTGGAATGTCCGAGTTCCTGATAAAATTTAGGCCTAGGGTGTCCTTCATTTCTTGTAGGAACTGTTGGGTTTTGTTGGAGGTATGGGAAGAGGCTTTGTCGTGATGAAGGAACACTTTGTCCATTTCCCCTGGGTAAAGGTCCTTCAGTTGTTCGATGACAGGTTTCAGAACGCATTCTATATAGAATTCTGAGTTCACCTTCACCTTCGATGGAACCTTTATGAGCGGAAGGACTCCACGGCCAGTCATTACCCCGACAACCATGAAACCTTTAGGAAAAGTTTCGGAGCATTGGTGAACCCAATTATCCGGGACCTGATTGCCTCTTTTGATGTAACAGATCTTCCGGATTCCATTGCAATACGTCACATACATCCATGCTTCATCCAATGTTGCAGTATATTCCGATCTGGAACCGGCCAGGTGTTCCTCGTAGAGCTTCCGGGCATTCGTTGCACGGTTTTTCATGTGGAAAGGGGTGAGCTTGTGAACCTTGCCTTTTCGTCGGGTATCCAGTTCCAAATCTTTGTGAATGATGTTATTTATCGTTTTTAGCGATGTTCCACACATTCTGGAAAGTTGGCGCTGAGATGGTGGATTTTCAGTAGTTGCTAGCCGCTTTACCTTGGAAACCGTGGCGGGGGTCCGCACCGGACGTGGTCGATCGACTTGAAATTTTTGCCCATTGGATTCAGCTTCCCTTTTCTTTCCGATGCCATTTACTACCATACATATTGTAGCTTTGCCAACATCTAGTCCTTCTGCTTTTAGCTTTTTCACTATGACGCTATAACTGTTTCCTTCTTTGGAAAGCCGCACAAGAGGAGTGGTCGAATGTTTCGCTCTCCAAAGTCAAGGAAGTGTTCGCAGCTTGGAAAGTCCGATGCAGGGAGATAGCCAAGAAGAAGGGGAAGCACATAGAACACATGAAAAAAATTCACGTTCGAAAAATAAAGTTCTAACGGACGTTTGAAATCGTTTCATTTGAAAGGAAACACCCTCCGTATTTTAAAAATGAGAGATTTCTGTTGATTTTTTATTATCATATGCTATGGTAATGCAGACGTGGTTAAAATCTTGAAAGTATTATAAAAATAGTAAAGATTAGAAATATAGCTTTAATTGAGCTTATGGGATATATAAAAACATAATTTTATAAAAGTACTGCCTGGCTTAAGCGGTAAGAGTTTTTAAAAAATGGGAAATTTATTTACATAATGTACAAAAGGTTTGAGCCGGCCATCGGGAAACAACAACAACAAAAAATATTCATAACATATATATAGTCTAATAAAAACATCTGGTTTAAATCACATAAATAGGTACCGCTCAGCAAGAGCAACCTAGTTCATGATAATTGAACAATGAATAATATGTGAAGATTATTCACATATTTAACAAATTTTAACGCGGAATTTAATCCCGGTTCATGACTGTCGGGAATCGAGCGTGTTACCCTCTCATTCACCGACTTGTTTTTTTGTTATTAATAAAAACATAGTCTCTCTCGTGTATATCCATATATATATAATTGAATACTTGGGCATGTTTATACCAGGTCGGTTTCTCTAAACGGATTAACCAATTTGGTTGAAGTTCTGCACATATATGTAAAAAGGTGCATGAAAACTAATAGTACATTCGAAATTTTATATTACAATTAATCAGATTGATGTGGTTCAAATTACTCATTCTTAGGTTAGAAAATTATTATAAAATATAATCAATATATTTGACCTATTTATATGAACTTTGCCATAATATGTCACAAACCCGACACAAAAATCAATTGAATATCTGAAGCTTGAAAATTCATATAAATAATAATACTACATTTAAAAGGTTTTTATTGAAATGCGCTAAAATTAGGGGGGAAAACTCTTTCAGCTCCAACCATTGAACATTTAGGTTTATTTAATTAAAAAGGCATATATTGGACCAAAATATATTTTTTACCAATATTTCAGTTAGCTAAACGCCAACCTTTTTCAGGATATTATAACATATTTAGGTTTATATGTGTCTTAAACGTCGCACATTGTTTATTTGTTTGGATTTGTTCTTTTTACCTTTGCTTACCAATACCATACCTTTATTTCTGTGTTTTCTCTAATTCTTACTTTGTTTGATTCTTTAAATTTATACGATAGCTTTAGAATATTTTTTCTCTCCTTATAGCATACATAACAATTATCTATGCGTGTTCAATCTTTATAAAGGGGGGTATAGAGAATGAACATTCAATCTAATTGATATGAAGCATCAAAACTTAAATTCCTAAACTTCCTTATTTAACAGAAATAACAGGTACTGGTCCACATATATAATACTTAAATAAAAAAAAAAAAGGATAGATAGGACTACATATAGAATATACGGTGCCGTTAGGACCAATTCAAATAAATTGATGATGTGAGTTATTATGGGAAAGCATTTTCACCATCTTCAGACAAGGGACTTATGTCTTTGTCTGATGAAGCTGATATTTCCATTTATGGTATGACGCACATTCTTAACTTGTTTGAATTTAATCGTACTTTCTTGTAGTTCCAATTAATCCTTATCCTCTCGTACTACTAATATCTTATAATATTCCTGCAGTCCTATTATTTAGAGTGTATGAACACAATTTGGACCATAATCTGAACCTACCAACATCAGACAAAGTTTATTTTTCTATGTTCTTTAATGTTAGATTTCCTGTTCCCTTGTCGACGCACATTGTTAAAGGCTTGGGATATGATCATATTTTCCTGTATTTGTAATAATCATTTAACTGTATTACTAATTTTTCATCAGTCTCTTACAGTCCTTATACCCGAAAAGAATAAACACAATTTGATTTAAAGTTTAACACTAAGGCATAAGTATGTATCAATCTGATTAAGTCTAGGGAACTGAATAAATTTAACTTCTGAACTGAAAAAAAAACATTTTTTGAATTAGGTTTGAAAGTGCAGAAGATGATACTTGCTCAGTTCATTAGTTGATTTATGTAGTATCTAAGGCTCATCTATTACCCTATCTCCGTTCCAATCTAAATTTGCTTTCTATTTGGTCGAAGAGTAATGGTTTGGCAGTAATGGAGTAAGGGCCGAAACTGCTGCTCAGGTCTTCATCTGAAGAGGCCCGCCTGAGTACCATCCTCTTTCCATCTGGTCTAACCGTTATGGTTTTCATCTGGTCTAACCCTTAAGGTTTTCATCCTTCCTAATTTAATATATCATCTTATATCGTGTCCTCCACATTTACACTAGATTGTCTTTAAAATAAGCTTATAAAAAAAGCACACAAAAAAAAATCACAAAAATCTATATTTTTTCATCAAGACAGAAAATAGAGCAAAAAATACTTCTCTCTCTCTCTAATTAGCTTTATTTTATATTTGGAAAATTATTATCATGGTTCTGTCTTTGCTCTTCTCTTTAAAACTTTCTCTTCGCTTATTCCTTTTTCACCCAGCCTATGATGCGTAACTGCCGATTCTTTGATGGTGTTACTTTTTTTTTCTTTTTTTTTAATATAATCGAACTAATTATTTATTACAAAAAATAAAAAAATAAAACCTCACACATTTAAATTAAATAAAAATATATCAATCTTAAAATTTTCATAACTATACTATATATATATATATATATATATGAAAACACATTCTAATTACTTGGTTCATTTTGAAATACATTAAGTTCGAAATTATAATAATCTTTCCCACTTCTCTTTTGACTCTTATATTCCAACTAGCCGAATGACCCGGGCAACGCCCGTGTTTTAACCGATTGAGTGTTTTTATTCAAATACTATTTGTTACAATTATAAATTGGCGCCTTAAATAAATGCATATATTAGTTAATAACTATAGCCTATGTGCTTTATTTGTCTATGTACTGTTGGCTTCCGTTGGCGTCTCTTACTGGGAAAAAGAAAGAGAGGATTCCATTTAGTTATTAACTAATATATGCATTCATTTAAGGAACGACCCGCTCCAACACAATAGTTACAAAAACCAAAAGGCGAGTGGGGGAGGGGCATGATGGGGGGGGGGGGCAAAGGTGGCGTGATCGTAGCCAACCAATAGGAGAGTGTCATTCCAAAAAAAAGCAAACGGTGACAGAGAGGAAAATTATTAAGAACGCATGACGCTCGTAACTGTATATAGAATTGTTTATTCGCAGTATCTGAAATGTTTATTTTTCTTTATTTTTAGTGCATTTAAATATAAGTAATATAAGATTATAATATGAGATATACTGTATATAATAATCTCTTTACTATCTTTATATATATAAACTAGCTGAATGACCCGGGCAACGCCCGGGTTTTACCCGATTAAATGCTTTTATTCAAATACTATTCGTTACAATTATAAATTGTGGCCGTGGATGTCATTCTTGTGAAACGTCCCGCTCCAAACTTTGTGTCTGAGAAGCGATATTTTTATAAAGAGATGATCTGGCCTTGTGTCTTTTGCTCGAATGAATGTTTTTCTGTTAGAATTTTGTTCCTGCATACTAAAAATGAACTGGATTCACCCATGGTCTCTGCTTTTTGGAATTTTTCCGGATATTATTTTGTATCTGATAATCAAATATGATACAGCAATATTGTCATAATCATCTTCTGACTAAAAAAAAACAACTATTTTTGCCCAGAACCTGTCAAATGCTTATAAAAAATGGCCATATTTGGGTATTTATTCCATTCACAAAAGCAAACGGTGACAGAATTGTTGATTGATTGTTGATTATAACTCTGATAGTTGTATATTTTAATGTCAACGTATGTATATATTAAAAACAAATTAGGCATATCCTGACCACTAACCATTTATATGGCAGAGCGCCATCTAGTGGAACAGAAATCAACTAAACGTTGATTTAGCCTGTTCCTTGATATGTTTGTCAGCTATTCACGTCCTCAATACGCAACTAATATGGCTGAAATGTTAATACATAGAGTTAAGCAAATTAAAATTAACCAAGTACTGGGCAAAAATACTTATTTTTGAGTCAGAAAATGAATATGACAATATTGCTGCATCATGTTTAATTGTTAAAACTTTTTTTTTCGGGGGAATATTCACTGAAGCAGATCATGGGCGAAGCCCGACCATCATTTTCAGTATGTAGGAAAAAGATTCTAACAGTATAAAACATTTACTCGAGCAGAAGACGGAGGAGGCTGTGTCATCTCTATATTAAAACAAGAGTTCAAAGGCATCTCTCTGTTTGTTTGCTTTTGTCATACTATTTTCAATTAAAAATACAAATAAAATTATAAATTTAACAAGAATATATGTTTAAATGAAGAAGTTATTTAAAGCCTATTCAAATTGAACCCATATCAAATTTACATATTTTATGGTAGAAAATGATGGATAGATATGAAGGGATTTTTAACCCAAGAATTTAAAAATATTCAAATATCATAATAATTTACTTATTTTGAAGTCAGAAAATGTGATGCCAATATTGCTGCATCATGATTAGCAATATGATGCTTTCTTATTATAATATTAGAACATTGGCCCATTCTATGAACAGGTCTAGATGGCAGCCTGTTCTAAGGCTTATCAAAGTATATCTAAGTAAATCTAAGTAAAGATTATCTAAGTAAAGCAGATAACATAAAGTTATTGTGAGAGTATATGTTTTTTATTAATAGATGTTTAACTCTACTTAAAGTGAATATTGTGAAATCGGATTATCAGGAAATAATGTTTAACATAAAGTTTTATCATTTTCACAATATATGTAATGGCATCTGAAACTACACTTGCATTGTTTATTGGACTAAGCGAGTGCTAAACGTTTCCTACTTCTATGTGATCTATGTGGAAGCATATTTATCTTTAATTTAAAATTTTGAAATGCAATTTGAAAATTTGTCCTTTTCTAGTCATTATAAAAACCCCGAAGTCTGAATATTTGTCAACTTGCATTGTCATTAGGTTCTGAGAAAGTCTACAAAATTTCAGATTTCTACGTGTGCTCTAGAAGTATAATAAAAATCGATTACAAGATTTGTGGAGAGATAAATAAACTGGTGATATATATATTCCAAAACATTTTATATATTTATATGTTAAGTGTTTTTGTATGTGTGTTTGTACGAGAGATTTCGCTTAAAATATCTCATATTTATGTAAAATAATGGAGATAAACGAATAGACTATAAACCAAAAAAATCGATATTGGTATAAATTATAATATTTATCATATACTAGCGGGTGAACCCGGCTTCGCCCAGGTGTTATTGGAGTGAGAGTTTTCCTAACGAATATTTGATAAAAATTATTTTCTAGAAAAATCCTCTCTCTACTAAATTGATTTTATTAAGCCATATATATAAATATATATATTTCAATCTTTATAAAATAAAAAGGCATATATTGGATTGGACAATTAAATCTTTAGATAATAATTTTTCAATATCTATCTATATATATATAAATGAATGTATGTGTGTGTGTGTCCTTTATGCCTGACCAAACCACTCATTGGAACGCTATGAAACTTTGGGAAGTTATTTAGTATAGTACTGGGAAGGTTTCTAGCAAATAAAATTTTTGAAATAACTTTTCGCCTAAAAATAATCAATATAAATATTCTAATTTATCTGGTATAATTCAACAATCTGCTCTAAATATTATCATGATGATACGATGATTTTGTAATGTAGAAAATTAGAAAAGACAAAATTCAGGATGACACGGCAATTTATTTGAGACAAGAATAATGATACAATTCCAAGGCAAGATACTATTCCTTTAACTTCCAATTACCGAGGGAACTAATTAATGTTGATTTTATTCAACTTATCGAGTATTTTTCAAGGGACCGGGAAAAAATGTTCTCTTTATCTAGAGATTCGTTAGACAAACCTTTACTCGGGTAAAACCCGGGCGAAGCCGGGTACATCCGCTAATAATAAAATAATTATTCAATCAAATGCATGCCTATTTATTTAATAAATATCTATATATATATAAATCAATGTTTGTATGTTTGTTTGTTTGTATGTCCGGTATACAAATTCGCAGTAGTTCACTAATTCAAACCAAAATTTCCATTCATAGGGAAAAATACGGTGAAGACGAAAGGCTATTTAAAAAATATATATATATCAATTATTAAAACTATATATTCAAATTATTCTACTTAGCTCACAAACAGCGCCCTCTATCAAAGATTAGATTAAATTATGCTGATGCAAACAAATAGATAATGCTAATAACAAACAATTATTTAAAAAATTCTTATCTAAATATATATCACTCGGGTAGATATGCACACGGGTCAATCCTGGGGCGAAGCCCGGGTCACCCGTCTAGTATTTTATAATAATCAATTCAGAAGACAGGGGATATTTTCTGGAAATTATTTTTTGGATGTTTATAAAGATATATATAAATAAATATTGACATTTTGATAGAGAGAGATATGATATGCCACACTATGATCTCAGCCAAAAGGCCGAGAAGCGATATTTTATATAGAGAGATGACCTGGCTTCGTGTCTTCTGTTCGAGTGAATGCTTTGATGTTAGAATTTTGTTCCTGCCTACTAAAAATGAACTGGTTTCGCCCGTGGTCTGTTTTATGGAATTTTCCTTGAAATAATTTTGTTTCTAATAATTAAGCATGATACAGCGGTATTGTCATCATCATTTTCTGAATAAAAAAAACAACTATTTTTTCTCAGAACTTGATCAAATTCAATTTTTCTTAGCTAAAAATGCGACAATAAACTAGTCCAGATTTTTCTCTATATCCTTTTAAAATTCATCTAGATTAGGTCCTTATTGAAGATTTGTATAGCTGACAAATATATTTTATCTTATATCTATATTAATAAAATGGAAATTTCATAAGTGGTGTTCGCTAAAAACTTTCGTTGCAATGCATCAATTTCGACCAAATTTTCAACATTTATGTAAAACGAGATGGAGCAGGTTTTGCTTAACATCAAAATATTTTTCCTAACTTTAACATACATAACTTTGCTGTTATCGATAAAATTCAAAAAAATCAACAGAGTTAAAGTGTTTACAATTTCAAAAGTGTTTACTTTGCGCTTCTTGCAAAATTAGTTCTAATCTTTTATATATATATATATGTATTTAATTTTAATAATAACTTTTATACATGGTAAGATACTTTTGTTTTATAGTTTTCATATTTTATACCGAAAAAAGTTGAAGCCTTACTTGATGAGATCAATTTTATATTTTAGATAAATTTTTAGGCTAATTTATAATAAAATATATATGCTATTTCTAACTTACGTGGTTAGTATTTTTATAAGACTAAGGTAATTTATATTATTTTTTACAAATTTGAGGTTATTTCTATTTTTTTCACTGAAAAGCTAGAAATTTCATTCATGTGCTCAATTTTATGTCTTTTTTGAGGACCTTAACAAAATTTTTAATTAATTGTTTAGATATTTTAATAACAGAATTATTTGTGGTGTTTTCCACTTATATGGGTTGTTTTGTAAAAAAAATTGGGTTATTTCTCTTTTTTTTTTCACTAAAAAGCTTGAAATTTCATTAATGTGCTCAATTTTATGTCTTTTTTGAGGACCTTAACAAAATTTTAATTAATTGCTTAGATATTTTAAAAGTAGATTATTTATGTTGTTTTCAACATATATGGGTTGTTTTGTAAACAAATTTTGGATTATTTCTTTTTTTTTCACTAAGATGCAAGATATTTTATTGGTATGTTTATGTGATTGTCATTATGAGGCCCTTCTCAAATATTTTTTAAGAAATTTTTATTTACTTATTTAGATCTTTCAAATACAAATTATTTGTAGTATTTATAACATATAGGTGTTGTGTTTTTAAAAATATTTGGGTTTTTTTATTATTAATCGCAAAAAAGAGCAAGCAATTTCATTGTGTTCAATTATGGGTCATTTTGAGGTCCTTTTTTAAATTTTCTTATGGAATTTTTTAATTATTGCTTTGATCTTTTAAATACAGTTTATTTATTATATTTTCTACATATATGGGTTGTATCTAAAAAATAGGTTATTTATATTTTCAAATAAGCAAGGGATTTCTTTTACGGATTCATTTATTTGTCTTTTTGAAGTCCTTTTTCAAATTTTTTTAAAGATATTTTAATTTATTTGATTAAATATTTTATATTTAGAGATTATTTATAGTTTTTTATAACATATAGGGGTTGTATTTTGTATTTTAGAAAATTATTTCTATTTTTTACCTCAAAAAAGCATGCTTTTTCATTGCTGTATCCAGCGGTTGGTCTATTTTTGAAGCTATTTAATGATAACTGGTTTTGTACATTAATTTTTTGGTAATAATATTATTATTTTAGTTTTTGAAATCTTTTTAACATATCTGAAGGTTATTTTTTGAATAAAAAAATTAAAAATTTTGATTTTTACCTCAAAAAGACAGGAAATTTCATTTATTTGTCTTTTTGAAGTCCTTTTTCAAATTTTTTTTGAAGATATTTTAATTTATTTGATTAAATATTTTATATTTAGATTATTTATAGTTTTTTTCTAACATATAGGGGTTGTATTTTGTATTTTAGAAAATTATTTCTATTTTTACCTCAAAAAAGCATGCTTTTTCATTGCCGTATCCAGTGGTTGGTCTATTTTTGAAGCTTTTTAATGATAACCGGTTTTGTGCATTAATTTTTTGGTAATAATATTATGATTTTAGTTTTTTTGAAATCTTTTTAACATATATGAAGGTTATTTTGAATAAAACATTTAAAAATTTTGATTTTTACCTCAAAAAGACAGGAAATTTTTATGCTTTGTTTAGAAATTGCTGGTTTTGAAGCTTTTGTTATTAATCTCAATCTAAATTTTTTTTCAGAATATGCCTCGCCACAGCCGACGTTTACTTGGTAGGAATACGGCTGCTTCCAGGAGATATAGGAATGCTAGAGCTATTGAGACACCACTTCAAAGTGAGACGCGTCGTGCGCTTCGCCGTCTTAGGTATTCTGAAGCCCGCGTCGCAGCTACACAAACTATGCAAGTTCCTGTTCAGCGTATTCAGCTTTGAACTCATAAGCCGTTTTCAGGTTTGCAGTATAATGCCCATATTGATTATAAAGCTGATTCATCTGTCAATATAGGCCAAATGTCTCGGGTATGCCAGTTTTGCTCTGCTTTGAGATTTAAAGATGATGTAATGTAATAGAAACAAAATAAACCTCATCCTACCTAATATACATTACTTCTGAGGATTAAAGATTTTGATTTGTGTTGAGAATTTTGCATGCATTTCTCTATTTCTTTTCTTATCTTGCAAAGCTAATGGATTGTTAGGTTGCTTATTTTTGACTCGCCAATTTGTTTAGTGATAAAGTGGTATAGCGTTCTTTTTCAGAGCATCACCCTACAAAAAAATTACCTGACCTTTCCTAATATTCAGATAGATTTATTATATCAACATACTAGACTACAAACATTCCCTCGAGTAAAACCCGGGCGGAGCCGGGTACACCCGCTAGTATATATATATATATATGAGAAAACGATAGAGAGAGAGAGAGAAAAATAATATATTTTTTTATACATTTAGTTTATTTTTACTTCACTACATGGCGTTCTGCCATCTAAAAAGCACTTGTGCTTTTGGTCAGGATATGCCTTCATTATTTTTAATATCAACACCTGACCTTTCATTTATTTTTTTTCTATTGTTTTCTCATGTGCTAAGCGTATTTATGCAAGTTTGGCCTTAAATACCCATTTCTTGGTTTTTCAAGAAGCCTCTGGGACCATTTTTGGTACAGCCTCCTACACGTAGACGAGCGCCAAAAGCGCGAAACGCGTTCGTGGATGGCTTTTCTAGATTTATCAAGAAATTGGGTTGGCCAAATATCACGGAGCAAATTAAATGAACCTTTAGTTTATTTTTGCTACACTAGATGGCGCTCTGCCATCTAAAAACTACATGTGCTTTTGGTCAGGATATGCCTTCATTATTTTTAATATATATATAATAGATATATGAAAAATATTACTTTCAATATACAAATTCATATATTTCTTAAGATTTAATAATATTTATAATCATAGTTACAGATAAAACAATTTTATTCCACAATTAAATAAAAATATCTTGTAAGCATTTTTTATGCATTAGTACCTTATAATATGCTGAAGCGCAAAATCTAATATCAGAATTTTTTTATTAACACATTTGATAAATTTTTAAAACATGGACTTCGAAATAAATAGACATCATGGGCATTCAGAGAATATGACTGAATTATTTGATACATCTTTCAATAATAACGTGGGTTGGTATATATTCTATGGGGTGATTATAATTTTTTTTATAATTAAATACTTTCTGAAGCTTGCCTCGAAATACAGAAGAATGCAAAAACTACTCAGGAATGTGGAGGATTCTCAAGACAACGAATGTTCCATCTGTATGGATGATCAACGAAATAAAAGATATTGCAGTCTACCCTGCACTCATGTCTACCACAAGGCTTGCATCAAAAAATGGCTATCCAGGAATTCCACGTGTCCAATCTGTAGATTTGATCTGTACGAACCTGAAACAGAACAAGCCCAACCATCTGATTCCTGTGTTGTGACAGTCCCTCAGTAACACACTTAATTTTTAATGCAGTTAAACATCCCATGAAAGAATTCCTGACAAACACGGCTATCTTGGGGTCCCCTTCATTGGAGATGTAGTATATCAGTTCTATTTTTATTTTACAAAGATGATCGCTCATGAAAACACTTTTTACTGTATATATATCAATTCAAGTATTTCATAAAATTATAATTTTTGTTTATATATTGTCTAATAAATTCCAGTTCCACAAAATCCTTTTATTAGGTGCCGCTCAAAAAGAGCAACTTAGATCATCATATTTACAATATACTGTGGGGGATGGTTATGTACAGGGGTTAATTTACAATTATAATTTATATTGATGTCGTTGGGCTCAGATTCTCAGGTCCTTGGGGATATTGTTCTTGAGAAGGTTTTGTCTGGCTTGTTTGATATTCAAGGTGGGGTCTAATAAAACATACTCTCTCTCTCTAGTATATCCATATTATATAATTGAATACTTAGGTATGTTTATATAGGTCGGTGTCTCTAAACGGATTAACCTATTTGGTTGGAATTTTGCACACATATGTAAAAAGGTATGTGAAAACTAATAGTACAATCAAAACTTTAGATTACAATTAATCAGATTGATGTGGTTCAAATTACTCATTCTTAGGTTAGAAAATGATTATAAACTATAATCAATATATTTAACCTATTTATATGAACTTTGCCATAATATGTCACAAATCTGTCGCAAAATCAATTAAATATCTGAATCTCATTGAAATATATATTTTGAAAATAATTAATATTAATATTTCAAAAGGTGTTTATTGAAATGCGCTAAAATTAGGAGGAAAAACTCTTTCAGCTTCAACCGTTGAATATTTAGGTTTATTTAATTAAAAAGGCATATATTGGATCGAAATATAATATATTTTAACAATATATCAGTTGGCTGAACGCCAACCTTTTTCAAGGTATTATAACATATTACCATATTTAGGTTTATGTGTCTAAAATAAAAGCGGTGGCAAACGATCATCATATATTGAGTTAAGAAGTACACTTTTTAGTTAAACAACTTCCAAGTACTTGCTTCATTTTGAAATACATTAAGTTAGAAATTCATAATGATCTTTCCCACTTCTTTTTTGACTCTTATATTCCAGTTGTTTAATGGCAGTAGCTGCAATATTTATTTTCCCTTTATTTTAGTTCATTTAAACATATGTAATATAAGATAATAATATGAGATCTATAATAATCTCTTTATTTTCTTTATATATATAAATGTCAACGTATGTATATATCTATATATATCTTCTCTATATATATAAAAATGTATGTTTGTTTGTCTGTCTGTATGTCCGGTATACAAATTCGCAGTAGTTTACTAATTCAAACCAAAATTTCCATACATAGGTAAAAAAATACGGGGAAGACGATAGGCTATTTAAAAATATATATAAATCAATTATTAAAACTATATATTTTTAGTCAGAAAATGATGATGACGATATTGCTGTATCATGTTTGATTATCAGATACAAAATTATATCTGGAAAAATTCCAAAAAGCAGAGACCACGGGTGAAACCAGTTCATTATTTTGTACGCAGGAACAAAATTCTAACAGAAAAACATTCATTCGAGCAGAAAACAAAAGCCAGATTATCTTTCTATAAAAATATCGCTTCTCAGACACAAAGTTTGGAGCGGGACGTTTCACAAGAGTGACATCCACGGCGCCAATTTATAATTGTAACGAATAGTATTTGAAAATCAAAATAATATAATTTTCAAATATCGTTGTGAAAATTTACATAATTATTTTTATATTTTAAAAACACACAAAGTTTGGAGCGGGACGTTTCACAAAAGTGACATTCACGGTGCTAATTTATAATTGTAACGAATAGTATTTGAATAAAAACATTTAATCGGGTAAAATTCATTCGGCTAGTTAAAAATAAATTAGACGTATCCTGACCACTAACCATTTAGATGGCAGAGCGCCATCTAGCGGAACAGAAATCAACTAAACGTTGATTTAGCCTGTTCCTTGATATGTTTGTCAGCTATTCACGTCCTCAATACGCAACTTATATGGCCGAAATGTTAATACATAGAGTTAAGCATATTAAAATTAACCAAGTACTGGGCAAAAATACTTATTTTTCAGTCAGAAATAAATATGACAATCATTCTAAATATGACAATATTGCTGTATCATGTTTAATTGTTAAAACTATTTTTTTTTTCGGAGAATATTCACTGAAGCAGATCACGGGCGAAGCACGACCATCATTTTCAGTATGTAGGAACAAGATTCTAATGGCAAAAAACATTTACTCGAGCAGAAGACGGACGAGGCTATGTCATCTCTATATATAAAACAAAAGTTCAAAGGCATCCTTGTTTTTTTTTTTTTTTTCAGACTCTTTTCAATTAAAAATACAAATAAAATGATTAATTTAACAAGAATATATGTTTAAATGAAGAAGCTATTCAAATTAAACCCATATCAAATTTACATATGTTATGCTAAAAAGTGGTGTTAGATATGAAGGGACTTTAACCCAAGAATTTAAAAATATTCAAATTTCATGATTATTTACTTATTTTGTACGGAAAATGTGATGCTAATATTGCTACATCATAATTAACAATATGATGCTTTCTTATTATAATATTAGAACATTGGCCCATTCTATGAACAGGTCTAGATGGCAGCCTGTTCTAAGGCTTATCAAAGTATATCTAAGTAAATCTAAGTAAAGCAGATAACATAAAGTTATTGTGAGAGTATATGTGTTTCATTAAAAGATGTTTAACTCTACTTAAAGTGAATATTGCTGAAATCGGATTAACAGGAAATAATGTTTAACATAAAATTTTATCATTTTCACAATATATGTAATGTCATCTGAAACTACACTTGCATTGTCATTGGACTAAGCGAGTGCTAAACGTTTCCTACTTCTATGTGATCTATGTGGAAGCATATTTATCTTTAATTTAAAATTTTGAAATGCAATTTGAAAATTTGTCCGTTTCTAGTCATTATAAAAACCCCGAAGTCTGAAAATTTGTCAACTTGCATTGTCATCAGGTTCTGAGAAAGTCTACAAAATTTCAGATTTCTACGTTTTCCAGAAGTATACTTGTGATGTTCTATTTGAAAGAACGAGTAAGAATGAATAAGAGAAGATCCTAAGCAAAAGAAATTCTACTTTATTGCCTTTTTTGACCTATATATAAATATCGCGCTTCTCGAAGACATGCAAATTCTCCATCCTTTTAAAGAAACAAAATGTAAATATACAAATATACAGAATATACAAATATACAAAATAAAACAATACCATGCAAATATCCCAAGGTATGCGACAATACTAAAAATCGATTACAAGATTTGTGGACAGATAAATAAACTGGTGATATATATATTCCAAAACATTTGTATATTTATATGTTAAGCGTTTTTGTATGTGTGCTTGTACGATTTCGCTGGAAATATCTCATATTTAGGTGAAATTTTGGAGATAAACGAATAGACTATAAACCCAAATATCGATAATGGTATAAATTATAATATTTATCATATACTATCGGGTTTACCCGGCTTCGCCCAGGTATTACTGGAGTGAGAGTTTTCCTAACGAATATTTGATCAAAATTATTTTCTAGCAAACATCCTCTCTCTACTGAATTAATTTTATGAAGCCATATTTATAAATACACCTATCCCCCGATTTACACGGTAGATACGTTCCTGAGAAAAACGTGTAAATCGAAAATTAAAAATTTTCGCGAAATTTTTATGCGAAGAAATACAGACACAGTGTGCGTGTGCAGCAAGTCAGCACATAAGCTCGGGATACCTCGTGAGATGTGTACACAGCGCATCTGTTCAATCACAGTAGCATTTAGTATAGTGCGATAAAAACAAAAAAAAAAACATATTCGGAAAACCGTGTAAAAGCGAAAACATGTAAAACAGGTACCGTGTAAATCGGGAGATAGGTGTATATATTTTTTGGAAAATAGATCAATAAATATTTCAATCTTTATAAAGTAAAAAGGCATATATTAGATTGGATAATTTAATCTTTAGATAATAATCTATCTTAATCTATATATATAAAATTGAATGTCTGTCTGTTTGTCTGTACTCTATAGATTCAAAAACCATACATCCAATCGCCGTGAAATTTTGGGATATTATTAGGTATATCACCGGGAAGGTTTTTGAAAAATAATTTCATGAATATCTTGAATATCCTTAGAGTTATTTGCAGATTTGTAGATTTAACTCGCAAGCAGCGCCCCCATTGTGACGATGATAACAAGTTTTCTTTAACTAAGTTTGTTATCTTAAATATTATTTATCAAAAGTAAGATTATCTCAGGATGACACGGCAATGTGACACGGGAAAAAATGTTCACTAGATAAAACAATGATTTTCTAATGTAGAAAATTAGGAAAGACAAAATTCAGGATGACACGGCACACAGGGACCGGGAAAAAAATGTTCACTTTATCGAGAGATTCAAATTTACGAGTTTCAAATTATCAAAATATATCTTTTTTTTTTTAAATAAGTTTTTAGAGAATTGTTTTAACAAATGTTCGCTAGACAAACCTTTACTCGGGTAAAACCTCGGGCGAAGCCGGGTACGTCCGCTAGTTATTCAATATAACAAAATAATTATTCAATCAAATGCATGCCTTTTTATTTTATAAATATATTTTATAATAATCAATTCAGAAGAGAGGGGATATTTTCTGGAAATTATTTTTTGGATGTTTATAAAGATATATATGAATAAATATTGACATTTTGATAAAGAGAGATATGATATGCCACACTATGATCTCAGCCAAAAGGCCGAGAAGCGATATCTATATATATAAAAATGAATGTTTGTATGTTTGTTTGTTTGTTGGTTTGTATGCACGGTATACAAATTCGCAGTAGTTCACTAATTCAAACCAAAATTTTCATACATAGGTAAAAATAACGGGGATGACGATAGGCTATTTTAAAAAATATATAAATCAATTATTAAAACTATATATTCAAATTATTCAACTTGGCTCACGAGCAGCGCCCTCTATCAAGTACTAAAAGGTTATAAATACGTTTAAAATCTAAATCTTCTCAATATTTTATTAATAATAGTTCGCTTAATAACACATATAATATAAATATTTTTATAATAACTGCTCTAATTTGAAATATTTGGTAGGTTTTATTTATTTATATATTTTCAATTTTAGATATAACTGATCTAATTCGCCGTTTAAAATAACTAATATAGTTCGCTTAATAACACATATAACATAAATATTTATATAATAACTTCTCTAATTTGAAATATTTGGTAGGTTTTATTTATTTATATATTTTCATTTTAGATATAACTGATCTAATTCGCCGTTTAAAATAACTAAAATAGTTCGCTTAATAACACATATAATATACATATTTATATAATAACTGCTCTAATTTGAAATATTTGGTAGGTTTTATTTATTTATATATTTCCAATTTTAGATATAACTGATCTAATTCGCCGTTTAAAATAACTAATATAGTTCGCTTAATAACACATATAATATACATATTTATATAATAACTGCTCTAATTTGAAATATTTGGTAGGTTTTATTTATTTATATATTTTCATTTTTAGATATAACTGATCTAATTCGCCGTTAAAAATAACTGCTCTAATTCGAAATATTTGGTATATTTTATTTGTGTTCACTCTATTTCAATTTATTTGAAGTATTATAATTTCCATGTTTCAAAAACCTATTTCAAAAAGGTCGTTAGAAATATCTAAGGCCTGAAATAGCTTTACATGCGAATATGTTTGCTGCCAAGCGTAGCTTAATGGTTAGGTGTGCGGCTTCGTGTTTCCACAACCTTTGTTCGAAACTAAGCCTGGGTGATTTTTTTTTTCTTTTATATTTTTGAAGCAAAGTTTTTTTTTACGGTACCAAAATTTCCATACATAGGTAAAAAAATACGAGGAAAACGATAGGCTATTTTAAATTATATATAAATTAAATATTAAAACTATACATTCAAAATATTCTACTTGGCTCACGAACAGCGCCCTCTATCAAGGTTATAAATACGTTTAAAATCGAAATCTTCTCAAAATTTTATTAAAAATAGTTCGCTTAATATTTAAAATACTTGATCTAAATCGAAATATTTATAGACGCTCGCTCGATTTGAAGATATATATCGTAACTAATCTGACTGATATTTTAACAGTATATAGAGTAGAATCTGGAAAAACTTATAGTGAAATTTTCAGGTCTCTATCCCGAATATTCGTCGAGTTTGCCCTTTTGCTCGCGAGCAACGCCTCTAGCGGTGAAGATGGGAGGTAATATCAGCTGACCTAATGTACATGTAAAGTTTGGAGCGGGACGTTTCACAAGAGTGACATCCACGGCGCCAAATTTATAATTGTAACGAATAGTGTTTGAATAAAACATTTAATCGGGTAAACCCGGGCGTTGCCCGGGTCATTCGTCTAGTTTTATATATAGAGAGATGACCTGGCATCGTGTCTTTTGCTCGAGTGAATGCTTTGATGTTAGAATTTTGTTCCTGCCCGTGGCGTGTTTTATGGAATTTTCCTTGAAATAATTTTGTTTCTAATAATTAAACATGATACAGCAGTACTGTCATCATCATTTTCTGAATAAAAAACAACTATTTTTGCCCAGAACTTGATCAATTTCAATTTTTCTTAGCTAAAAATGCGACAATAAACTAGTCCAGATTTTTCTCTATATTGTTGCGCTGGTGACCTGATGTACTGGGAAGAAACATTCGTGAAGTCTTTTTAACGTTTATTCACCAACCAAAAGTTTGGAGGCAAAGCACTTTCTAATTAAAGATTATTGTCTTAAATAATCTTTAAGAACAAAAAGTATAATAATTGAACGATAGGAAATTATAGTAAATAATGATACAAAACTAAATGATGTAAAAATAATTATACATGAAATTTGAAATAAGTTTTAGAAAAGTTATCGTTAAGTCCACGGGAAAAGATGTAGCCAAAACAAATAGGTTTTTAACAGTGACCCGTGAGCATCCGCCTCGAGCCGCGCTCCTCTCTCCTAACATTACTCTCCCTCTTGAAAAAGACTTGTCCTCAAGTCTGGTGATCTATATGGCTTCATTCTTGTCACATGTACTATTTGTCTCTTTTTCCTTTTTCCCTCTGCAATTTCGATGACTTCGTAGTTTACTGGTGATGTTTGTCGCAGTATTTGGTAAGGACCGATGTATCTTCTTTGTAGTTTGTCCGCTCTTCCTACTTTCCTTATTGGTGTCCAAATCAGTACCAGATCATTGATGGCATATTTAACTTCTCTGTGAGTTCTATCATATAACTGTTTGGATTTATTCTGTCTGGCTATTGTTTTAGAGGTGGATATTTCTTTTGCATCTTCTATTATTTCTAATAGGTTCGATACATATTCGTCATAGTCTTTGTGCTTAGAGAGCTCTGTCATATCAAAAGTCGAATCTAAGAAGGCCAATGGCTCTCGTCCGTGGATTAGGAAGTATGGTGAATAGCCGGTAGTATCCTGTATGGACGAGTTATAGGCGAAAGTTACGAATGGAAGTATCTCGTCCCAATTCTGATGTCTCTCGTCGATATACATGGCCATCATATCAGCGAGTGTACGGTTCATTCTCTCCGTTTGGCCGTTAGTCTGGGGATGATAACTCGTCGTTTTCTTATGGAGCGTATTGCATATCTTTAGAACTTCTTTGAATAGTTTGCTCAAGAAGCAACTACCCCGATCAGATATAACTGTTTTGGGTGCGCCGTGTCGTAATACCACCTTTTGCAAGAAAAAGTCTGCAATTTCTTCCGCCGTCCCGCGGGGTAATGCCGCTGTCTCGATATATCTGGAGTAATAGTCTGTGCATACCAGGATCCAACTATTTCCTCTTCCAGATTTCGGGAATCTCCCCATCAAATCTATTCCCATTTTCTCAAAAGGTCTTGAAGCTGGTGGAATCGGCTGCAACAGTCCTTGAGGCAATTGGGAAGGTGTCTTGCGAAACTGGCATTCAGGACAACTCGATACATATTCTTCCACAGTTTTAAGCATTGAGGGCCAGAAATATTTGCTCTTTAAACGATTGTAAGTTCTTTTAATGCCCATATGACCTGATGTTGGATGGTCGTGCATATTTTCTAAGAGCTCTTTCTGTTTGTTTTTCGGGACTATCAACAACCAAGGATCGCCAGTCACAGAAGGATTTTTCTTGAATAATTTCTTTTTAAATTTGGTGAAGTTCTCTCCATAGCTGTTTGGATTCTGATTTACCAAATTATCGATCTTTTTTATATAAGAATCATAATCATGTTCCTCATAATTAATTGTGGAAATAATTCTTTCCGGGATAGGACATCGTGACAATCCATCTGCATCTAGATGAGTTTTTCCAGACTTGTATTTAATAGCAAAATCATATTCTTGTAGTTCTAGTGACCACCTCGCTAATTGCCCTGCAGGGTTTTCATTTTTGCCATCCAGCACAGACTATGGTGATCGGTATATATAGTGAATTTTCTTCCGTAAAGATATGGTCTAAATTTTTTAATCGCCCATATGATAGCTAGACATTCTTTCTCGGTTGTAGAGTAGTTGGTTTCTGCTTTCTGTAATGTCCTGCTTGCATAAGAAATTGGACGCTCTTTAGTGTTTTCGTTTAAATGAACAAGCACTGCTCCAAGTCCTTGGTCGCTTGCGTCTGTGTGGAGGCCTATAGGCTTATTTGGATCGTAATGCGTTAATACTTCAGGAGAGATGAGTTTGTTTTTCAATGAATTAAATGACAACTCTTGTTCTTTACCCCATGCAAACGAATGGTTTTTGCGGGTCAAAATCTGTAAAGGCAATGCAACTTTTGAAAATTATCTTATAAATCTTCTATAGTATGAACAAAGTCCAAGAAAAGCTCGGACATATTTGACGGTTCTGGGCGTTGGAAATTTTCTTATACTTATAATTTTTTCTGCGTCTGGCGCGATTCCTTCATTTGAAACGACATGTCCCAAAATAAGAAGCTCGGTATATGCAAATCGGCATTTCGAAGCATTGAGTGTCAATCCTGCTGTTTTCAAACATTCTAAGATTGTCTTCAATCTGTTCAAATGGGAATGTAGATCTTCTGAGAATATGATGACGTCGTCGAGGTAACAGAGGCATATTTTCCACTTATGGGTTCTAAGAACAGTATCCATTAATCTCTCGAAAGTTGCTGGCCCGTTGCACAATCCAAAAGGTAGAACATTAAATTGATAAAGTCCATCAGGAGTGATAAAGGCTGTTTTTTCACGGTCCTGTTCTTCCACCTCTACTTGCCAGTAGCCTGAGCAAAGGTCGAGTGAAGTAAAGTACCTGGCGCCATGAAGGGAATCGAAGCAGTCATCTATGCGCGGTAGTGGATATTGGTCTTTTACTGTGACTGAGTTCAGATTTCTATAATCCACGCAAAATCTAAATGTTCCATTCTTTTTCTTCACTAGAATTATAGGGGATGCCCATGGACTTGAGGAATGTGAAATAATTCCATTTTTTAACATACTGTTTATTTGATCACTAATTATATTCCGTTCTTTTAAAGATACTCTAAGGATTTTTCCTGATGGGGATATCGCTCGTTGTTTTAATTTGGTGTTTAACGAGATGTGTTCTACCCTTATACTCATCCGGCGCAGTGAACATCTCGCCATATCCACTAAGGAGGGTCAAAACCTGGCTGCGTTCTTCCGGACATAACCCAGGATTTATATCAAAATCAGCTCTAATAGAGGCTACTCTTTGGTTCCCCGTCTGGTACAGTCTGTCTACCTCCGAAAGTATTCCTATCTTCGTGTTACGGAAAAGTTTTACAGGTTTGTTCGTACCGTTTAAAATCCATATGGTCAAATATTTCTTCGTATTATTCAATAGGGATCTGGTTGTTATAAGATTATATTTGGTTGTCAGAGAAGGAATATTCTCAATTAGTATTTCTCTGCCTGTAATGCTAGTCTTACTATATCCTTTTACTAAACATAAACAATATTCAGGAATGATTTTATCCTCAGCTATATATATATATGAGCATATCTTAAACTTGATTCATTTTGGTCAAATATATTTGGGGATTCCACCCAAAAAGTATTATTTTGACAATTTATTAGTGCTTTATTTTGACTTAAAAAGTCATCTCCAAGGATTATTACAGGGTTGCATTTTTTTAAGATAATCATTTCTATTTCATATTCTTTCTTATTGATTTTAAATTTAACTCTTGACTTCCCTATTGCATTGAGTTTTTGATTATCTGCTGATTTTAATTTTAGATTTTTATCGGGTATGATTTTTAATTTGAGCTTCTTAACAAGTTCCTCATCAATGCAACTGACCATTGCTCCGGTGTCTATCAGTCCTTCTATTGGCATTCCTTTTATTACAATGCGAATGGTTTTGTTTTTCTGAAGATTTACAATTAAATTTATTCTATCACCGGAGAGTTGCGATCCTTTTGACTTAATTAGTTTTTTGAAGCTACCCCTAGAGTAGGGAAGTCTTCCTCACTATGAATGTCGAAATCTGGATCCTTTCGCTCCCTATCCTCGATGCCTCTACAATTCTTTAGGTATTCCTCATGTGGTGAATTTGGTTCGTCTATAGACCTCGTATATTGTCTTCGGATAGGTCTGATATTGTAGTTTTGGTGTTGGGGCTTATACGGGCAATACCTCGAAATATGTCCTTGTTCCGAGCAGTTCCAACAGATTCTTTTGTCAACCTGATACTGTCTTCGATAATAAGTATTAGGACGTGTGGATCTTTGCTCGTTGTTGCGATTTTGTTGAGGTGGGGGTGAATTTCGCAGATTAACGCCACTTGTTCCTGCTCTAGTTTCAATTATTCTTTTTCCCTCGAATTTACTCGGAATTATATTTTGCCTTCCATAGTCAGTTGGGCGCTCGTTCGATATTTGGGGTTTCTCGTTTGAAGGTCGTGCTGAACCTCTATAGTTGTTATAATTATATTTTCTTGTTTGAAATGGTTGGATAGGATTAGATCTTTGTCTGCAGCTTCTTCTCTGTTCGAAGTCAACCAGATGTTGATCAATGCGTCTTGCTAGTTCCAAGAATTCTTTAACTGTACTGCAAGGTGTCATTAATACGACGAGCGAGAGATATTTGTTCAGACCAGTTTTCATATAATAAAGTTTATCCTCAGCGGACATTTTAGAGTTTACCTTGTTGCACAAGTTGAGTACATCTTCAGCGTATCTTAGAGTAGATTCATTATATCCTTGTACTCTATTCTGGAGCTCCATGATTAATTTAAATTTTGTCGTATCTGCAATCTTAAAGTCTTGCATCAGTGTTTTCTTAAAGGTTGTCTAATTTGAAAATATTTGGGGGGTGTTTAGCTTTGCCCATTTTTTTGCAGGACCTTTCAGGTTACTTCTGGCATATGCCAGCATCACGTCCTCGGGCCATCGTTGCTGTCTTGCTAAAAGCTCGAGTTCTTCTAGCCACTCTGCTGGGTCCTCTTCAGAATACCCTCCGAAAAATTCTAGGCTTGGAGGTGGTGGCTGACAGAAAAAGACGTTGTTATTCCACGAGGCGGCATCTTCAGGAACAATGCGTCTTGTTGGCGAGGCGCTAAAAGATCTAACTGGTGGCAGGCCTTGTGTTCGCCTGCTTCTTCTTGGGTTGGAAACAGCATCTCCACCAGTGTTGCGCTGGTGACCTGATGTACTGGGAAGAAACATTCGTGAAGTCTTTTTAACGTTTATTCACCAACCAAAGGTTTGGAGGCAAAGCACTTTCTAATTAAAGATTATTGTCTTAAATAATCTTTAAGAACAAAAAGTATAATAATTGAACGATAGGAAATTATAGTAAATAATGATACAAAACTAAATGATGTAAAAATAATTATACATGAAATTTGAAATATGTTTTAGAAAAGTTATCGTTAAGTCCACGGGAAAAGATGTAGCCAAAACAAATAGGTTTTTAACAGTGACCCGTGAGCATCCGCCTCGAGCCGCGCTCCTCTCTCCTAACAATATACTTTTAAAATATCAGCTAGATTAGGTCCTTATTGAAGATTTGTATAGCTGACAAATTAATATATATAGTCACGACCGTCTTTCCTCATCGGGCTCAGTCACGGATGCGCGCGCATCATCATTATGATCATTATCATTATCTAATGATAATAATAATAATAATTTTTATTATATTATTATTATTATCAACATATATAGTCACGCCGTCTTTCCACCGTCAATTCCTCATGTCACGGATGCGCGCGCTTCATCATTATGATCATTATCATTATCTAATGATAATAATAATAATTATTATTATTATATTATTATTATTATTATCAACATATATAGTCACGACCGTCTTTCCTCCTCAATTCCTCATGTCACGGATGCGCGCGCATCATCATTATGATCATTATCATTATCAAATGATAATAATAATAATAATTATTATTATTATATTATTATTATTATTATTATTAATCAACATATATAGTCACGACCGTATTTCCTCAATTCCTCATCGCTGTCACGGATGCGCGCGCATCATCATTATGATCATTATCATTATCTAATGATAATAATAATAATTATTATATTATTTTATTATCAACATATATAGTCACGACCGTCTTTCTTCAATTCCTCAATTCCTCATCGCTGTCACGGATGCGCGCGCATCATCATTATGATCATTATCATTATCTAATGATAATAATAATTATTATTATATTATTTTATTATCAACATATATAGTCACGACCGTCTTTCCTCAATTCCTCAATTCCTCATCGCTGTCACGGATGCGCGCGCATCATCATTATGATCATTATCATTATCTAATGATAATAATAATAATTATTATATTATTTTATTATCAACATATATAGTCACGACCGTCTTTCCTCAATTCCTCATCGCTGTCACGGATGCGCGCGCATCATCATTATGATCATTATCTTCTATAGAAGCTTCTATCTTTATAATTATGTATATTTACAAAAAGTCAATTCGCTCGCGCCTCTAGCGGTGAAAATGAGGGGTAATACCAACTGACCTAATGTACATGTAAAGTTTGGAGCGGGACGTTTCACAAGAGTGACATCCACGGCTCCAATTTATAATTGTAACAAATAGTATTGGAATAAAAATATTCAATCGGGTAAAACACTGGCGTTGCCCGGGTCATTCGTCTAATCAACATATATAGTCACGACCGTCTTTCCACCGTCAATTCCTCATGTCACGGATGCGCGCGCATCATCATTATGATCATTATCATTATCTAATAATAATAATAATTATTATTATTATTAAATTATTATTATTATTATCAACATATATAGTCACGACCGTCTTTCCACCGTCATGTCACGGATGCGCGCGCATCATCATTATGATCATTATCATTATCTAATGATAATAATAATAATTATTATTATATTATTATTATTATTATTGTGCTGAGAACACGGACGAGAACATCTACGTATGTTTTCCCACGTGACGCAGCGGAGCGTGACCTTGCCTGCACGGGTGAGTCAGTTGTTGTTTTGAACTCTGTATGGATGGACATTAAAACATGGTGGCGGCGATAACTGGATAAAATACGAACCCGTATATTGCAAAATATCGATTTTTGAGTACATTGGAAGATAATTCAACATGGCTCAGATTCAACCTCCAGAAACTTTCGACTTCTCGACTCCCAACGAATGGCCCAAATGGAGGAAAAGATTCGAACGATACCTCGTGGTCAGTGGAATGAAGAAGAAAGAGGAGGCGGACAAGATCGATTTGTTCATGTACTTGATGGGTGACCGCGCGGATGATATATTCAGGACCTTCAAGTTCGAAAAGGAGGAAGAGGCAACGAAAATTGATTCCGTCCTCAAGGCGTTCGACAGCCACTTCTGTGTCAGGAAGAATATTATCTACGAACGTGCGAAATTTAATTCAAGAATCCAAGAGGATCGGGAGCCAGTGGACGAATTCATCACTTCATTGTACAAATTGGCTGATAGTTGCGAATTTGAGGGTCTTCATGAGCAGTTGATCCGTGACCGAATAGTGGTTGGAGTGAGGGACAAAGCTTTATCTGAAAGAATGCAGTTGGACAGCGAACTGACTTTGGAAAAGGCGGTGAAAATGGTTCGACAGCAGGAAGCCGTTCGACAGCAGCAGGTCGACCTGCAGCGTCCCTCAACAAGCCAAAAGGTCAATCAGGTGAAGTTCAACTCGAAGAAACAATCACCGAAACAACAGCAACCTTCGAGGAAAAAGGAGAAGTCAGCCAAAACAAGATCACGATGTCCAAAATGCGGAGGTTTCAACCACAGGGAAGGACAGGCTTGCCTTGCTGAAGGACAAAAATGTAACCTGTGTTCAAAAACTGGCCATTTTGCAAATTGCTGCCCAGATAAGCAGGCGAAGACTGCGGAAGTCAAAGCTGTTTCTGAACTTGATGAAGAAATTGGTTTTCTCCTGGAGGTCTCAGCTGCGGAGGATTCATCTAATCTCGATGATGATGAAGGCGAGTGCAGGAGGCGATGGACAGCAGAAATCCAAGTGAACGGGAAACAGGTGAAGTTCAAGCTCGACTCCCAGGCGGATGTTACATGTGTTCCTCTGTGTCTCTTCAAGGAGATAATGGGACAGCAACGACTAGTGGAAAGTGATATCAACCTTAGAGCTGCTGAATTCTCCGAACTTCAGACTGTGGGTATGTTTATATCAACGCTGCGAAATGGCAATTATGAAATCAAGGAGAAGATTTATGTCATTCGTCGTTTGAGTGAACCTCTTCTGAGTCGCCGGGCATGTGAGCTCTTGAACCTGGCGAGGCGGATTGAAGTGGTTGCGACGAGAATTAACCCAATCAAGGAATTCCCTGAAGTATTTGAAGGACTGGGGCAAATCGGAAACCCTTACGAAATCAAATTGAAACCTGGAGCTAAACCATATGCTGTGCATACTCCTCGACGGGTACCAATACCTTTGATGGAAAAGCTCAAAACAAGATTGGAAGAGCTCGACAAAGACGATATCTTGACGAAGATTTTTGAAGCTCAACAAGAAGATACGACCCTGAAAGCAGTAGTCAACTACCTTGAGCAAGGCTGGCCAGATAAGAAGAAGATGTCACAGGCTCTGCTCTCTTATTGGCATGTCAAGGATGAACTGGGCGATCAAAATGGACTACTGATGCGTAGCTGTCGTCTTGTTATTCCAGCAAGTATGAAACTGGAGATCCTAGATAAGTTGCACGCTGGGCACTTCGGGATTACAAAAACAAGACTTCGCGCACGTGAAACGGTATGGTGGCCTGGAATTCCGGAAGAGATCGCGGAAACGGTCAGAAAGTGCAGTGTCTGTATCCAGGAAGCCGTCTCAAAACATGAACCTTTGATACCAACGAACTTTCCTTCACGACCGTGGCAGAAGATTGGAATGGATTTGTTCAAGTTCGAGAATAAGTGGTATCTAGTCGTCGTTGACTATTATTCTCGCTTTCCTGAAATGATTCAGCTGGATCGGCTCACAGCCAGTGTGGTGGTGCGTAGTTGCAAATCCATATTTGCCCGACATGGAGTACCAGAAACTGTTGTAAGCGATAATGGGACGCAATTTGGAGCTGCTCGTGAATTTGCAAATTTCGCAAGGCAGTACGGATTCACACATGTCACTTCAAGTCCTCGATTCCCGCAGAGCAATGGGATGGCAGAAGCAGGTGTGAAAATTGCTAAGTTGATCCTCAAGAAAAATCAAGACCCATCGCTTGGACTCCTGGAGTATCGATCGACCCCTTTGGAGAACGGTTACAGCCCTGCTGAGCTTCTCATGGGACGTAAACTCCGAACGACCTTGACAATTGCACCAGAGAATCTTAATCCAAGGTTTGTGGACTCTCAGACCCTGAAAAGAAAGGAGGGGAGAAGGAGAAAGGATATGAAATCCAGATATGATCGACGCTGCGGAGCTACGGACATGGAGGAGCTATCCGAAGGTGACACGGTTTGGATTACAGATATGCGAATCTGGGGGATTGTAAAGAAGAAAGCATCGACACCAAGGTCGTATAGGGTTGATACTCCAGTTGGGACTTTACGTCGAAACAGGTTCCATCTACGAAAAGGAGATACAGTGCAATATCCAGCCGACCCATCGACGCCGACCTTTTCGGGGGAGGACCTGGTTGAAAATGAAAAGACCCCAGTTGTGGATTATCCCTCTAACGACTCAGAAGACGGCCAGATAAGAACCCGGAGTGGACGAATTGTTAAACCTGTGGTTCGCCTTCATTATTAATTATATTATGCATTTAAAGTTTGTAATGTATATATATATTTCAAATCTTAAAAAGGGGGATGTGCTGAGAACATGGACGAGAACATCTACGTATGTTTTCCCACGTGACGCAGCGGAACGTGACCTTGCCTGCACGGGTGAGTCAGTTGTTGTTTTGAACTCTGTATGGATGGACATTAAAACAATTATCAACATATATAGTCACGACCGTCTTTCCACCGTCAATTCCTCATGTCACGGATGCGCGCGCATCATCATTATGATCATATCATTATCTAATGATAATAATAATAATTATTATTATATTATTATTATTATTATTATCAACATATATAGTCACGACTGTCTTTCCTCAATCAATCAATTCCTCAATTCCTCATGTCACGGATGCGCGCGCATTATCATTATGATCATTATCATTATCTAATGATAATAATAATAATTATTATTATTATATTATTATTATTATTATTTTATTATTATCAACATATATAGCCACGACCGTCTTTCCTCAATCAATCAATTCCTCATGTCACGGATGCGCGCGCATTATCATTATGATCATTATCATTATCTAATGATAATAATAATTATTATTATTATATATTATTATTATTTTATTATTATCAACATATATAGGTACGACCGTCTTTCCTCAATCAATTCCTCATCGCTGTCACGGATGCGCGCGCATCATCATTATGATCATTATCATTATCTAATGCTTCTGTCTGTGTGAAGTTTACGGATAGATTTTGGTCAGAATGGTTAAAATAAAAAAAGTGTCAAGGGATGGGTATCGAACCCACGCCCTTCCGCTTACCGGGCAGATGCCATGACCACTAGGCTACCCTGGACATATTTTTCCGTTCACATTTTTTATTTTTATATTTTCAAGACACACACTGTTTGGGGCGGGAGGTTTCACAAGAGAGACATCCACGGCGCCAATTTATAATTGTAACGAATAGTATTTTAATTAAAACATTTTAAAAATATATATGCACTTGGGTAAAACCCGGGCGTTGCCCGGGCCATTCGTCTAGTTAATATATATAGTCACGACCGTCTTTCCTCAATTCCTCATGTCACGGATGCGCACGCATCATCATTATGATCATTATCATTATCTAATGATAATAATAATTATTATTATTATCAAAACATAGACTAAAATCAAGGAAGCCGATATGGTCCAGAGGAAACCAACTTCTCTCCCAAAATTTTAATATCTCAGAAGCATGGACAAATTCCTGGATCAGCTCCGATATCCCAAACAAGAACCTCATCACAAGCCCAAGTGTCAAGATCCCAGGTTTTTCCCTCCCTCGACGAGAATGGGTGCTTCTAAACCGCTTTAGGACAGGTCAGGGAAGGTGTGCAGAGCTGATGAAGTTATGGGGCTACACCAAAGATCCAAATTGTGCCTGCAACGTCCCACAATCAATGTCCCATATACTAGATGACTGCCCGCTGTACAAATTCAATGGAGGAATCTCCAATCTCCATTCTGTCACCCCGGAAGCCCTGAACTGGCTGAAGGACTTGCCTCTCAGACTTTAATGACCGATATGTCCTCACTTCTTTTTTCTAGATTTAATTCATTTTGTCTCCTCTCTAATTGTAAATACGCTGCTGTATCACCTCATAAGCATAAATAAATAAATAATTATTATTATTATATTATTATTATTATTTTATTATCAACATATATAGTCACGACCGTCTTTCCTCAATTCCTCATCGCTGTCACGGATGCGCGCGCATCATCATTATGAACATTATCTTCTATAGAAGCTTCTATCTTTATAATTATGTATATTTACAAAAAGTCAATTCGCCTGCGCCTCTAGCGGTGAAAATGAGGGGTAATACCAGCTGACCTAATGTACATGTAAAGTTTGGAGCGGGACGTTTCACAAGAGTGACATCCACGGCTCCAATTTATAATTGTAACAAATAGTATTGGAATAAAAACATTCAATCGGGTAAAACACAGACGTTGCCCGGGTCATTCGTCTAGTCAACATATAGAGTCACGACCGTCTTTCCACCGTCAATTCCTCATGTCACGGATGCGCGCGCATCATCATTATGATCATTATCATTATCTAACGATATTAATAATTATTATTATTATTATATTATTATTATTATTATCAACATATATAGTCACGACCGTCTTTCCACCGTCATGTCATCAATTCCTCAATTCCTCATGTCACGGATGCGCGCGCATCATCATTAGTATAATATAAAAAGCCAACAATGAAGAATGAATGTAAGATAAAAAGCCAACAATGAAGGGTAAATATGATATAAAAAGCCAACAATGAAGAATGAATGTAAGATAAAAAGCCAACAATAAAGAGTAAATGTAATATAAAAAGCCAACAATGAAGAATAAATGTAAGATAAAAAGCCAACAATGAAGAGTAAATATAATATAAAAAGCCAACAATGAAGAATAAATGTAAGATAAAAAGCCAACAATGAAGAGTAAATATAATATAAAAAGCCAACAATGAAGAATGAATGTCAGATAAAAAGCCAACAATGAAGAGTAAATATGATATAAAAAGCCAACAATGAAGAATGAATGTAAGATAAAAAGCTAACAATGAAGAGCAAATGTAATATAAAAAGCTAACAATGAAGAATAAATGTAAGATAAAAAGCCAACAATGAAGAGTAAATATAATATAAAAAGCCAACAATGAAGAGTGAATGTAAGATAAAAAGCCAACAATGAAGAGTAAATGTAATATAGAAAAGCCAACAATGAAGAATGAATGTAAGATAAAAAGCCAACAATGAAGAGTGAATGTAATATAAAAAGCCAACAATGAAGAATGAATGTAAGATATAAAGCCAACAATGAAGAGTGAATGTAAGATAAAAAGCTAACAATGAATAGTAAATGTAATATAAAAAGCCAAAAATGAAGAATGAATGTAAGATAAAAAGCCAACAATGAAGAGTAAATATAATATAAAAAGCCAACAATGAAGAGTGAATGTAAGATAAAAAGTCAACAATGAAGAGTAAATGTAATATAAAAAGCCAACAGAGTGAATGTAAGATAAAAAGCCAACAATGAAGAGTGAATGTAATATAAAAAGCCAACCTTGAAGAATGAATGTAAGATAAAAAGCCAACAATGAAGAGTAAAGGTAATATAAAAAGCCAACAGAGTGAATGTAAGATAAAAAGCCAACAATGAAGAGTAAATCTAAATATATATATATAAATGAATGTTTGTCTGTTTGTATGTTTGTTTGTATGTCCGGTATACAAATTCGCAGTAGTTCACTAATTCAAACCAAAATTTCCATACATAGGTAACAATTACGGGGAAGACGATAGGCTATTTAAAAATATATATAAATCAATTATTAAAACTATATATTTTTAGTCAGAAAATGATGATGACGATATTGCTGTATCATGTTTGATTATCAGATACAAAATTATATCGGGAAAAATTCCAAAAAGCAGAGACCACGGGTGAAACCAGTTCATTATTTTGTACGCAGGAACAAAATTCTAACAGAAAAACATTCATTCGAGCAGAAAACAAAAGCCAGATCATCTTTCTATAAAAATATCGCTTCTCAGACACAAAGTTTGCAGCGGGACGTTTCACAAGTGTGACATCCACGGCGCCAATTTATACTTGTAACGAATAGTATTTGAATAAAAAAATTTAATCGGGTAAAACCCGGGCGTTGCCCAGGTCATTCGTCATTAATATATAGTCACGACCGTCTTTCCTCAATTCCTCATCGCTGTCACGGATGCGCGCGCATCATCATTATGATCATTATCTTCTATAGAAGCTTCTATCTTTATAATTATGTAATTTACAAAAAGTCAATTCGCTCGCGCCTCTAGCGGTGAAAATGAGGGGTAATACCAGCTGACCTAATGTACATGTAAAGTTTGGAGCGGGACGTTTCACAAGAGTGACATCCACGGCTCCAATTTATAATTGTAACAAATAGTATTTGAATAAAAACATTCAATCGGGTAAAACCCGGGCGTTGCCCGGGCCATTCGTCTAGTCAACATATATAGTCACGACCGTATTTCCACCGTCAACAATTCCTCATTTCCTCATGTCACGGATGCGCGAGCATCATCATTATGATCATTATCATTATCTAATGATAATAATAATTATTATTATTATTATATTATCATTATTATTTTATTATCAACATATATAGTCACGACCGTCTTTCCACCATCAATCAATTCCTCATGTCACGGATGCGCGCGCATCATCATTATGATCATTATCATTATCTAATGATAATAATAATAATTATTATTATTATATTATTATTATTATTTTATTATTATCAACATATATAGTCACGACCGTCTTTCCTCCTCAATTCCTCATGTCACGGATGCGCGCGCATCATCATTAGATCATTATCATTATCTAATGATAATAATAATAATATATAGTCACGACCGTCTTTCCTCAATTCCTCATCGCTGTCACGGATGCGCGCGCATCATCATTATGAACATTATCTTCTATAGAAGCTTCTATCTTTATAATTATGTATATTTACAAAAAGTCAATTCGCTCGCGCCTCTAGCGGTGAAAATGAGGGGTAATACCAGCTGACCTAATGTACATGTAAAGTTTGGAGCCGGACGTTTCACAAGAGTGACATCCACGGCTCCAATTTATAATTGTAACAAATAGTATTGGAATAAAAACATTCAATCGGGTAAAACACGGGCGTTGCCCGGGTCATTCGTCTAGTTAATATACACTGCGTGACATTGAAAATGGAACACCAAGAAATAGTGGCCAGAAAATTATGCAAATTTCAGGGTAGACAAGCCTAACCGAGTTATGCAAATGATGTAAAATGCGCAGCTCTCGTGCGCACATGGAGTAAGATATAAGGGAAGGAACTTGCAGAAAGGACAGTATTCGTGTCGTTATTTCTTCAAGGAAAATCTTTGTAGAAATTTTGTTCTTGTTTCAAAAGACACGTGTAATAAGAGAGAATGCCAGGTCATCGTAAAGGGAGGCAGGTCAAGCAGACAGACGCTTTTACGAGGGGCATGGTGATCGGACTGAAAAGGGCAGGTTGGTCCATACGTCAAATCGCAGCTGATACACACCTTGGTGCGTCCACGGTGCACCGACTGTGGAGAAGATGGTTGGAACAAGGAAATGTGGCAATTTATAGGAATGTCGGTGCAACCAGAGTGACGTCAACACGTGTGGATCGGCGTATCCTTCGACAAGCAGTGGCGGCCCCACAAGCCACTTGTACCGCCATCCTGCAACATGTGCAAGACACCCTAGATCATTCCATCTCGACCAGAACCATTTCCCGTCGATTGGTTGCTAATGGCTTGCACTCATGCCGTCCGCTAAGAAGACTGCCATTGACCCCACCGAATAGGCGCTAACGTTTGGAATGGTGCCGGGCTAGATCGACGTGGATGACGGAACGGCACAGGGTCGTGTTCTCAGATGAGTCGCGTTTCTGCTTGTCCAGTGATAGTCGCCGTGTACGCGTGTGGCGTCGACGTGGAGAAAGGTCCAATCCGGCAGCAATTGTGGAACGCCCCACCGTGCGACAACGTGGAATCATGGTTTGGGGCGCAATCGCGTATGATTCCAGGTCACCTTTACTTCGTATTCAGGGCACTATGACGGCCCAACGATACGTTGATGATGTGCTGCGACCGATGACACTCCCCTACCTTCAGGGGGTACCCAATGCCCTTTATCAGCAGGATAACGCCCGACCGCACACTGCTCGCATTAGCCAACAAGCTCTGCAAGATGTACAGATGCTTCCCTGGCCACCGTACTCTCCTGATCTCTCACCAATCGAGCACGTCTGGGACATCATTGGACGCCGTTTGCATGCCTTGCCACAGCCGCGTTCAGAAGACCAACTGTGGCAAATGGTTGAGAGGGAATGGAGAGCCATCCCTCAGGACGCCATCCGTACTCTGATTGACTCTCTATCTAGACGTGTTGCTGCGTGCATCGCCGTCCGCGGTGGTCCTACTTGCTACTAAGCCGACGCCGTTCTCGCTCTGTATTATGACTATCATTTTGAAATAAAGATCACTTATTGTTCGTCCCTGTCTCTCTCTGTCTGCCGAGTTTCATCACTTTCTGGCCACTATTTCTTGGTGTTCCATTTTCAATGTCACGCAGTGTATATAGTCACGACCGTCTTTCCTCATCGCTGTCCTCAATTCCTCATGTCACGGATTCGCGCGCATCATCATTATGATCATTATCTAATGATAATAATAATTATTATTATTATATTATTATTATTATTATTATTAATATATATAGTCACGACCGTCTTTCCTCAATTCCTCAATTCCTCATCGCTGTCACGGATGCGCGCGCATCATCATTATGATCATTATCATTATCTAATGATAATAATAATAATTATTATTATTATTCAACATATATAGTCACGACCGTCTTTCCTCAATAATAATAATTATTATTATTATATTATTATTATTATTATTTTATTATCCCTATATATAGTCACGACTGTCTTTCCTGGCCTCTGTCACGGATGAAATTTAAAAATTAAAAAAATATGCCGAAACCCGGGATCGAACCAGGGACCTTTAGATATTCAGTCTAACGCTCTCCTAACTGAGCTATTTCGGCTTATTTTATTTATTTCTATAGAAGCTTCTATCTTTATAATTATGTATATTTTCAAAAAGTCAATTCACACCTCTTCGCTGGAGACCATGGGAATACTGACTAATTCATGATGCTAACATAATTATAAATACAATTATCAGAGTCATCAACAATTCTGTCATCGTTTGCTTTTGTGAATGGAATAAATACCCAAATAGGGCCATAGATTATAAACACATGGTAATAAGACCAAATCTAATGATAAGGCAAAATTTGGAATATAGATTAGAAACAGAAGGTAATAAGACCAAATCTAATGATAAGGTACAATTTGGATTATAGATTATAAACAGAAGGTAATAAGACCAAATCTAATGATAAGGTACAATTTGGAATATAGATTAGAAACAGAAGGTAATAAGACCAAATCTAATGATAAGGCACAATTTGGAATATAGATTAGAAGGTAATAAGACCTAATCTAATGATAAGGTACAATTTGGATTATCTATATATATAAAAATAAATGTTTGTATGTTTGTTTGTATATGTCCGGTATACAAATTCGCAGTAGTTCACTAATTCAAACCAAAATTTTCATACATAGGTAAAAAAAAATACGGGAAGACGATAGGCTATTTTAAAAATATATAAATCAATTATTATATATATAACTATATATTTTTAGTCAGAAAATGATGATGACCATACTGCTGTATCATGTTGGATTATCAGATACAAAATTATATCGGAAAAATTCCAAAAAGCAGAGACCACGGGTGAAACCAGTTCATTATTTTGTATGCAGGAACAAAATTCTAACAGAAAAACATTCATTCGAGCAGAAAACAAAAGCCAGATAATCTATATATATATAAAATTGAATGTCTGTCTGTGTGTGTGTGTGTGTGTGTGTCCTCTATGGATTCAAAAACTATACATCCAATCGCCGTGATATTTTGGGATATTATTAAGTGTATCCCCGGAAAGGTTTACGAAAAATAATTTCTTGAATATCTTTAATATCCTTAGAGTTATTTGCAGATTTGTAGCTTTAACTCGCAAGCAGCTCCACCTTGCGACGAGAATGGATTCATCCGGCCGGCGGGAGTCCAAGGACAAGTTCAAGGACAGTCCAAGTACCCACCGACCAATCAGGGCAGAGTTGGTGACACAGCTGTGACAGCTGGTGACACAGCAAGAAAAAAAGCCTCGCGGGAGCTTGCCCAAGATGACCTCCGGGAACTTCGTCCATCTTCCATAAACGACCATGAATTTATTCAACCGTATCGAGTATTTTTCAAGGGACCAGGAAAAAATGTTCACTAGATAAAACGATAATTTTGTAACGTAGAAAATTAGGAAAGACAAAATTCAGAATGACACGGCACACAGGGACCGGGAAAAAATGATCACTTTATCGAGAGGTTCAAATTTACGAGTTTCAAATTATCAAAATATATCTATTTCTTTTTATAAGTTTATAGAGAATTGTTTTAACAAATGTTCGTTAGACAAACCTTTACTCGGGGTACCGATTAATATTGATTTTATTCAACTTATCGAGTATTTTTCAAGGGACCGGGAAGAAATGTTCACTTTATCGAGAGATTCGTTAGACAAACCTTTACTCGGGTAAAACACGGGCGAAGCCGGGTACATCCGCTAGTCTTTCTATAAAAATATCGCTTCTCAGACACAAAGTTTGTAGCGGGACGTTTCACAAGAGTGACATCCACGGCGCCAATTTATAATTGTAACGAATAGTATTTGAATAAAAACATTTAATCGGGTAAAACCCGGGCGTTGCCTCATAGGGCCATTTCTTATAAGCATCGGTGGTTCAGTGGTAGAATGCTCGCCTGCCACGCGGGCGGCCTGGGTTCGATTCCTGGCCGATGCATTTTTTTCTTTTTTACAATTTTTAAAACTCATTTATATTATTATCCCTATATATATAGAAGTAAGCGCATGTATGTATGTTTGTCAACTATACACGTCCACAATACGTAACTAATATGATAATTGTAACAAATAGTATTTGAATAAAAACATTCAATCGGGTAAAACACGGGCGTTGCCCGGGTCATTCGGCTAGTTAATATATAAAGTCACGACCGTCTTTCCTCAATTCCTCATGTCACGGATGCGCGCGCATCATCATTATGATCATTATCTTCTATAGAAGCTTCTATCTTTATAATTATGTATATTTACAAAAAGTCAATTCGCTCGCGCCTCTAGCGGTGAAAATGAGGGGTAATACCAGCTGACCTAATGTACATGTAAAGTTTGGAGCGGGACGTTTCACAAGAGTGACATCCACGGCTCCAATTTATAATTGTAACAAATAATATTGGAATAAAAACATTCAATCGGGTAAAACACGGGCGTTACCCGGGTCATTCGTCTAGTCAACATATATAGTCACGACCGTCTTTCCACCGTCAATTCCTCATGTCACGGATGCGCGCGCATCATCATTATGATCATTATCATTATCTAATGATAATAATAATAATAATAATAATTATTATTATTATTATTATATTATTATTATTATCCATCCATCAACTTAAATAGTCACGACCGTCATGGGCCGGCCGGCCGGTTCTGTCACGGATGCGCGCGCATCATCAATATGATCATTATCATTATCTAATGATAATAATAATAATTATTATTATTATTATTATATTTTTATTATTATCCATCCATTATATATATAGTCACGACCGTCATGGGCCGGCCGGTTCTGTCACGGATGCGCGCGCACAGGGAGGTCACGTGCTCGCTGGCAGCCAACGGGCGCGCGCCGCCGGCATTACGTCATAGATTATAAACACAAGGTAATAAGGCCAAATAAAAAATAGTGTGTGATAAGGCACAATTATTATTATATTATTATTATTATCCATCCATCAACTTATATAGTCACGACCGTCATGGGCCGGCCGGCCGGCCGGTTCTGTCACGGATGCGCGCGCATCATCATTATGATCATTATCATTATCTAATGATAATAATAATAATAATTATTATTATTATTATTATATTATTATTATTATCCATATATATATAGTCACAACCGTCATGGGCCGGTTCTGTCACGGATGCGCGCGCACAGGGAGGTCACGTGCTCGCCGGCAGCCAATGGGCGCGCGCCGCCGGCATTACGTCATAGATTATAAACACAAGGTAATAAGGCCAAATAAAAAAATAGTTTGTGATAAGGCACAATTTGGATTATATACTTATATAATTGCCTTATTCTGTCTGTGTGAAGTTCACTGTGTGAAGTTCACGGATAGATTTTGGTCAGAATGGATAAAATAAAAAAAGTGTCAAGGGATGGGAATCGAACCCACGACCTTCCGCTTACCGGGCAGATGCCATGACCACTAGGCTACCCTGGACATATTTTTCCGTTCACATTTTTATTTTTATATTTTCAAGACACACACAGTTTGGGGCGGGACGTTTCATAAGAGAGACATCCACGGCGCCAATTTATAATTGTAACGAATAGTATTTTAATTAAAACATTTTTAAAATATATACGCACTCGAGGAAAACCCGGGCGTTGCCCGGGCCATTCGTCTAGTCAACATATATAGTCACGACCGTCTTTCCACTGTCAATCATGTCACGGATGCGCGCGCATCATCATTATGATAATTATCATTATCTAATGATAATAATAATAATTATTATTATTATATTATTATTATTATTATCAACATATATAGTCACGACCGTCATGGGCGGCCGGTTCTGTCACGGATGCGCGCGCATCATCATTATGATCATTATCATTATCTAATGATAATAATAATTATTATTTTTATATTATTATTATTATTATTATCAACATATATAGTCACGACCGTCTTTCCACCGTCATGTCACGGATGCGCGCGCATCATCATTATGATCATTATCATTATCTAATGATAATAATAATAATTATTATTATTATATTATTATTATCAACATATATAGTCACGACCGTCATGGGCGGCCGGTTCTGTCACGGATGCGCGCGCATCATCATTATGATCATTATCATTATCTAATGATAATAATAATAATTATTATAATTATATTATTATTATTATTATTATCAACATATATAGTCACGACCGTCTTTCCACCGTCATGTCACGGATGCGCGCGCATCATCATTATGATCATTATCATTATCTAATGATAATAATATTTATTATTATTATTATATTATTATTATTATTATCAACATATATAGTCACGACCGTCATGGGCCGGTTCTGTCACGGATGCGCGCGCATCATCATTATGATCATTATCTAATGATAATAATAATTATTATTATTATTATTATTATTATTATTATATTATTATTATTATCCTATATATATAGTCACGACCGTCATGGGCCGGTTCTGTCACGGATGCGCGCGCACAGGGAGGTCACGTGCTCGCCGGCAGCCAACGGGCGCGCGCCGCCGGCATTACGTCATAGATTATAAACACAAGGTAATAAGGCCAAATAAAAAAATAGTGTGTGATAAGGCACAATTTGGATTATCTACTTATATAATTGCCTTATTCTCTCTGTGTGAAGTTCACTGTGTGAAGTTCACGGATAGATTTTGGTCAGAATGGATAAAATAAAAAAAGTGTCAAGGGATGGGAATCGAACCCACGACCTTCCGCTTACCGGGCAGATGCCATGACCACTAGGCTACCCTGGACATATTTTTCCGTTCACATTTTTATTTTTATATTTTCAAGACACACACAGTTTGGGGCGGGACGTTTCACAAGAGAGACATCCACGGCGCCAATTTATAATTGTGACGAATAGTATTTTAATTAAAACATTTTTAAAATATATACGCACTCGGGTAAAACCCGGGCGTTGCCCGGGCCATTCGTCTAGTTAATATATATAGTCATGACCGTCTTTCCTCAATTCCTCATGTCACGGATGCGCGCGCATCATCATTATGATCATTATCTTCTATAGAAGCTTCTATCTTTATAATTATGTATATTTACAAAAAGTCAATTCGCTCGCGCCTCTAGCGGTGAAAATGAGGGGTAATACCAGCTGACCTAATGTACATGTAAAGTTTGGAACGGGACGTTTCACAAGAGTGACATCCACGGCTCCAATTTATAATTGTAACAAATAGTATTGGAATAAAAACATTCAATCGGGTAAAACACGGGCGTTGCCCGGGTCATTCGTCTAGTATAGTCTAGTATTTAAGAAACACATCCTCGCATGTCTTATATTCTTATACTTATAGTCTAGTATTTGTCTATTCTTTCCTCATTCCTCATCGGCCGCCTCTGTCACGGATGCGCGCGCACAGGGAGGTCACGTGCTCGCCGGCAGCCAACGGGCGCGCGCCGCCGGCATTACGTCATAGATTATAAACACAAGGTAATAAGGCCAAATAAAAAATAGTGTGTGATAAGGCACAATTTGGATTATCTACTTATATAATTGCCTTATTCTGTCTGTGTGAAGTTCACGGATAGATTTTGGTCAGAATGGATAAAATAAAAAAAAGTGTCAAGGGATGGGAATCGAACCCACGACCTTCCGCTTACCGGGCAGATGCCATGACCACTAGGCTACCCTGGACATATTTTTCCGTTCACATTTTTATTTTTATATTTTCAAGACACACACAGTTTGGGGCGGGACGTTTCACAAAAGAGACATCCACGGCGCCAATTTATAATTGTAACGAATAGTATTGTCGCGTGTTTACCCTCTGGTTCTTTGCGACAACGCGCTTCTTCCCTTCGTGGTTCACCTACTCGGGCTCCGGTTGCTCTTCCTTGCGGCTTTTCCCCGCAGGCCTCCCAAAGACTTCCTGAGTTCCACCTCTCCTGTGGAAACTCCCTTCTTCTGGCAGTATCTCTCGGCCTTACCACTGGTGGGGGGACACGAGAGACTTACCAGAAGAGTAGTAGCAGCAGCAGTAGCCTGGTGACGATGGTAGTGGCAGAGTAACGACAGGAGGCAACACGCAGACTTGAAGCACTTTCTTTATTGTCATCTATTACTAACATTAAATCTAAATAAAACAACAGACAATGGGTATTTACATGACCCTACATCCTGGGGCCAACACAAAAGCGTATTTACATCCAACCTCCCCAGGAAACGGGACCACAGCAGTCGGCGACTCCCTCATCAGCCAGCAAGGGAATCCGGCGAAAGCGCCATCTATTGGCGGAGGTTTTAACCGTTTTGAGGCCTTACACGTAACAGTGTTTTAATTAAAACATTTTAAAATTATATACGCACTCGGGTAAAACCCGGGCGTTGCCCGGGCCATTCGTCTAGTATATATATATATGAGAAAACGATAGAGAGAGAGAGAGAGAAAAAAATAATAAAAAATTTTATACATTTAGTTTATTTTTACTTCACTAGATGGCGCTCTGCCATCTAAAAAGCACTTGTGCTTTTGGTCAGGATATGCCCTCATTATTTTTAATATATATATATATATTATGAAAAAGGCATCTCCTTATCGTGCAACTGAAAGTTGCTGATGGCTGGCGCCATCTATCACATTTTTCATATATATATATACTAGTGGACGTACCCGGCTTCGCCCGGGTTTTACCCGAGTAAAAGTTTGTCTAACAAATCTCTCGATAAAGTGAACATTTTTTTCCCGGTCCCTTGAAAAATACTCGATAAGTTGAATAAAATCAATATTAATTGGTTCCCTCGGTAATTGGAAGTTAAAGGAATAGTATCTTGCCTTGGAATTGTGTCATTATTCTTGTATGGATGTACCCGGCTTCACCCGGGTTTTACCCGAGTAAAGGTTTGTTTAACGAATCTCTCGATAAAGTGAACATTTTTTCCCTGTCCCTTGAAAAATACTCGATAAGTTGAATAAAATCAATATTAATTGGTTCCCTCGGTAATTGGAAGTTAAAGGAATAGTATCTTGCCTTGGAATTGTATCATTATTCTTGTATGGATGTACCCGGCTTCGCCCGGGTTTTACCCGAGTGAAGGTTTGTTTAACGAATCTCTCGATAAAGTGAACATTTTTTCCCGGTCCCTTGAAAAATACTCGATAAGTTGAATAAAAAATCAATATTAATTGGTTCCCTCGGTAATTGGAAGTTAAAGGAATAGTATCTTGCCTTTGAATTGTATCATTATTCTTGTCTCAAATAAATTGCCGTGTCATCCTGAATTTTGTCTTTCCTAATTTTCTACATTACAAAATCATCGTATCATCATGATAATATTTAGAGCAGATTGTTGAATTATAACAGATAAATTAGAATATTTATCTTGATTATTTCTAGGCGAAAAGTTATTTCAAAAATTTTATTTGCTAGAAACCTTCCCAGTACTATACTAAATAACTTCCCAAAGTTTCATGGCGATATAATGAGTGGTTTGGTCAGGCATAAAGGACAAACAAACAGACACACATACATTCATTTTTATATATATAGATAATAGATATATGAAAAATATTACTTTCAATATACAAATTCATATATTTCTTAAAATTTAATAATATTTATAATCATAGTTACAGTTAAAACATTTTTATTTTCCAACTAAATAAAAATAACTTGTAAGCATTTTAGGCATTAGTACCTTTTAATATGCTGCAGCGCAAACCCTAATATCAGAATTTTTTATTAACACATTTGAAAAAACTTTATAAACATGGATTTCGAAACGAATAACGTGGGTTGGTTTATATTCTATTGTTTAATCATATTCTTAATTATATTTAAAATGTTTTTTGAATGTGCCTCGAAAAATAAAAGAATCCAAAAACAACTCAAGAATGTGGAGGATTCTCAAGACAACAAATGTTCCATCTGTATGGATGATCAACGAAAGAAAATATATTGCAGTTTACCCTGCACTCATGTCTTCCACAAGGCTTGCATCAAAAAATGGCTATCCAGGAATTCTACGTGTCCAATCTGTAGATTCGATCTGGACAAACCTGAAACAGAACAAGCCCAACCATCTGATTCCTGTGTTGTGACAGTCCCTCAGTAACACACTTAACTTTTTAATGCAGTTGAACATCCCATGAAAGAAATCCTGACAAACACGGCTATCTTGGGGTTATCTGGGGAAGATTGGAGAAGTAGTATATCAGTTCTATTTTTATTTTACAAAGATGATCGCTTACATGAAAGACTTTTCACTGTATATATATTAATTCAGGTAATTTCATAAATTTATAATTTTTGTTTATATATTGTCTAATAAATTCCCGTTCCAAAATCCCTTTATTAGGTGCCGCTCAAAAAGAGCAACTTAGATCATCATATTTACAATATACTGTGGGGGATGGTTATGTACAGGGGTTAATTTACAATTATAATTTATATTGATGTCGTTGGGCTCGGATTCTCAGGTCCTTGGGGATATTGTTCTTGAGAAGGTTTTGTCTGGCTTGTTTGATATCCAAGGTGGGGTCTAATAAAACATACTCTCTCTAGTTTATCCATCACATATAATAAAGCGTTTGTTCGTTGAAGCCGAATAGGATTGGTCCATTCTGTGTCACGTGTTCAAGTTACGTAGTTAAGTGACGTGGCCGGCTGTAGGTATGTTTGGTTTTAGTTTTCATCCTTTATTTTATTCTATTCTGACCTTATTAGTCATTTTTTGGTTTCGGCAATTTATTCGGTGAATATTTGAGGAATAATATTTTTTAAATTATTTTATTTTTTTTAATTTAGCTTGATTATTTTATTTTTATAAACAATTTCTCCTAAAAGAGCCCTTTCTATTGTTGAGGCCATCGAAGCAAAGCAACGTCGTATTGAACAGCAGCGACAAAGACGTTTAAATTCACCCGTAAGAGAACGGCATAATGAACAACAACGGCAATACCGAATGAATATGAGCGAAAATCAAAGAGCCCTTCAAAGGGAAAACAGTAGGCTGAGGATGCAAAGAATTCGACAGGGAGATAATCTACCTTTGCCAACAGGGACATGTTTCGAGGAAGATCAAATTCCCCTGCACCTTTGTGGCCAACTTGATCAAGTTTGCCCAAAATGTAGAGCAAAGTATTTCGAATTGGAACAAACGACATACAGTAAAACTTTTCATAAATGCTGTTCCAAAGGAAAAGTCGAACTTGAACCGATTCAAACCTCTGAACTACTTGAAAGTTTAATGACTGGAAAGCATCAACTTTCAAAGAACTTCTTGGAAAACATCCGTTCCGTCAACAGTGCCCTAGCATTCGCTTCAATGGGAGCAAACCTTGCACCTCCTCCTGGATATGGGCCCTATTGTTTCCGAATCAACGGACAGATTTATCACCGCTCAGGTGCCTTGCATCCTGAAAATGATGATCATCTATTTACCTGAACCAGTTTTTAGCCATGGTCAGTTATATGTTGCTTTTTCTAGGGTGAAAAGTTCTAAGTGTAAAACTATTTTAGAGGCGTAATATTCTTTTTTAAAATAAAACAACTTCTACTGTCCTTACTGCGATGGAAAATCGCAGTAAGGACAGTAGAAATTATTTTATTTTAAAAAAGAATATTACGCCTCTAAAATAGTTTTATAATTTGATAACAGATGGCGCTCTAGTACTTCGTAGTTCTAAGTGTGTTAAAATAAAAATAATCCACGGAAGCAAGCAAGGAAGGCTTCTTGAAAATAGTTCAGCTTGCTTCACCAAAAATGTTGTTTACAAAGAAATTTATTCATTGTAAGTTCACCTCTTTTAAAGTAAAAATGTTAATTAAAAAAATATCAATAAAATGACCCGAAAGGTAAAATGTTGCAACGCTCGGAAGGGGATCGATCCCTGACGGACCATGAACGTTATTTTACCTCGAACGCTTCCGATTACATATTATTAAGTATCAAAAAGGAATGTGAGAAATAGAATTAGGAATCCACCTGCTCTAGCCGATCCCGTCCTTGGACGGGCTTTTCTACTAGTATTATATAATTGAATACTTAGGTATGTTTATACCAGGTCGGTCTCTCTAAACGGATAAGCCAATTTGGTGAAAATTTTGCACACATATGTAAAAAGGTAGGTGAAACTAATAGTACATTCAAAACTTTAGATTACAATCAATTAAATTGATGCGGTTCAAATTACTCATTCTTAGGTTAGAAAATGATTATAAACTATAATCAATATATTTTTTCTATTTATATGAACTTTGCCATAATATGTCACAAATCTGTCGCAAAAATCAATTAAATATCTAAATCTCATTGAAATATGTATTTTGAAAATAAATAATAATAATACTTTTTGAAAGGTTTTTTTTTTTTTTTGAAATGCGCTAAAATTAGGGGAAAAACTCTTTCAGCTCCAACCATTGAACATTTAGGTTTATTTAATTAAAAAGGAATATATTGGATCGAAATATAATTTATATTACCAATATATCAGTTGGCTTAACGCCAACCTTTTTCAAGGTATTATAACATATTTAGGTTTATATGTGTCAAATAAAGCGGTGGGAAAAACGGTCATCGTATATTGAATGAACAAGTAAAATTTTTAGTTAAACATAAAAACTCATTCTAATTACCTGCTTCATTTTGAAATATATTAAGTTCGAAATTCATGATAATCCTTCCCATTTCTCTTTTGACTCTTATATTCCAATTGTTTAATGGAAGTAGCTGAAATATTTGTTGTTGTTTTTTTTCTTTCTTTTTGTGCATTCAAATAAGTCATATAATATATAAGATAATAATATGAGATATACTGTATATAATAATCTCTTTACTATCTTTATATATATAACTAGCGGATGTGTACCCGGCTTCGCCCGGGTTTTATCCGAGTGAAAGTTTGCCTAACGAATATTATATATTATGAAGTATAATAAACAATGTTAAAGATTAGTTTTAATTATTAATCAAGATTGTGTGTGAATATGCGAGAAAGATGTAATATCGTTGTTGTTTTCTTGGCCGACTGTTTTACATATGGTGTTATCTTAAAATTGCTTGTTTTGAATATTTTTTTTAGATTGAGATTATTAGCTAGTATGTAAAAAAATTAACTCTGTTGAATTTTTTTTTTTGTATTTATATATAAATAAAATTAACTCTGTTGATTTTTTTGTATTTAATAGATAACAGCGAAGTTACGCATGTTAATGTTAGGAAAAATATTTTAATGTTAAGCAAAACCTGCTCCATCTCGTTTTACATAAATGTTGAAAATTTGGTCGAAATTGATGCATTGTAACGAAAGTTTTTAGCGAACAACACTTATGGAATTTGCATTTTATTAATATAGATGTCAACCTATGTATATATTAAAAATAAATTAGGCATACCCTGACCACTAACCATTTAGATAAAAGGCTTGGTGGAGCAATGGTAAAAGCTGTCAATAGTTGACATCCCACAGTTCAAATCCCGAATTGAGCGTTTTTTTTTTTTTTTGTTGTTGTTGTTTTATAGTCGGTGAACAAGTGGGTAACACCCTCGATTCCCGAAAGTCATGATCGGGGATCGTATCCCGCGTTAACATTTTGTTTAATAGGTGAATAACCTTCACATATTATCCATTGTTTCGAATATCATGAACTAGGTTGTTCTTGTTGAGCGGTACCTAATAAAGTGATTTTGGAACAGAACAGAACCATTTAGATGGCAGAGCGCCATCTAGTGGAACAGAAATCAACTAAAAGTTGATTTAGCCTGTTCCTTGATATGTCTGTCAGCTATTCACGTCCTCAATACGCAACTAATATGGCTGAAATGTTAATACATAGAGTTAAGCAAATTAAAATTAACTAAGTACTGGGCAAAAATACTTATTTTTGAGTCAGAAAATGAATATGAAAATATTGCTGTATCATGTTAAATTGTTAAAAACTATTTTTTTCGGGGAATATTCACTGAAGCAGACTACGGGCGAAGCCCGACCATCATTTTCATTATGTAGGAACAAGATTCTGACGGCAAAAAAACATTTGCTCGAGCAGAAGACAGACGAGGCTAGGTCATCTCTATATATAAAACAAGAATTCAAAAGCATCTCTCTGTCATTTTTTTTCAGACTCTTTTCAATTAAAAATACAAATAAAATAATAAATTCAACAAGAGTATATGTTTAAATGAAGAAGCTATTCAAATTGAACCAATATCAAATTTACATATTTTATGGTAGAAAAATGGTGGATAGATATGAAGGGACTTTACCCAAGAATTTAAAAATATGAAAATATCATAAAAATTTACTTATTTTGGAGTCAGAAAATGTGATGCTAATATTGCTACATCATGATTAGCAAAATGATGCTTTCTTATTATAATATTAGAACATTGGCCCATTCTATGAACAGGTCTAGATGGCAGCCTGTTCTAAGGCTTATTAAAGTATATCTAAGTAAATCTAAGTAAAGCAGATAACATAAAGTTATTGTGAGAGTATATGTTTTTTATTAATAAATTTTTATCTCTACTTAAAGCGAATGTTGTGATATCGGATTATCAGGAAATAATGTTTAACATAAAGTTTTATCATTTTCACAATATATGTAATTTCATCTGAAACTACACAGCATTGTCCATTGGACTGAGCGAGTGCTAAACGTTTCCTACTTCTATGTGATCTATGTGGAAGCATATTTATCTTTAATTTAAAATTTTGAAATGCAATTTGAAAATTTGTCCGTTTCTAGTCATTTTAAAAACCCCGAAGTCTGAAAATTTGTCAACTTGCATTGTCATCAGGTTCTGAGAAATGTACAAAATTTCAGATTTTCCCTGCTGTAAAAGTATAATAAAAATTGATTACAAGATTTCTGGACAGATAAATAAACTGGTGATATATATGTATATTCCGAAACATTTTTATATATTTAAATGTTAAGTGTTTTTGTACGTGTGTTTGTACGATTTCGCTGAAAATGTCTCATATTTATGTTAAAAAATTGGAGATAAACGAATAGACTATAATCTAAAATATCGATTATGGTATAAATTATAATATTTATCATATACTAGCGGACCCGCCCGGCTTCGCCCGGGTTTTACCCGAGTGAATGTTTGTCTAACGAACATTTGTTAAAACAATTCTCTTTAAACTTATAAAACGAACTCGGCTTCGCCCGGGGTTTTACCTGAGTAAAGGTTTGTCTAGCGAACATTTGTTGAAACAATTCTCTAAAAACTTATTAAAAAATAAAAAAGATATATTTTGATAATTTGAAACTCGTAAATTTGAATCTCTCGATAAAGTGAACATTTTTTCCCGGTCCCTGTGTGCCTTGTCATCCTGAAATTTGTCTTTCCTAATTTTCTACATTAGAAAATCATAGTTTTATCTAGTGAACATTTTTTCCCGGTCCCTTGAGAAATACTCGATAAGTTTAATAAAATCAATATTAATTGGTTCCCTCGGTAATTGGAAGTTAAAGGAATAGTATCTTCGCCTTGGAATTGTATCATTATTCTTGTCGCAAATAAATTGCCGTGTCATCCTGAGATAATCTTACTTTTGATAAATAATATTTAAGATAACAAACTTAGTGATAAGAAAACTTGTTATCATCGTCACAATGGGGGCGCTGCTTGCGAGTTAAATCTACAAATATGCAAATAACTCTAAGGATATTCAAGATATTCATGAAATTATTTTTCAAAAACCTTCCCGGGGATATACCTAATATTATCCCAAAATTTCACGGCGATTGGATGTATGGTTTTTGAATCTATAGAGTACAGACAGACAGACATTCAATTTTATATATATAAGATAATATAAAAGAGTTTTAAAAATTGTAAAAAAAAAAATACATCGGCCGGGAATCGAACCCGGGCCGCCAGCGTGGCAGGCGAGCATTCTACCACTGAACCACCGATGCTTAAAAAAATGGCCATATTTAGGTATTCATTCCATTCCGGATTAGTCCGCGTAAAAAAAAGTTCTTCAAATGAAAAAAAAAAGATATAGCCAAAAATACTAATCGAATGCAGCCGAAAATTTTCCTCAGGTTTATAAAAAGCGAAATTCAAAATATGGTACCAATTGGTTCAGTAGTTTTTGAGTTTATCGCGAAACAGACAGACAGACAGAAATTGACTTTTATATATATATATAGAGATTTACTCTCCATTGTTGGCTTTTTAACTTACATTCATTCTTCATTGTTGGCTTTTTATATTACATTCACTCTTCATTGTTGGCTTTTTATCTTACATTCACTCTGTTGGCTTTTTATATTACATTTACTCTTCATTGTTGGCTTTTTATCTTACATTCACTCTTCATTATTGGCTTTTTATATTATATTTACTCTTCATTGTTGGTTTTTTATCTTACATTCATTCTTCATTGTTGGCTTTTTATATTACATTTACTCTTCATTGTTGGCTTTTTATCTTACATTCACTCTTCATTGTTGGCTTTTTATATTATATTTACTCTTCATTGTTGGTTTTTTATCTTACATTCATTCTTCATTGTTGGCTTTTTATATTATATTTACTCTTCATTGTTGGCTTTTTATCTTACATTCATTCTTCATTGTTGGCTTTTTATATTACATTTTCTATTCATTGTTGGCTTTTTATCTTACATTCACTCTTCATTGTTGGCTTTTTATCTTACATTCATTCTTCATTGTTGGCTTTTTATATTACATTCACTCTTCATTGTTGGCTTTTTATCTTACATTCATTCTTCATTGTTGGCTTTTTATATTGCATTCACTCTTCATTGTTGGCTTTTTATATCATATAGAAAATCATAGTTTTATCTAGTGAACATTTTTTCCCGTGTCACATTGCCGTGTCATCCTGAGATAATCTTACTTTTGATAAATAATATTTAAGATAATAAACTTAGTGATAAGAAAACTTGTTATCATCGTCACAATGGGGGTGCTGCTTGCGAGTTAAATCTACAAATCTGGAAGTAACTCTAAGGTTATTCAAGATATTCATGAAATTATTTTTCAAAAACCTTCCCGGTGATATACCTAATAATATCCAAAAATTTCACGGCGATTGGATGTATGGTTTTTGAATCTATAGAGTACAAACAAACAAACAGACAGACAAACAGACAGACAGACATTCAATTTTATATATATAGATAGATAGACTAGCGGGTGTACCCGGCTTCGCCCAGGTGTTACTCGAGTGAGAGTTTCCCTAACGAATATTTGATACAAATTATTTTCTAGCAAACATCCTCTCTCTACTGAATTGATTTTATGAAGCCATATTTATAAATATATATTTTTTGGAAAATAGATCAATAAATATTTCAATCTTTATAAAATAAAAAGGCATACATATATTGGATTGAATAATTAAATCTTTATATAGTAATTATTCAATATAATAGAATAATTATTCAAACAAATGCATGCCTTTTTATCTATTTATATATAAAAATGAATGTATGTATGTGTGTGTGTGTGTGTGACAATTAAAACAGACTTTATTGACATACTAGTCAATATTTACACTCCATCAAGAGTTAAGAAGTATTTACAGTATTCTTGGAAGTGGGAATTCACATCAGGCGGAGCCCTTCCCGAGGGGACGTTTTGGTCTCAGTCGGTAGCTACAGAGCTGCCTTGAATTTGAACAGTCCGTCGAGAGTAGTCTGGTCGCCACCCCGGGCGCGCCCTATGACGATGTCCAAGAAGCCCGAAAGAATCCTCCTTTGGTCTCGCGGTATGTTATGAAAGTTATTCTAAGCGTCCTCGTAGCACAGGACCGACTTAATGATAGGATCCTCATCGATCCACTCGAGTATGGGTCTCAAGATGTTTCTGTGGTCCAATTCCTTGAAAGTGTCACGGAGCCATCTCTTACGGTCTTCATCGGTCTTGATAGACAGTGCAGGCAGAGAGGCCACTTTAGTTGGGGCCGATTCCTTCCTATGGGGAACGGGCGGCGTCGGTTTAGCAGGCCGTGGCGCTGTCAGTGTGGGTGTTGGAGGCACTGCCGCCGGTCCTGTCCTCAGCACGGACTTGACCTGATGCAGGACTTTGTAAACGCTGGTGTTGCTTCCGGGCTTCAGGCCAAGGAGCCGCTTAATCATGCCGGCGAGAGCCTCGTCCTGCGGAGGTGTCAGGAGCGGTCCTTGTCTTTGGGCCCTGGTCTTCGAGGAGAAGAGGTCCAAGATCTCCTCCCGCCCAAGACCAAGAGCGTCCGTCTCAGCAAAGGACACGGCGGGGCTTTTCCGAATCAAGGTCACGAGGTCCTCCCTCGTGGATTTCCTGCTTGATGCTGTTGAGGAAGCGGAGGACGCCTCTATGGCAGTCATTTCGATGTCCTGTGCAGAGGGCTGCGACTTCGCCGATTGAGGGCTCACGGAACCCCCAGGTGCCCGCAAGGGCGAAGCAGGTGTCACAGGTGGAGGGGGAGGTGGCGTCTCCTCCGCAGGTGAGGCCAAAGGCGCTGGTGGTGATGGCCGGAGTGCAGCAGGTGGAAGGAGCGCTGCTCGGCTCGCGGGAGGCACGTCGGAGACCTCCATGGCTGGACTGGGGGACGCCGGAGGTGGAGGCTGGGCAGATGGCTGCTGAGGCAGCTTGGGCGCAGTCGCTGGTGGGACGCTAGTGGGAGAGGTGGGTGTGGCCGGTCCAGGTTCCGTGGTTCGCCCTGCGAGCAGGGGGCAGTTGGCCCTGCAATGTCCTTTGCCACGGCACCTGGAGCACCTGATCCCAGAGGACAGGTACGCCGGCCAGGCCTCGCCCTTGATCGAAATGTCGAGGCGGGTGGGCAGCCTCTCGATGGTCATTCCTTCGCGGAGGATGATAAACGCCTCTCGGCGGCCGTCGTTATAGACGTACGGGCCAGCTTTCATCAGCTTGGGGGCGATAGATGTAACTCGCCCGAAAGGTGAAAGGGCGCTGATGACGGCTGCATCCCCCACGAAGAAGGGGAGGTTGCCCACCGTAATTCTCTCCGCCCTTTTGCGGAACGGGAAGGCCCTGTGGAGAGTTCCCTCCACCTCGAGGCCCTCGTTGACGAGGCGCTCGGCCATGCCTCTGCTTGCCATTCCCACCAGGAAGTGGTCGTTCATCTTGGTCACTTGGAAGACATCCCTGGTGCTCCCAAACATTCTATCGATGGCCTTCATGTAATGGTAGGGCTCCAGTTCAGGGCTGCGCTCTACGAAGACGCAGTGGTCTTCGGTTGAAGACGCCTGCCGCGCCCTGGCCTCCGCGATATGCGCCCTAGTGGTCCTGACCTCCTCCGCCCGCGGTGCCCATCCCGTGGACGATCGTGGCCGGCGAGTGGCCCCTGCGCCTCTGGTGCCGGAGGAAGGTGCAGCCGCTGCAGGAGAACCCGGCGAGTCGCGGCGCCTTTTCTTATTCTTGATGACGGTGAAGTCGTCGTCCTCTCCAGGGCCTTGGTCCTCGGTGCAGTCCGCCCAGTTTCCCAGAACACGGGCAGCGCCATTGGATGACGTGGCTGCTGCCGAGCCGTTCGTGACGTCACCGCGCGCGGCGGCCAGATTTGCATCTTTAACGCTTGTCGGCGGATTTGCATAATTTTGACTTGCGCTTTGATTATCTGAAATCTTCCTCTGCAGATCTACCTTTTCAGACAATTCAGCGCAAGTCAAAGCTTGTGTGCTGCGCCTTGCAGGCCCTTGTGCAGCTTTTGAAGGGCTTTCAGCCCGTACCAAGCTCGTCGCTATGCGCGACATTTGCACACACGCCAGAGGCGAAAAACGGCGGAGCTCGCGAAAGCGTGGCCGCTCGCCCGAGTGTATGTGTGTGTGTGTCTGTCCTTTATGCCTGACCAAACCACTCATTGGCACGCCATGAAACTTTGGGAAGTTATTTAGTATAGTACTGGGAAGGTTTCTGAAAAATAATTTCTTGAATATCTTGAATATCCTTAGAGGTATTTGCAGATTTGTAGATTTAACTCGCAAGCAGCGCCACCATTGCGACGATGATAACAAGTTTTTTAATCTATAAGTTTTATTATCACTAAGTTTATTATCTTAAAGATTATTTATCAAAAGTAAGATTATCTCACGATGACACGGCAATTTATTTGAGACAAGAATAATGATATAATTCCAAGGCAAAGATACTATTCCTTCAACTTCCAATTACCGAGGGAACCAATTAATATTGATTTTATTCAACTTATCGAGTATTTTTCAAGGGACCGGGAAAAAATGTTTACTAGATAAACAATGATTTTGTAATGTAGAAAATTAGGAAAGACAAAATTCAGGATGACACGGCACACAGGGACCAGGAAAAAATGTTCACTTTATCGAGAGATTCAAATTTACGAGTTTCAAATTATCAAAATATATATTTAAAATTTTACACAAATAAATTTTCTGGCAATGCGTTTCTTTTAAATCTCTACAGACCTTACTGCAATGATATTATTTAATGAATGAGAGGGCTTGGCTCATCAGTAGTGAACCCTCTCAGCGGTTTCGCCAAATTAATCTCTAGACCGCTCTACTATTGTATTGGACTGGTTTTGTTATATACCCTGCATTTTCTATGGAAGGCAGCTAAATGGTGTTTAGTGAACTATGGACATAAGCTTATAGGTCTGTAGAGGTACATACATATAAATTTCAAGGTATTGCATCGAGCAAAGCTCTTCCGCGCAAAACATGTTTTTCATCGGCGAAACCGCTGAGAGGGTTCACTACTGATGAGCCAAGCCCTCTCATTCATTAAATCATATCATTGCAGTAAGGTCTGTAGAGATTTAAAAGAAACGCATTGCCAGAAAATTTATTTGTGTAAAATTTTAACGATAGAGGGCAATAAAATTTAATTTACTAATATATAATGGTTATGAAAAACATGTTTTGCGCGGAAGAGCTTTGCTCGATGCAATACCTTGAAATTTATATGTATGTACCTCTACAGACCTATAAGCTTATGTCCATAGTTCACTAAACACCATTTAGCTGCCTTCCATAGAAAATGCAGGGTATATAACAAAACCAGTCCAATACAATAGTAGAGCGGTCTAGAGATTAATTTGGCGAAACCGCTGAGAGGGTTCACTACTGATGAGCCAAGCCCTCTCATTCATTAAATCATATCATTGCAGTAAGATCTGTAGAGATTTAAAAGAAACGCATTGCCAGAAAATTTATTTGTGTAAAATTTTAACGATAGAGGGCAATAAAATTTAATTTACTAATATATAATGGTTATGAAAAACATGTTTTGCGCGGAAGAGCTTTGCTCGATGCAATACCTTGAAATTTATATGTATGTACCTCTACAGACCTATAAGCTTATGTCCATAGTTCACTAAACACCATTTAGCTGCCTTCCATAGAAAATGCAGGGTATATAACAAAACCAGTCCAATACAATAGTAGAGCGGTCTAGAGATTAATTTGGCGAAACCGCTGAGAGGGTTCACTACTGATGAGCCAAGCCCTCTCATTCATTAAATCATATCATTGCAGTATGGTCTGTAGAGATTTAAAAGAAACGCATTGCCAGAAAATTTATTTGTGTAAAATTTTAACGATAGAGGGCAATAAAATTTAATTTACTAATATATAATGGTTATGAAAAACATGTTTTGCGCGGAAGAGCTTTGCTCGATGCAATACCTTGAAATTTATATGTATGTACCTCTACAGACCTATAAGCTTATGTCCATAGTTCACTAAACACCATTTAGCTGCCTTCCATAGAAAATGCAGGGTATATAACAAAACCAGTCCAATACAATAGTAGAGCGGTCTAGAGATTAATTTGGCGAAACCGCTGAGAGGGTTCACTACTGATGAGCCAAGCCCTCTCATTCATTAAATCATATCATTGCAGTAAGATCTGTAGAGATTTAAAAGAAACGCATTGCCAGAAAATTTATTTGTGTAAAATTTTAACGATAGAGGGCAATAAAATTTAATTTACCAAAATATATATATTTTTAATAAGTTCATAGAGAATTGTTTTAACAAATGTTCGTTAGACAAACCTTTACTCGGGTAAAACCCGTGCGAAGCCGGGTACATATAGTTTTCTAAATTTATTTCATAATAATCAATTCAGAAGAGAGGGGGTATTTTCTAGAAAATATTATTTGTGGATGTTTATAAAGATATATATAAATAAATATTGACATTTTAATATAGAGAGATATTATATGCCACACTTTGATCTCAGCTGAGAAGCGATATCTCTATATATATAAAAATGAATGTTTGTATGTTTGTTTGTCTGTCTGTATGTCCGGTATACAAATTCGCAGTAGTTCACTAATTCAAACCAAAATTTCCATACATAGGTGAAAAATACGGGGGAGACGATAGGCTATTTTAAAAAATATATATAAATCAATTATTAAAACTATATATTTTTATTCAGAAAATGATGATGACGATATTGCTGTATCATGTTTGATTATCAGCTACAAAATTATATCGGGAAAAATATTATCTTCTCTATATATATAAAAATGAATGTTTGTATGTTTGTTTGTCTGTCTGTATGTCCGGTATACAAATTCGCAGTAGTTCACTAATTCAAACCAAAATTTCCATACATAGGTAAAAAAATATGGGGAAGACGATAGGCTATTTTAAAATATATATAAATCAATTATTAAAACTATATATTTTTATTCAGAAAATGATGATGACGATATTGCTGTATCATGTTTGATTATCAGCTGCAAAATTATATCGGGAAAAATATTATCTCTATATATATAAAAATGAATGTTTGTATGTTTGTTTGTCTGTCTGTATGTTCGGTATACAAATTCGCAGTAGTTCACTAATTCAAACCAAAATTTCCATACATAGATAAAAAATATGGGGAAGACGATAGGCTATTTTTAAAAATATATAAATCAATTATTAAAACTATATATTTTTATTCAGAAAATGATGATGACGATATTGCTGTATCATGTTTGAATATCAGCTACAAAATTATATCGGGAAAAATATTATTCTCTATATATATATAAAAGTCAATTTCTGTCTGTCTGTCTGTTTCGCGATAAACTCAAAAACTACTGAACCAATTGGTACAAAATTTTGCATGTCGCTTTTTATAAACCTGAGGGAAATTTTCGGCTACATTTTGATTAGTATTTTTGGCTATTCCTTTTTTTTAATTTGAAGAACTTTTTTTTTACGCGGAGTAATCCGGAATGGAATGAATACCCAAATATGGCCATTTTTTATAAGCATCGGTGGTTCAGTGGTAGAATGCTCGCCTGCCACGAGGGCGGCCCGGGTTCGATTCCCGGCCGATGCATTTTTTTTTTTTCAATTTTTAAAACGATATCTTCTATATATATAAAAATGAATGTTTGTATGTTTGTCTGTTTGTTTGTTTGTTTGTTGGTTTGTATGTCCGGTATACAAATTCGCAGTAGCTCACTAATCCAAACCAAAATTTCCATACATAGGTAAAAAAATACGGGGAAGACGATAGGCTATTTTAAAAATATATAAATCAATTATTAAAACTATATATTTTTAGTCAGAAAATGATGATGACGATATTGATGTATCATGTTTGATTATCAGATACAAAATTATATCGGGAAATATTCCAAAAAGCAGAGACCACGGGTGAAACCAGTTCATTATTTTGTACGCAGGAACATAATTCTAACAGAAAAACATTCATTCGAGCAGAAAACAAAAGCCAGATCATCTTTCTATAAAAATATCGCTTCTCAGACACAAAGTTTGGAGCGGGACGTTTCACAAGAGTGACATCCACGGCGCCAATTTATAATTGTAACGAATAGTATTTGAATAAAAACATTTAATCGGGTAAAACCCGGGCATTGCCCGGGTCATTTGGCTAGTAATATATAAAAATGAATGTTTGTATGTTTGTTTGTCTGTCTGTTTGTATGTCCGGTATACAAATTCGCAGTAGTTCACTAATTCAAACCAAATTTTCCATACATAGGTAAAAAATACGGGGAAGACGATAGGCTATTTTAAAAAATATATATAAATCAATTATTAAAACTATATATTTTTAGTCAGAAAATGATGATGACGATATTGCTGTATCATGTTTGATTATTAGATACATAATTATATCGGGAAAAATTCCAAAAAGCAGAGACCACGGGTGAAACCAGTTCATTATTTTGTACGCAGGAACAAAATTCTAACAGAAAAACATTCATTCGAGCAGAAAACAAAAGCCAGATCATCTTTCTATAAAAATATCGCTTCTCAGACACAAAGTTTGGAGCGGGACGTTTCACAAAAGTGACATCCACGGTGCCAATTTATAATTGTAACGAATATTATTTGTATAAAAACATTTAATCGGGTAAAACCCGGGCGTTGCCCGGGTCATTCGGCTAGTTTCATATATAGAGATGACCTGGCATCGTGTCTTCTGCTCGAGTGAATGTTTTGATGCTAGAATTTTGTTCCTGCCTACTAAAAATGAACTGGTTTCGCCCGTGGTCTGTTTTATGGAATTTTCCTTGAAATAATTTTGTTTCTAATAATTAAGCATGATACAGCAGTATTGTCATCATTTTCTGAATAAAAAACAACTATTTTTGCCCAGAACTTGATAAATTTCAAATTTTCTTAGCTAAAAATGCGAAAATAAACTAGTCCAGATTAATCTCTAACCCCTGTTAAAATTTCGGTCAGATTAGGTCCTCATTGAGGATTTGTATATCCGACAAATTAACAGTTATCAGAGTCATGCACAATTCTGTCACGTTAAGTCACGTGTCAAGTTACGGTAAGTAAAAATTTAAAAATTAAAAAAAGATGCCTAAACCCGGGATCGAACCAAGGACCTTTAGATCTTCAGTCTAACGCTCTCCCGACTGAGCTATTTCGGCTTATTTTAGTTATTTCTATAGAAGCTTCTATCTTTATAATTATGCATATTTTCAAAAAGTCAATTTACACCTCTTTGCTGGAGACCATGGGAATACTGACTATTTCATTAGGCTAACATAATTAAAATATATACAGTTATCAGTCATCAACAATCAATAATTCTGTCACCGTTTGCTTTTGTGAATGGAATAAATACCCAAATATGGCCATTTCTTATAAGCATCGGTGGTTCAGTGGTAGAATGCTCGCCTGCCACGCGCGCGCCCCGGGTTTGATTCCCGGCCGATGCATTTTTTTTTACAATTTTTAAAACTCATTTATATTATTAAAATATATATCCATGGATAAGGTACAATTTGGATTATAGATTATAAACACGAGGTAATAAGACCAAATCCAAGGATAAGGCACAATTTGGATTATTCTATATACAGTTACGAGCGTCATTCCTCATCTCCTAATCAATCAACTCTTGAAAATATAAAAATAAAAATGTGAACGGAAAAATATGTCCAGGGTAGCCTAGTGGTCATGGCATCTGCCCGGTAAGCGGAAGGTCGTGGGTTCGATTCCCATCCCTTGACACTTTTTTTATTTTATCCATTCTGACCAAAATCTATCCGTGAACTTCACACAGTGAACTTCACACAGAGAGAATAAGGCAATTATATAAGTAGATAATCCAAATTGTGCCTTATCACACACTATTTTTTTATTTGACCTTATTACCTTGTGTTTATAATCTATGATGTAATGCCGGCGGCGCGCGCCCGTTGGCTGCCGGCGAGCACGCGACCTCCCTGTGCGCGCGCATCCGTGACAGAACCGGCCGGCCCATGACGGTCGTGACTATATATATAATGGATGGATAATAATAATAATATAATAATAATAATAATTATTATTATTATTATTATCATTAGATAATGATAATGATCATAATGATGATACGCGCGCACCCGTGACAGAACCGGCCGGCCGGCCCATGACGGTCGTGACTATATATGTTGATAATAATAATAATAATAATATAATAATAATAATTATTATTATTATTATTATCATTAGATAATGATAATGATCATAATGATGATGCGCGCGCATCCGTGACAGAACCCATGACGGTCGTGACTATATATGTTGATAAATAAATGTTTGTATGTTTGTTTGTATGTCCGGTATACAAATTCGCAGTAGTTCACTAATTCAAACCAAAATTTCCATACATAGGTAAAAAAATACGGGGAAGACGATAGCTATTTTAAAAAAATATATAAATCAATTATTAAAACTATATAGTTTTAGTCAGAAAATGATGATGACCATATTGCTGTATCAGGTTTGATTATCAGATACAAAATTATATCGGGAAAAATTCCAAAAAGCAGAGACCACGGGTGAAACCAGTTCATTATTTTGTACGCAGGAACAAAATTCTAACAGAAAAACATTCATTCGAGCAGAAAACAAAAGCCAACCATCTTTCTATAAAAATATCGCTTCTCAAACACAAAGTTTGGAGCGGGACGTTTCACAAGAGTGACATCCACGGCGCCAATTTATAATTGTAACGAATAGTATTTGAATAAAAACATTTAATCGGGTAAAACCCGGGCGTTGCCTCATAGGTCCATTTCTTATAAGCATCTTATAAGCATTATAAGCACCACTGGTTCAGTGGTAGAATGCTCGCCTGCCACGCGGGCGGCCTGGGTTCGATTCCCGGCCGATGCATTTTTTTTTTCTTTTTTACAATTTTTAAAACTCATTTATATTATTATCCCTATATATATAAAAGTCAGCGTATGTATGTATATATGTTTGTCAATTATACACGTCCACAATACGTAACTAATATGATAATTGTAACAAATAGTATTTGAATAAAAACATTCAATCGGGTAAAACACGGGCGTTGCCCGGGTCATTCGGCTAGTATATATATAAAATTGAATGTCTGTCTGTCTGTACTCTATAGATTCAAAAACCATACATCCAATCGCCGTGAAATTTTGGGATATTATTAGGTATATCACCGGGAAGGTTTTTGAAAAATAATTTCATGAATATCTTGAATATCCTTAGAGTTATTTGCCGATTTGTAGATTTAACTCGCAAGCAGCGCCCCCATTGTGACGATGATAACAAGTTTTCTTATCACTTAGTTTGTTATCTTAAATATTATTTATCAAAATTAAGATTATCTCAGGATGACACGGCAATGTGACACGGGAAAAAATGTTCACTAGATAAAACTATGATTTTCTAATGTAGAAAATTAGGAAAGACAAAATTCAGGATGACACGGCACACAGGGACCGGGAAAAAATGTTTACTTTATCGAGAGATTCAAATTTACGAGTTTCAAATTATCAAAATATATCTTTTTTTATATAAGTTTTCAGAGAATTGTTTTAACAAATGTTCGCTAGACAAACCTTTAATCGGGTAAAACCCCGGGCGAAGCCGGGTACGTCCGCTAATCTATATATATAAAATTGAAGGTCTGTCTGTCTGTTTGTCTGTACTCTATAGATTCAAAAACCATACATCCAATCGCCGTGAAATTTTGGGATATTATTAGGTATATCACCGGGAAGGTTTTTGAAAAATAATTTCATGAATATCTTGAATATCCTTAGAGTTATTTGCCGATTTGTAGATTTAACTCGCAAGCAGCGCCCCCATTGTGACGATGATAACAAGTTTTCTTATCACTTAGTTTGTTATCTTAAATATTATTTATCAAAATTAAGATTATCTCAGGATGACACGGCAATGTGACACGGGAAAAAATGTTCACTAGATAAAACTATGATTTTCTAATGTAGAAAATTAGGAAAGACAAAATTCAGGATGACACGGCACACAGGGACCGGGAAAAAATGTTCACTTTATCAAGAGATTCAAATTTACGAGTTTCAAATTATCAAAATATATGTTTTTTAAAATAAATTTTTAGAGAATTGTTTTAACAAATGTTCGCTAGACAAACCTTTACTCGGGTAAAACCTCGGGCGAAGCCGGGTACGTCCGCTAGTTTATATATATAAATGAATGTATGTGTGTCTGTCCTTTATGCCTGACCAAACCACTCATTCGAACGCCATGAAACTTTGGGAAGGTATTTAGTATAGTACTGGGAAGGTTTCTGAAAAATAATTTCTTGAATATCCTTAGAGTTATTTGTAGATTTAACTCGCAAGCAGCGCCCCCTTTGCGACGATGATAACAAGTTTTTTTTATTTATAAGTTTTATTATCACTAAGTTTATTATCTTAAAGATTATTTATCAAAAGTAAGATTTTCTACCTATTAATTGCGAACAAGTCAAAGTTAGTTATCGAGTATTTTTCAAGGGACCGTGAAAAAATGTTCTCTAGATAATACGATGATTTTGTAATGTAGAAAATTAGGAAAGACAAAATTCAGGTTGACACGGCAAATTAATTGAGACAAGAATAATGATACAATTCCAAGGCAAGATACTATTCCTCTAACTTCCAATTACCGAGGGAACCAATTAATATTGATTTTATTAAATTTATCGAGTATTTTTCAAGGGACTGGGAAAAAATGTTCACTTTATGGAGATATTCAAATTTACGAGTTTCAAATTGTCAAAATATATCTATTATTTTTTTATAAGTTTATAGAGAATTGTTCGTTAGACAAACCTTTACTCTGGTGAAACCCGGGCGAAGCCGGGTACATCCGCTAGTTTTTAATATATATATAATAGATATATGAAAAATATTACTTTCAATATACAAATTCATATATTTATTAAAATTTAATAATATTTATAATCATAGTTACAGATTAAATATTTTTATTTCAATTAAATAAAAATATCTTGTAAGCATTTTATGCATGAGTACCTTTTAATATGCTGAAGCGCAAACCCTAATATCAGAATTTTTTTATTAACACATTTGATAAATTTTTAAAACATGGACTTCGAAATGAATAGACATCATGGGCATTCAGAGAATATGTCTGAATTATTTGATACATCATCTTTCAATAATCCCGAGATTTGTTTTATATTCTATGGGGTAATTATATTATTATTTATAATTAAATACTTTCTGTAACGTGCCTCGAAAAACAAAAGAATGCAAAAACTACTCAAGAATGTGGAGGATTCTCAAGACAACGAATGTTCCATCTGTATGGATAATCAACGAAATAAAAGATATTGCAGTCTACCCTGCACTCATGTCTACCACAAGGCTTGCATCAAAAAATGGCTATCCAGGAATTCCAAGTGTCCAATCTGTAGATTTGATCTGTACGAACCTGAAACAGAACAAGCCCAACCATCTGATTCCTGTGTTGTGACAGTCCCTCAGTAACACACTTAACTTTTTAATGCAGTTAAACATCCCATGAAAGAATTCCTGACAAACACGGCTATCTTGAAGTCCCCTTCATTGGAGAAGTAGTATAGCAGTTCTATTTTTATTTTACAAAGGTGATCGCTTACATGAAAGACTTTTTACTGTATATATATTAATTCAAGTATTTCATAAAATTATAATTTTTGTTTATATATTGTCTAATAAATTTCAGTCCCAAAATCCCTTTATTAGGTGCCGCTCAAAAAGAGCAACTTAGATCATCATATTTACAATATACTGTGGGGGATGGTTATGTACAGGGGTTCATTTACAATTATAATTATATAATATATGTTGATATCGTTGGGCTCGGATTCTCAGGTCCTTGGGGATATTGTTCTTGAGAAGGTTTTGTCTGGCTTGTTTGATATTCAAGGTGGGGTCTAATAAAACCTACTCTCTCTAGTATATCCATATTATATAATTGAATACTTAGGTATGTTTATACCAGGTCGGTGTCTCTAAACGGATTAACCTATTTGGTTGGAATTTTGCACACATATGTAAAAAGGTACGTGAAAACTATAAGTACATTCAAAACTTTAGATTTAAATTAATCAGATTGATGTGTTTTAAATTACACATTGAACATTCAGGTTTATTTAATTAAAAAGGCATATATTGGATCGAAATATAATTTATTTTACCAATATATCAGTTGGCTGAACGCCAACCTTTACCAAGGTATTATAACATATTAACATATTTAGGTTTATATGTGTCAAATAAAAGTGGTGGGAAACGGTCATCGTATATTGAGTGAAGAGATAAAATTTTAGTTAAACATAAAAACATATTCTAAATACTTGCTTCATTTTAAAACACATTAAGTTATAAATTCATGATGGTCCTTCCCACTTCTCTTTTGACTCTCTGATTGTTTAATGGCAGTAGCTGAAATATTTGTTTTCTCCTTTTTGGTGTTTTTTAAATAAGTAATATAAAATATAAGATAATAATATGAGACCTATAATAAACTCTTCACTATATCTCTCTCTATATATAAACAAGTCAACATATGTATATATTTAAAATGAATTAGGCATATACTGACCAGTAACATGAGCATTTTTAGATGGCAGAGCGCCATCTAGTGGAACAGATATCAACTAAATATTGATTTAGCCTGTTCCTTGATCTGTTTGTCAGCTATTCACGACCTCAATACACACTTAATCTGGCTGATTACATGTGATTACATCTGATACAATGTGATTACATAGAGTTAAGCAAATTAAAATTAACCAAGTACTGGGCAAAAATACTTATTTTTGAGTCAGAAAATGACTATTTTTTTCGGGGAATATTCACTGAAGCAGACCACTAGCGAAGCCCGGCCATCATTTTCAGTATGTAGGAACAAGATTCTAACAGAAAAAACATTTACTCAAGCAGAAGACAGACGAGGCTAGGTCATCTCTATATATAAAACAAAAGTTCAAAGGCATTTCTCTGTTTGTTTTCTTTTCAGTCTCTTTTCAATTAAAAATACAAATAAAATTATAAATTAAACAAGAATATATGTTTAAATGAAGAAGCAATTCAAAGCCTATTCAAATTGAACCCATATCAAATTTACATATTTTATGGTAGAAAATGGTGGATAGATATGAAGGGATTTTAACCCAAGAATTTAAAATATTCAAATATCATAATAATTTACTTATTTTGAAGTCAGAAAATGTGATGCCAATATTGCTGCATCATGATTATCAATATGATGCTTTCTTATTATAATATTAGAACATTGGCCCATTCTATGAACAGGTCTAGATGGCAGCCTGTTTTAAGGCTTATCAAATTATATCTAAGTATATCTAATTAAGGCTTATCTAAGTAAAGCAGATAACATAAAGTAAGTGTGAGAGTATATGTTTTTCATTAATAAATTTTTATCTCTACTTAAAGGGAATGTTGCGAAATCGGATTATCAGGAAATAATGTTTCACATAAAGTTTTATCTATTTTTATACAAGTCATATGTAAGTGTTTTATATAGATTTTGCAACTTGCTCACTCGCGATGTTACTATTCAATATATTACTTGTAATAATTTTTAGAGATTTCATATTTCACACACACACACACACACACAAATTTATTTGAACCAGGGCTCATTTGATTTAAACATACATAACTAATCAAATGAACCGGGCGGGTAACGCCCAGGTTTTATCCGAGTGAATTTTCACCTGAGGGAGAGAGTATATATATAATTAAATACTAAGTTTGATAACATTCGTTAAAAAATTATATATATTTGACCTTGCTTCGCCCGAGTTCTCCCTGGGTGGATGTTTGCCCAATGAATATAGTGTTTCAATAAAATATTATTTATTATTATTATATTTTAAAATTCTATTTATCTATATGAAGGTGAATGTATTTATATATGTACGTCCTCAATACGTAACTAATCTAGCTGAAATTTTAACAGGACATGTAGTTAGGTCCGGAAAAGGTTTTTGTCACATTTTCAACAAAGCAAAATTAAAATTAACCAAGTACTAGACAAAAATACTTATATTTTAGTCAGAAAATAATCATGACAATATTTATGTATCATATTTGAGTGTCAGAAACCAAATCTTTTCGGAGAATATTCACTGAAGCAGACCACGGGCGAAGCCCGACCATCATTTTCAGTAGGCAGGAACAAGATTATAACGGCTAAACATTCACTCGAGCAGAAGACAGACGAAGCCAGGTCATCTCTATATATAAAACAAAAGTTCAAAGGCAACAACTTTCGGGTTCTTTTCAATTAAAATTGCACAAATGAAAATAATAAATTTAACAAGAGTATATCTCTTCTATATATATATATATATATATATAGTGTAAAAACTATATAATAAAAATATAACAGTGATACTACATTTAAAACTTAAGGAGCAATCTGATCAGAATGATAAATCATATCAAGTAGATTTGGTTAGATTAGCAAGCTAAATCTAAATTAATTATAAAAATAAATAGTTGTATAGTTTTATAGTTAAGTATTCTATTAAAATTATCTTTCATTAGTTTGATTATTTAAATTCAAATTATAAATTTGTTAATTGTTATTATTTAGTATAGATAGAGAAAAAAAAAAAAAATTCTTTACTTCTAAAACATCCTCTAGTTAATTATATAATTATAATTAATAACAATAAAAAAATTAACAAAGTAACGTCTATTACATCGGCTTTTACACGTCATTCAGACATACTCTAATCCTATATATAGAATAATCGAAGAGATAATATATATAATAGTTAGAAAAAAGATAGAAAGACAGAACCATGTACTTTTAATCAAACTAATAGAAAGAAAACAAAAAGTTTTGTAAATAAGGTAGATAAGATTGTTAGTATATATATATATTTTTTTATAATTTTATATTTTATTCTTTTTTTTTTTTTTTTTAAAGATTTTTTAAATTTTTTTATTTTAAAATATGAATATAAAAAGTTGTATTTAGTAAAATATCTATAATATGAATTAACTTTTATTATAAGTTTGGTTATTATGTTTTGAAACCCTAATGGTAGACCAGACATATACAAAAAACTTAAATTGGAGTAATTATTGAAAAAAGAGGTCTGCTGAACCGGGACTTCTCAAATAGAAATTCAGCTTTTCAACATTTCATCCCTTCTCTATTATGTCTAGACCTCCTTTCAACCGTATTTTATGTGTTAATATAAAGTTACTACAGTGAAACATTTATATGAACAGATATAATGTGTACCTACCTTGTCCGCGAACGCCTTCAACTGTAAACAACTATTTCTGGATAACACATGTTGTGGGGGGGTGGGGACAAATTTAGACCGAATTGTGGGAGAACAAGACATTCAAAGAATAAAGATAAGATAGTTAAGGGAAGAAATCCAAATTTTATAATCTTTACAGTCAGTTAAAATTAAAATAATTGATTCAACACTTATTCATCTTTCAATATTCCTTTAAAAAGGCAAATTATTAGAGTTTAATAAAGCTATTAATTGTGAAAATTCACTTTTATTTAATTTCCATTTTCCTCCCCAGAAATTGGAGATTAAACAAAATGAATTATATACAATATTACTTTAAAAATCTTGTGAAAAAATCTTCAAATCAGCTATTTAATTTAAGTTTAACTAATTGTTGAAGATTATAAATTTGTAGTATTGATTATTGAAAGAAATTATAGAAAGTTGATTTAATAAATGGATATTTCCATTTATTTTTTTTTAAGTATTTTATAATTGATATACTGTTGAAATATTTTACTTGTCTGATACTAAATTTGTTTTTAATAAATTCCATGTTTAAATTTTTAACATCTTCTATGAAATTTTCTAATATATTATTTATTCTATAAAATCTTAGAAACTGACCAAAATATATACCTTTACAGCAATTTAATGAAATATTAGAATTCATATTACAGTATTTTATAATATTGAAATTATAATTACTTTTTTTATTATAAATTTTAATAGCATTATTTGTAAGGTCTATATTTAGGTCTAAAAAGTTAACTTTTTTGTTTCTATAAATTTTTTCATTGTTTTTAAGTTTCAAGTATTTAGGATAAATTTTAGGTATTAAATTTTTGAACTGTGGATTATTAAATATTATAATGTCATCTACATAACGGAACATTTGCCAGTTAACATTATTTTGTAGAAAGTATTCTCTTTCGTACCAGAATAATATTAAGTTTGCTAATAACGGACTAGAAGACGTTCCCATGGGAACTCCTTCTGATTGAATATATATTTTATTTTTAAATTCTATATAGTTAAAATTTAAAAATGTTTCCAGTAGAGTTTTTGCTGTTTTAAGATCTAATTTAATTGTTTTATATCTGTTATGAATAATTTTAATGTGGAAAGTTTTGTCATTAATGATTTCGTTAAATAAATTGGTTATTTTATTATTTAGATCTCTTAAATTTATTTTAGAATATAGGTCCTCAAAGTCAAATGTGTGTACTGTTTCCATGTTTGTCCAATTGTTCATTAAATAGTTAATGATTTTTTTATTTGAGTCGATAAATTTATAATTATATTTATTAGTTAATTTATTTATAATAAATTGTAGTGTTGAAGCTAATTGTATATCAATGTTTTTTATAACTGAATTTATACCAGATGTGATTGTTCTGAAAGAAATAGGTTTTTTGTGTAGTTTAGGAATTATATAGAACTTTGGTATGTTTGGATTTTTGTAGTGATTATAAATTTTTAGTGAATTTTCAACATTTTTGATGTCTTTTTTGATTTTTGTGGCTGTAGTTCTAGCAAAAGTGTATTTATGATTATTATCAATTTCCTTTTTTAGTATATCGTGGTATAGATTTTTACAAATTATAGATAAGTTATTGGAACATTTATCTATAGGAGTGATAATAAAGTCCTTCTGTAAATTAATTATATTTTCTTTAAAAGAAGGAATATCTGAATTAGGTTTTGTGTATTTAAGTGTATTATTATAATAATTTATAATTTCCTTTTTAATATTATGTTTCCATTCCAGAAAAGTAAATTCTGGAATACTGTATTTTATACTAGTTTTATTTATGAAAATATCTATATCTTTTAATATAGATTTAATTGTATTATTATAATTGTGTTTAATTTGAGGTATATATTTATACCCTTTATTTAAAATATCCTGATATTCTGGATTTAAAAAAGAAAAATTGCTAGTTAATATATGACCTGAAAACTTATATTTATCAATATAGTTGTTGCAATTACATTTAATTTTTTTATAATTTGCCAAATTATTAATAAATTGGTTATAATTGCAAACTAAATTACCTATATTTTTGTTGTATCTCCAGATTGTTTTGAAATTTAAATTTTTTATAGGGAAAAGATTATTAATGTTTTGGTTATTAAAAATATCATTAAACTTAATATGATTAAATAAATTGTTATTAAATTTAATGATAATATTAATGTTATTAGTAGATTGTTTAATTTTTCTGTATTTAAAGATGTCGTGTGTGATATCTATTAATCTGTTAGTCAGATTATGAATTTTAATATATTCTATAAGTTTGATAAATTTATTATTATTTAGTTTAAATAATGTTTTAATAAATTTATCGACGAAGTTGTTAGTGTACATTTGTTTTGGGTCCAGTAATTCTTCAAATTCAATGTAACCTAATTTATTGGTAGTTTTACCTCTAGTTTTATTAGGTTTAGTTTTGAATTCATTTTTTTTGTATTTGCAGCTGATTTCATAAGTTGAAATTTCTTCTGTTTGTGGTTTGTATGTGTAGTTTAATTCGTCATTAAGTCCATAAGGGAATAATGTGTTGTGTTTATAAATGTAGTTGTTTTCTAATAATAGTCGTTGTTTTTTGTTTTGACATATGTCTAGTATTTCTATCTTAAAGTTGTTAAAAGTATGTAATTTATTGTGTTCTTTCATATATATATTACCAATTGATTTTTTAGCGTGGTTTCTATGTAGGTTTATTCGTATATTTAATGGATTACATGTTTGTCCTATATATGATAATTGACAAATTTGGCATGTTAATTTATAAATAGTATTTACTAATTTACAACTAGTCGTTTGAAATGTATCATGGTTCTTAAGAGAGGGACAAGTTTGACAATTCTTTCTTAGGCAATTCTTAGCGAGTTTGAATTAACATAAAAGAGTTGCTAACCCTAATATGCTGGTAGTTTTTTTTAGTTTTTTAGTTTGTTATTCTATTGAGAAAATTTTTTTTTTATTAATATATTTATCTTAATTGTTTTTGTGGTAATTAAATTTGTAATAAAATGAATAATTAATCTATAAAAATATAGATATTACTGTTTGTTATCTGTTGTATTTTTTAAGAATAACTAATAAAAAACATCTTTAAACTATCTAAACAATGAAAAAAACAAAAGTTCTGAAGTTATTTTTTAAAATTATTTTTATAATTTACTTTTTCATAATCAAACAATAAAAGATAATTATAATCTGTATGGAGTTTTATTTATATTAGAATATCTAATATATATTTAAATTTGTATATTATATTATATATAAAAATATATCATAGAGCAAGCTCATATGAATTAATATAGTGTAAAAACTATATAATAAAAATATAACAGTGATACTACATTTAAAACTTAAGGAGCAATCTGATCAGAATGATAAATCATATCAAGTAGATTTGGTTAGATTAGCAAGCTAAATCTAAATTAATTATAAAAATAAATAGTTGTATAGTTTTATAGTTAAGTATTCTATTAAAATTATCTTCATTAGTTTGATTATTTAAATTCAAATTATAAATTTGTTAATTGTTATTATTTAGTATAGATAGAGAAAAAAAAAAATTCTTTACTTCTAAAACATCCTCTAGTTAATTATATAATTATAATTAATAACAATAAAAAAATTAACAAAGTAACGTCTATTACATCGGCTTTTACACGTCATTCAGACATACTCTAATCCTATATATAGAATAATCGAAGAGATAATATATATAATAGTTAGAAAAAAGATAGAAAGACAGAACCATGTACTTTTAATCAAACTAATAGAAAGAAAACAAAAAGTTTTGTAAATAAGGTAGATAAGATTGTTAGTATATATATATATTTTTTTATAATTTTATATTTTATTCTTTTTTTTTTTTTTTAAAGATTTTTTAAATTTTTTTATTTTAAAATATGAATATAAAAAGTTGTATTTAGTAAAATATCTATAATATGAATTAACTTTTATTATAAGTTTGGTTATTATGTTTTGAAACCCTAATGGTAGACCAGACATATACAAAAAACTTAAATTGGAGTAATTATTGAAAAAAGAGGTCTGCTGAACCGGGACTTCTCAAATAGAAATTCAGCTTTTCAACATTTCATCCCTTCTCTATTATGTCTAGACCTCCTTTCAACCGTATTTTATGTGTTAATATAAAGTTACTACAGTGAAACATTTATATGAACAGATATAATGTGTACCTACCTTGTCCGCGAACGCCTTCAACTGTAAACAACTATTTCTGGATAACACATGTTGTGGGGGGGTGGGGACAAATTTAGACCGAATTGTGGGAGAACAAGACATTCAAAGAATAAAGATAATATATATATATATATATATATATATATATATATAATAAAGATAATATATATATATATATATATATACTAGACGGGTGACCTGGGCTTCGCCCCGGGATTGACCCGTGTGCATATCTACCCGAGTGATATATATTTAGATGAGATTTTTTGTTATAATTGTTTGTTATTAGCATTATCTATTTGTTTGCATCAGCATAATTTAATCTAATCTTTGATAGAGGGCGCTGTTCGTGAGCTAAGTAGAATAATTTGAATATATAATATCAATAATTGATTTATATATTTTTTAAAATAGCCTATCGTCTTCCCCGTATTTTTTTACCTATGTATGGAAATTTTGGTTTGAATTAGTGAACTACTGCGAATTTGTATACCGGACATACAAACAAACAAACATACAAACATTGATTTTTATATATATAGAAGATATGTCAACGTGTATGTATGTTTGCCGGTTATGCACGTCCTCAATACGTAACTAATCTAGCTAAAATTTTAATAGCATATAGAGTTAAAAATGGAAAACTTATAGTCCAATATTCAGGTCTATATATTACATACCCTTGGAATTATTTACAAATTTGCCAATTTCACTCGCAACCAGCGCCCCACTGCGGCCTTGAGATAGGTCTCGATTTCGGCAGGAAGCCCGCTGCACCTTCTAGACAAGACGATTTAGTAATACAATATTCAAATATCGTTGTAAAAAAAAACTTTTATTTTTATATTATAAGACAATATCTTAATGTTTACTAAAAATATACAGTGGACCTTCGGTTTGCGAGCATAATCCGTTCCAGAGCCATGCTCGTACTCCAAAACGCTCGTAGTGCGAAACTAATTTCTTATTTTTAATAATTGAAACTCGGGCAATTCTTCTTGCTACGAACAATTGCACAGTTTCCCACATTTTACATATTTCCCGAATCTGATCTGAAGGGAGGGATCCCAGTGAATTTTCATCCATCACGATTACGGGCAACCATCACGAGTTGCTCGTAATGCGAAATTTCACTCGTAATCCGAGGTAAAATTTTTCAAAAAAATTTTGCTCGTACTGCGAAAAGCTCGTACTCCAAGGTGCTCGTAAACCGAGGGTCCACTGTATTTATGAAACATGGTTTAAAAGTTTTTTTTTTTTTTTTTACTCTCGATTATTTTAGAAAATAGTATATTTATGCTATTTTCTGTTTGTTTTTTTTGTTTTTTTTTTTTGTTGTTAAATTTTGAATTGTATTACTATATTTCAGAATGCTTGACATTAACTTTTAGTTTATATTTTATATCATAAAGTGTTTCATTTCAAGCATTATTCGTAAGGCAAACATTCACTTGGAGATATTCCCGGTGGAAGTTGGGTTATAATTTATAATTATAAACTAGACGAATGGCCCGGGCAACGCCCGTGTTTTACCCGATTGAATGTTTTTATTCAAATACTATTTGTTACAATTATAAATTGGAGCCGTGGATGTCACTCTTGTGAAACGTCCCGCTCCAAACTTTACATGTACATTAGGTCAACTGGTATTACCCCTCATTTTCACCGCTAGAGGCGCGAGCGAATTGACTTTTTGTAAATATACATAATTATAAAGATAGAAGCTTCTATAGAAGATAATGATCATAATGATGATGCGCGCGCATCCGTGACATGAGGAATTGAGGAAAGACGGTCGTGACTATATATATTAATAATAATAATAATAATAATATTATTATTATTATTATTATCATTATATATAGATAATGATAATGATCATAATGATGATGCGCGCGCATCCGTGACATGAGGAATTGAGGACAGCGATGAGGAAAGACAGTCGTGACTATATATAGGGATAGTATTTGAATTAAAAAATATTTTTAATACTTATGCACTCGGGGGAAAATGCTCTTGGGTAAAACCCGAGCGTTGCCTGGGTCATTCGGCTCGTTGTAAAATAAATTGAAAATAAAATTTTCTATGTTAAAATGACACTCAAAATGATGATTATGATAGTAATAATGATATTGCCACGTGGAAAATTAGGGAAGACAAAAACTTCAGGAGGAAACAAAATTTATTTCAGGGAAGGATAAACTATCAAAAGTAAACAAAAGATAAGCCACGAGGGAAATTTACAGAGTCGCAAGATATAAAACATAAAAATGACCACTCTGTTAAATAAAAAATAATAAAATTAAGAAATACTATGTTACATAAATAAAATGAATAAATACTACGTTACAATATATTCATTGGAATCATCAAGACTATTGTAAAGAGATTTAATGATTTAACTGTGTAATGAATACCATTTGTTAAAACAATATTCATCTGGGAAATTTTCATTCTGGAAGAAACTGAGAAAGCTGGGTCATTCACACACAGCTATTCGATAAGCCAAGATTCCAGAGTACAGTTGGGGGAAGATGGGTGGACTCCAGCTACGTGGGATGGTTATGTGTCAGGGGACAGGCGTCAAAACAGCATTCGTGTGTGAGGGAGGACAGTCTGGTCACATCTGCGACAAGTAGAAGACGTGGGGAGTTGCCTCCGGGTGTGTGGATGATCCTGCAAGACGGTCCCAGGAGAGCCTGACATCGGAGCGGCCTATAAGGTGGTGTAGTCCAGGCTGAACGTGGACAGTGTGGAGCGAAACGTTTCCCAAGAGTGACATCGACGGCGCCGAGGATCCTTCTGACGGGGAAGTTGAAGGCAAGTCCCACTTGTTGTACTCCTTCTGTTCAATGCCACGTATAATAAAGCGCTAACTTTTGTTGCATCTTTACAAACTCAAGTGTGTATCTCTGTAGCATCCTGATTCGACAAAGAACACGAACATCGTCTAGGTACGATGTAACATTATGATAATTATAATCATGGATTGAGGGTTCACTAATATTGAATGAATGGCCTGTGTTGTGCTGGTATAAAAGAGAACGGGGATCCTTCCTTTTAACTGATCTTTCGTGCTCGACCATTCGGATTCTCACCGTTCTCCCCGTCACTCCCACATACGTAGCTTCACACTGCAGGCATGATATTGAATACATTACATTATTTTTGCTGAGGGAATCTGCAGGAGTGTTAATTTTGGTTATATTATGTCTGTCTGCGAGGGTTAGTGTATTAGAGAAATTTTACAATTGTTTTAAGGAATTTTAATTATAAATATTGGAAACATCAATATTTAATTTGAAAAAATAGATTCGGTAGTTTTAGTATTTTATTTCGTGAAAAGACAAACTTCAAGTTTCTCATGGATATAAAGATAATGTTATTAATTTGTTATCATTAAACATCATCATAGTTTTGAAGAGTTTTAAAAATACGTCCCGAGTTCTGCTGGAGTGGATGTTTGTCAAAATATAGTTTCAAAAAAATGTCTAAATTTTGTATAGAATTATTATTCTAATCCAGCTGAATGGTACAAGTAAAACCCCGGGATTTACTCTAGTGCATTTCAATCCAAGTGTTATTCATATATTAAATAAAATGGTAGGTTTCGAATCAAATAACATGTTTACAATTATTTATTATGACCCGGCTTCGCCCGTGTTTTCCCCTGGTAAATATTGGCCAATGAATAATGCTTCTCGACAAATATTATTTATTACTATATTCTATCTTAGTATCCCTCTAAAGTGAAATTATTTGTTAAAAATTAAAATTTTAAATGAAACACAAAATGATCATGATAATATATAATACAGTAGAACCTCCCTGTAAAGGACAACACCTAATTGCAGAGCCCAAGTGTCCTTCAGGGAGAGGTGTCCTTTTACCAGAGAGTTGCTAAATAGTAAAAATGGTAATTTTGCAAATGAAAACTGTCCTTTGTGGAGAGGGTGTCCGCTAAAGGGAGGTTCTACTGTATTAACAAAAATCAATTGAAATCTTCTTGACCACTAATTAAAGTGATTATGATATAATTATAATAAATAACATTTATTAAAGCAAAATTCGCCTGGCAAACATTCACTAGGGGAGAAGCCGAACAAAGCTGGGTCATGTAGAGTCAATGTGTGTGTATATATATAAATATATAATAATTATCATAATTTTACAACTTCAAAATATGAAAAATGGTTTGTTTATTTTCTGATTTCATTTTTGAATTCGGTAGGGAGTGGATGTTGGCCCGCCCGCGATAATAGCTCTAACAAATATATATAATATATTGTCCTGAATATATAGAGAAATCCATATTTAAATCTTTAGATAATAATAATGTATACGTATATTGGATTAAATAAAAGATTTATTTGCCAATATTTTGGTTGACTGAACGCCAACATTTATCAAAGCATTACATTTTTGTATAAACAAACTCAGAGCCGCATTAAAATTATTTCAACTGTGATACTATAACACTATGCGGCGCTGAGTTTGTTTATACAAAAATGCCTTGATAAAGGTTGGCGTTCAGCCAACCGAAATATTGCCAAATAAATCTTTTATTCAATCCGATTGTTGGAGCTTGGATCCTAAAAAGCACATGTGCTCCTGGTCAGGATATGCCTTCTTTATTTTATATTATCTAATTTATATGTTCGTTAGTCAAACTTTCCCTCGGGTAAAACAAACCGGGCGAAGCCAGGTACATTCGCTAGTGTATGGATAAAATTAAGTCTCGACACTCAAAGATCTCAGTTGCAGATATACCATCCATAAGTATATAAATTAAGCTTTTTTGATTAACATTAAGAAATTATACATATTTTAAATCGAATTCGCCATCGTTATTTATTTGGTTAACACAGGTTCTTGAAGTCTACACATTCTGTTATTTAAATAACCCAATAAAAATGCCGTGATAAATTGCATTGTCATCCTGAGTGAGAAAGTGTAAATAAGAGATAAAATAATCAAATATACAGTTACACCTGTCTATAGCGCCCCCTCTAAATAGCGCCTCCCTCTCTGTAGCGCCCGATTTCAAATACGTAGTACGATGCAATTTACATTAAAAGTGACCTGTCTATAGCACCCCCTCTCTATAGCACTCTATTTTGGTGAGTCCCAAGAGAGGGCACTATAGACAGGTTTAACTGTATTCTTGATCACACTATGCAATATATTCCGTTATTTGATTAACTTCTATATTCTGGGGAGAATCTATATGATAGCGACTGCCTTCCAGATCATACTCTATAATCCTATTAAATTTTCATCCAGATTGTTTAAATATTGCGGATTTCTATACATTTTTTTCTTATATCTTCTCTACTTTTATAAAAGTCAACGTATGTAAATAAAGATTTTTAAATGCATCATATTGATATTTGTGTTTTATATGTTTCCTCAATATTTGACCTATCTAAATTTTACAAGGATGTAGAGATAGGTCTGTAGGGAGTCAGTATCATACTATCGACACCATAATATTGCCACGTGGAAAATTAGGGAAGACAAAAACTTCAGGAGGAAACAAAATTTATTTCAGGGAAGGACAAAACTATCCAAAGTAAACAAAAGATAAGCCACGAGAGAAATTTACAGAGTCGCAAGATATAAAACATAAAAATGACCACTCTGTTAAATAAAAAATAATAAAATTAAGAAATACTATGTTACATAAATAAAATTAATAAATACTACGTTACATAGCTTCTTCCCTATGGGAGCTGTGACCCACAGCTAGCAATTATTGTAGATACTGACGTGGATTTGACGTGCTTCTGCCAAGGATTCCATCGAAGTCTTGGAACTTTGTCCCTAGTACCTTTGCGTCCATTTTCTTGCGGCGTGAAGAGCGGCTTTGTCGTCGTATCGTCTATAGGGACATCGTCATCTTCGAGGGAAGTCTTGGCTTTAGCACGGCGGTGGAATCCTGATGTCAGTCTCCGAAAATGTAGATCACAGCACCCATGGCTTCAAGGTCTTCTCGGCGATCTTAGTTTGTATTCCCTAACTTACCCAGCATCTCCACCAAAATGCCACGTGGAAAATTAGGGAAGACAAAAACTTCTGGAGGAAACAAAATTTATTTCAGGGAAGGACAAAACTATCCAAAGTAAACAAAAGATAAGCCACGAGGGAAATTTACAGAGTCGCAAGATATAAAACATAAAAATGACCACTCTGTTAAATAAAAAATAATAAAATTAAGAAATACTATCAACATATATAGTCACGACCGTCATGGGCCGGTTCTGTCACGGATGCGCGCGCATCATCATTATGATCATTATCATTATCTAATAATAATAATTATTATTATTATTATTATATTATTATTATTATTATCAACATATATAGTCACGACCGTCATGGGCCGGTTCTGTCACGGATGCGCGCGCACAGGGAGGTCACGTGCTCGCCGGCAGCCAACGGGCGCGCGCCACCGGCATTACGTCATAGATTATAAACACAAGGTAATAAGGCCAAATAAAAAAAATAGTGTGTGATAAGGCACAATTTGGATTATCTACTTATATAATTGCCTTATTCTGTCTGTGTGAAGTTCACTGTGTGAAGTTCACGGATAGATTTTGGTCAGAATGGATAAAATAAAAAAAGTGTCAAGGGATGGGAATCAAACCCACGACCTTCCGCTTACCGGGCAGATGCCATGACCACTAGGCTACCCTGGAAATATTTTTCCGTTCACATTTTTATTTTTATATTTTCAAGACACACACAGTTTGGGGCGGGACGTTTCGCAAGAGAGACATCCACGGCGCCAATTTATAATTGTAACGAATAGTATTTTAATTAAAACATTTTAAATATATATACGCACTCGGGTAAAACCCGGGCGTTGCCCGGGCCATTCGTCTAGTGTTACATAAATAAAATTAATAAATACTACGTTACATTATGTAAATTAGCCTTATAACGAACTAAATTGCATATTTGATCCATAAAAATGATGATAAAATAGTATTTGATTTCTACTAACATTTCAAATTCTACTATTTAAATAAATAGAATAAAAATGTGGGCTTTTTATTCGTAGCTATTGAGAACATATGCAAATTATCCAATAGCAAACTAATTTGCATATCTTGTAGTCAGATAATGGTTATGATTATGATACATTAATGAACCCCTATTGCCACGACTTCTACTGTTTATATTGATAATACAGTACAACTTGGATAATTCGAAAACGTCTTTAATTCGAATATTTCTCTTGGTCCCTAGACTTTTAAGCCTTTTATTAAAAACGTTTTTAATTCGAATTTTTGGATAAATCGAAATTTTTTGGTCCCTTGGGCTTCGAATTATCCAAGTTTGACTGTACTATGTTAATAATAATTTATACCTGTTAAAGCAATATTCGTTGGGAAAACATTCATTTGGGCAGAATCTGGGCTAACTAGCTTTATTTGTAATAGCTATGAAAATTATAGTAATAGTTGTGCAATGATGAGAGTAATTCATTAATAATTTTCCAACCTCAAATATACAACTCAACCTATTATTGATCTAATTTACATATTCTGGTGTCTAAAACATGACAATGATCCCGTCCAGACCAAACTCCACTCAATCCATGTTTTGTTAAGAGTAAAATCCGTGTAAAGAGAATTCTTTATTAATACTTTTTTTTAAATCCTCTTTTTATGAAAATTAGAAACTATTTTAGACGCGTAAGATTCTTTTTGAAATTCAACAATTTCTACTGCCCTTACTGCAATGAAAAAAATTAAAGGGAGGGCCTGGCTTATCAGTTGTGAACCCTCCCAGCGGTTTCGCCAGTTTAATCTACCATACCGCTGTTATATTGCATTTTTCGAAACCGCTGGGAGAGTTCACCACTGATGAGCCAGGCCCTCCCATTATTATTTTCATTGCAGTAAGGGCAATAGAAATTGTTTAATTTCAAAAAGAATCTTACGCGTCTATAATAGTTTCTAATTTTCATAACAGATGGCGCGCTAATGCATCGTAATAAAAATCCTCTTTTTAACTTTTATTCTCTCCTTTATGATAACAATCGTTCGTTCTTTACAGTCAAAATAGTAATATGATGCCATCTGTTATAAGAAATTTGAACTATCTTTGACGCGTATGATTCTTTTATATCACACACACAAAGCCTTTATTAAGACATTAGTCTTATACAGATTCTCCGTACAAGGTGCAATATCAGGAAAAGAGCAGCACAGGAAACCAGTAGTTCCGCAACTATATACAATTATTAGTAATAAGGAAAAGTAAGATTTAATATGAAAGGTCGACGCCATCGCCCCAAGTCTTCAATTCCATAAGCGCGGAGCAGAAACAGGGACTAAGGTATTTAGTTCGCCATAAATATAGCATCCAGACACAAAAAAGGAGGTTTACTCCCGCACAGCCATCCATATTACCAGCTCCGCAATCTCATCGTCGACCAACACGATGGCCCCTCGATGTTTCGTCATCATTCTGAGGTGTAAGAACAATAGCTTCCAAGTTCTCTTTTCTCCCTCTTTACACCTACTGCCTTGTAAAAATTATATGATTCTTTTATATCTTTTATAAATCAATTTTCTACTGCACTTACTGCAATGATTTTAAAAATGCAATATTACACCGGTATGGTAGATTAAACTGGATAAACCGCTGGGAGAGTTCACCACTGATGATCCAGGCCCTCCCATTATTTTATCATTGCAGAAAGGGCAGTATAAAATTGATTTATTTTTTAAAAAAGAATCATACGCTTCAAAAATTGTTCAAATTTCGTACAGTAAAAATATACCATGTTAAAGTTTAATGTATTCGAAAAGAGCAATGAAAAATTGAATTTTGGATGCCCCAATTTCCAATGTAAAAACTATAGAATTTCTATATAAATAGTTTTGCCCTCCCTCAAGTTATATTTAAAAATTCTAAAACGACAAGATTGATTTTACTATTCTCAAAGTTCTTATTTTAAAAATGTTTTTAAACAATATTGTGAAAACAGCGGGTGAGTGGGAATGTAACGCCATCTATTAACGTTGAAACGAAGTAGAAATCAACTGCTAACCAAATAAATTTTCCAAAAGATGATTCAAAATATATACTCTCTTTATATATTTGTTCTTCAATAATAAAATATATTATTTTTTAAATTTTATTTTATATTTTATTTCAATATACAAAACGCGATATCCCGGCTAGGGTATATTAAAATATAGAATTTTATTTTTTATATTGAATTTTTGTATAATGTATTTTTATTGAATATTCTAATATAGATTAAATACATTATTTATATTTATGTTTTTTACTACACTTTACATATTTCGAATATAATTATGTGTATTTTTTTTTTATATTGTGAATTTAATTTTTCAGTGGTAAAGGCAAAAAAAATGGTAGTTCCATATGTCTATCAGCGTCACATGCCAAAGAGATAAGTTTTTCTCTTATATTCAATTTGCCGAAGAGAGTTTTGTCTACTTGTACTTCAATTCCTACAGTTAAAATGGCCTGCAAGCCATCGTTGACAAAAAAAAGAAAGAAAGATGACTAGAAAACATGCAGTGGTTATATCTCTAAAATAGAGATTCTGGTGGGTTTTTATCTCTCTCTCTGCTCCGGGAGGTGTTCGCCTCCTGCGAATTGCCCTGGATCTACAGACCTGGCTCTTCGGCGTCGGCCTCCATCCCGAGGCAGTGAAACTAACAAGTGTGACGAAGGCTTCCATCTACAAGTACCATTTTGGTCTTGATGTGTGTAACGCCAGCCATCACCTCGACCTGCCCACTCTGTGAAAGAGAACTTTCGGAGTCCATCGGTGGCGGAGTCTTTCCCGCGGTTGGCGACACCAATAAAGACTGTATATACGAGTTATCAATTATTTTATCTATTTATATCTATTTATTCATATATTTATCATTATATAATCATATTTATTCATATTTATATTTATTATGTATTTAACCTTATATAATCTTATATGTACATTGTAATAAATCAGTTTCAATCTCAATCTCTCTTTATATTACAATGTATCGTTCCAATTTTAGTATATGTACCGCCGAACAAGCGAGTACGCAAATAAGCGAGTTAATAAACCAATAAGCAAGGTCCACACTCAGGGCGGCTTGTAGCACCTGATCCCTACGTCCCTTCAGAGAAGTCTGGTGTAAATATATTTATTACAATAACAAAGTATTTTTCTGTAAATTTATTATTTTGCTATTGACTAGGAGTCAGTAAAGTTGTCAATTGTCCTTCTGTTAACCCCGCGACGTCTCTGTATAAGACGTCTTCAATAAAAGGTTTTTGTTGTTGTCGCGAATTTTTCAATATATATCTGAAGCAAGAAAACAAAAACTGTTTTGTTTTAGTTTTATTTTGATATAATACAGTAGAACTTGGATAATTCTAACATCTTTAATTCAAATGTTTATCTTGGTCCCTAGAATTTCCTATAAATAGAATTTCTGTTTTTAATTCGAATTTTTGAATAATTCGATTTTCTTTTGGTCCGTTGGGCCTCGAATTATCCAAATTCGACTGTATTATTTTTTTAATATCGTCACATTATATTGTCTTTAATAAAAGTTATAAAATATTGACAATTCTCGAAATTGAATATTGGAAAGATGATTAAGCGATATATTTTATTATTATAAAATCAAATGATTTAAAAGCGCGAATGTTTATTTTATACATAAAACGAACTTCTACTGTCCTTACTGCGATGAAAATAAAATATTGGGAGGGCTTGGCTCATCAGTGGTGAACCCTCCCAGCGGTTTCGCCAATTTAATCCACCAGACCGCTTCTCAGAGCTCTAATATTGTATTGGATCATTCTGCTTTTATATGCTACACTGAAGGATGGAATCTTAGAAATGGTTTTCAAGTAAACTATGGACATAAGCTTATAAGACAGTAGAATTATATTCTAATATTTGCTTCGAGCAATGCTCTTCAGCAAACTATAAAGACAAGGTCATTAGGTCATAGTTTGCTGAAGAGCATTGCTCGAAGCAAATATTAGAATATAATTCTACTGTCCTATAAGCTTATGTCCATAGTTTACTTGAAAAACATTTCTAAGATTCCATCCTTCAGTGTAGCATATAAAAGCAGAATGATCCAATACAATATTAGAGCTCTGAGAAGCGGTCTGGTGGATTAAATTGACGAAACCGCTGGGAGGGTTCACCACTGATGAGCCAAGCCCTCCCAATATTTTATTTTCATCGCAGTAAGGACAGTAGAAGTTCGTTTTATGTATAAAATAAACATTCGCGCTTTTAAATCATTTGATTTTATATGTATAGATGGCGCGTTATTGCTTTTTGATATTTTATTATTCTAATTCCCCAAGTGTTTCTCAATGTTATGATTCCCTCAATTTAACGATAATATTATCGATTCTCTATAATTATTATGAATTTATCACATATTTTAAAGCAATACATCACGCATTTTTGTAGGATTTAATATCTTGTTAACAATTCTTATATTTGAAGAAGGAATCAAAGCTAAAAGCGACGAGTTTCTTTTATTTATGCTGTATAAATGGCAAGCTTTCAGACTTTGATGTCCTTGAACAGGCTACTATACAAGAAACTAGAGAATTATATATATATACAGTTAAACCTGTCTATAGCGCCCCCTCTAAATAGTGCCTCCCTCTCTATAGCGCCCGATTTTAAATACGTAGTACGATACGATTTACATTAAAAGTGACCTGTTTATAGTACCCTATTTTGGTGAGTCCCAAGAGGGGGCGCTATAGACAGGTTTAACTGTATATATATATATATACATGTAGATATTTACATAATTAAAACTTTTTTTATGAAATGAATTATTATTATATATATATATATATTTTTTTATCTCCGTATACAAATTAGTTGTGAGAAAAGGATGACTGCCAATAATACAGAGAAAGACAAAAACCATCTGAAAGGTTCTCTTGATTAACTTTGAAATTTTCTTTCTATAAAATTTGTTCATCATCCTCTGTGGGTGAAATATAAGCCTTATTAAAATATAGACGTAAATAGAGAGTATATCGTAAGTTTAAGTATGTATTTTATTGGTGGATAAAGCACAAGATTTTAAACACAATGATCTTCTAATGGCTAAAAAAACGTTCTTCAGTTGGTAGAAGAACATCGTATTCGAAGACTTGCACTTTAACCACCAATAAAAGACAAACTTCACCCAACTATCAACTTCTCTGTATTTACAAAATATCGAGTGAAATTACTCCTCGCGTACTTTTATTTTATTGCAATACACAAAACTCCCCGCTTGGGGTAATCGCGTCAATTTACAATTGTTAAACACAAACAGTTATCTTCTTCTTTCTTATCTCCACTCAATCATATTAGGGTATCAAGCTTGTAAAGCTTGAGACTTGACAACCATCATTACTGGGTGAAGTAAAATGCGTCTGCCTTTGTCATTAAGACTGGGAGCACTACCCAGTGGCTGGCCGACTGATGAGACTGACAATAATTGCCACTCATATTGAAGAGTGTTTTTCAGTTCCTGGAGGGTCTGAAGTGATTGGTGAATGACAATTGCCCTATCTAAGTCATCCCATACATGAGGAACAGACACCATGTGCAGCCGCTCCTAACAGGGAGTACAAACGCTGCTCATCCTGTATTCCTGGATTAGGAGCCCTTACAGGGTACTATCAGCCAGGCCAGCTGAGCCCAGGTTTTTTAGTAAGCTTTTTACTGCTCCCCCTCCTCCTTTTTCATCCGGGCTTGGGACCGGCAAAGGCGGAGTTACAAACAGTTATGAAAATTCGAAACTATTATAGACGCGTATGATTCTTTTGAAAATTACACAATTTATACTGCCCTTACTGCAATGGAAAAATTAATGGGAGGGTTCACCACTGATGAGCCAGACCCTACCATTAATTTTTCCATTGTAGTAAGGGCAGTAGAGATTGTTTAATTTCAAAAAGAATCTTACGCGTCTATAATAGTTTCGATTTTTCATAACAGATGGCGCGCTAATACAAACAGTTATATAGATCTCATTATGCAAGAAAAAAGAAAGATAAATTAGGAACCTCATTCTTTCAGGCTGCACAGATATTCATAAATATATTTACAAAAGTGAAAAAATAATCACAAATCGTGAAAAAAAAATAATAATAAAGATCAGGTGTTGGTATTAAAAAAGGTATATCTTGACCAGGAGCACATGAGATTTTTAGATGGCAGAGCGCCATCTAGTGGAACAGAAATCAATTAAACGTTGATATAGCCTATTCCCTGATATCCTCGAAACGCGTTCGTGGATGGCTTTTCTTGATTTATTAAGAAAATGGGTTGGCCAAATATCAGGGAACAGGCTAAATCAATGTTTAGTTGATTTCTGTTCCATTAGATGGCATTGCCATCTAAAAAGCTCATGTGCTCGTAGTTGGGATATGCCTTTTTTGATTTACAAAAGTGATTAAATATCTGACAATTCTCTCTGCTATTTACAAATTCACGCAGATCTTCAACATCAGTAACTGTCTGTTGTTATACGCTAAAGAAAAGTGGTCATTCCAACAGTAGGAGTCTCGAGTTCTGGGTTTACTTGCCACAGTAACACCTCTAGTCCTCAACCGCTCCAATTGTTGTCAAAAATCCCCTAAAATTTCTGTGGTCTGTTATGAACTGTAAATGAAAGGATTTAAAAGCACGAATGTTTCTTTTATACACAATACAAACTTCTACTGTCCTTACTGCGATGAAAAAATATATTGAGAGGGCTTGGCCCATCAGTGGAGTTCCACCCTTCAGTGCTGCGTATATAAGCAGAATAGTCCAATACAGTATTAGAGCTCTGAGAAGCGGTCTGGTGGATTAAATTGGCGAAACCCCGCTGGGAGGGTTCACCACTGATGAGCCAAGCCCTCCCAATATATTTTTTCATCGCAGTAAGGACAGTAGAAGTTTGTATTGTGTATAAAAGAAACATTCGTGCTTTTAAATCCTTTCATTTTATATATATAGATGGCGCGTTATTGCTTTGTGTTATGAGCTGTGTATTGTAAAATTTAGAACGGGAGAAAGCTATTATAGAATGCTTAATAGATGCTGTATAAACCTCTATGTAAATGACACCTTGTTGTAAAGCCAAACTGTCCTTTAGAGAGAAGTGTCATCTTAAGTGTCCTTCTAAAGTCCTGTGTCATTCTTATAAAGATTTCTCGTCAACTCCCAACGTTCTCTTTGAAAGACATTTTTGCAGTGTTCCCTGACTAAGGCCTCAGTAGCCCCTACCTGTGTTCCCTTCACCGCCCACACAATTCATTTACCCTTGCTAAGGCCTCACCATTTTCAGGCAAGGTATTTTGTTAATGGTTCTGCTTGTTTTTGCCTTATCTTAATTGATATCTTTGGAATTTTTGGGAAATCAACATCTGGAAAAAGCAATATATATTCGTTATAAGGTAATTTTACGAGAGGATCCATGACAAAAAAAGAAGTACATTTTCCTTTTTAAAATGTCCTTTATAAAACGACAAAACTTCTGTTCAGATCGTACGGTTTTAGATAGGAAAATATACTGCAACACTAGCTTTGGAAAATTAGAACATAAAGCCAATAAAGGATGAAATACAATTAGGCAAGCAATTAATAGTAAGAATAGCAATAGTGATCATTTGAATTCATTAAAATATTGTTGTATTCATTATATGTTTCAGAACATAATATACACATTATTTAAAGAAATTGTGCTAATAAATCTTCCAGGCATAACTCTAAGTGAATATTCAAAACTATTATAAACGCGTATGATTTTTTTTGAAAATTAAGCAATTTTACTGCCCTTACTGCGATGGAAAAATTAAAGGGAGGGGCTGACTCATCAGTGGTGAACCATCCCAGCGGTTTCGCCAGTTTAATCTACCATACCGCTGTTATATTGCATTTTTTGGAACTTCCTTTTATAGTGATACTGATGCTGGACTCTTGGAATGGGTATTTTAGATGAACTATGGACATAAGCTTTGAGGACAGCAGAAATTGTTTAATTTTCAAAAGAATCATACGCGTCTATAATAGTTTCGAATATTCATAACAGATGGCGCGCTGATGCATCATAATATAATTCTAAGTGTTCAATTGATTTAATTATCCTGGAGATAAATTGAATAATGCAACGGGTTTCTGGAGAAGCCATGTGACGCCAAGATTTCAAACCAAAAATAGCTACATGTTCTTAATTATTATTGTTTCTATAACTGTGTGGGACTCCAAAGTGTCATTGTTGTCATCATTGTTGGCTGTCCATAGCAGCCCAAAAAAGGTTACACACACAGGTCCTCAAATAAGTTAAAAGAAATGGGACTTCAAAGTGACATTGTTTTTATCATTGTTGGCTTCCGTAGCAGCCCAACAAAGGTTACACAGGTCCTCAAATAAGTTAAAAGAGATGGGACTTCAAAGTGACATTATTTTTATCATTGTTGGCTTCCGTAGCAGCCCAACAAAGGTTACACAGGTCCTCAAATAAGTTAAAAGAGATGGGTCTTCAAAGTGCATTGTTTTATCATTGTTGGCTGTCCATAGTAGCCCAATAATGGCTACAGGTCCTCAAATGAGTTAAAAGAGATGGGACTTCAAAGTGACATTGTTTTTATCATTGTTGGCTGTCCGTAGCAGCCCAACAAAGGTTACAGGTCCTCAAATAAGTTAAAAGAGATGGGACTTTAAAGTGACATTGTTTTTATCATTGTTGGCTGTCCATAGTAGCCCAACAATGGCTACAGGTCCTCAAATAAGTTAAAAGAGATGGGACTTCAAAGTGACATTGTTTTTATCATTGTTGGCTGTCCATAGTAGCCCAACAATGGCTACAGGTCCTCAAATAAGTTAAAAGAGATGGGACTTGAGAGTGCCATTGTTGTCCTCATTGTTGACTGTCCATAGCAGCCCAATAATGGCTATAGGTCTTTCAAAAAGTAAAAGAGATGGGACTCCAGAGTTTCATTGTTGTCCTCATTGTTGACAGTCCATAGCAGCCCAAAAATGGCTAAAATTCCTCAAATAAGTTAAAAGAGATGGTCTTGAGAATGCCATTTTTGTCCTCATTGTTGACATTCCTTAGCAGCCCAACAATGGCTACAAGTCCTAAATAAGTTAAAAGAGATTAAACTTGAGAATGCCATTGTTGTCCTCATTATTGACAGTCCATAGCAGCCCAACAATGGCTACAGGTCCTCAAATAAGTTAAAAGAGATGGGACTCCAGAGTGTCATTGTTGTCACAATTGTTGACTGTCCATAGCAGCCCAACAATGGCTACAGGTCCTCAAATAAGTTAAAAGAGATGGGACTCCAGAGTGTCATTGTTGTCACAATTATTGACTGTCCATAGCAGCCCAACAATGGCTACAGGTCCTCAAATAAGTTAAAAGAGATGGGACTCCAGAGTGTCATTGTTGTCACATTTGTTGACTGTCCATAGCAGCCCAACTATGGCTACAGGTCCTCAAATAAGTTAAAAGAGATGGGACTCCAGAGTGTCATTGTTGTCACAATTATTGACTGTCCATAGCAGCCCAACAATGGCTACAGGTCCTCAAATAAGTTAAAAGAGATGGGACTCCAGAGTGTCATTGTTGTCACAATTGTTGACTGTCCATAGCAGCCCAACTATGGCTACAGGTCCTCAAATAAGTTAAAAGAGATGGGACTCCAGAGTGTCATTGTTGTCACAATTGTTGACTGTCCATAGCAGCCCAACAATGGCTACAGGTCCTCAAATAAGTTAAAAGAGATGGGACTCCAGAGTGTCATTGTTGTCACATTTGTTGACTGTCCATAGCAGCCTAACAATGGATACAGGTCCTTAAATAAGTTAAAAGAGATGGGACTCCAGAGTGTCATTGTTGTCACAATTGTTGACTGTCCATAGCAGCCTAACAATGGCTACAGGTCCTTAAATAAGTTAAAAGAGATGGGACTCCAGAGTGTCATTGTTGTCACAATTGTTGACTGTCCATAGCAGCCCAACAATGGCTACAAGTCCTCAAATAAGTTAAAAGAGATGGGACTCCAGAGTGTCATTGTTGTCACAATTGTTGACTGTCCATAGCAGCCCAACAATGGCTACAAGTCCTCAAATAAGTTAAAAGAGATGGGACTCCAGAGTGTCATTGTTGTCACAATTGTTGACTGTCCATAGCAGCCCAACAATGGCTACAAGTCCTCAAATAATTTAAAATAGATGAGACTTCAGAGTGCCATTGTTGTTGACTCCCTATACGCCAATTAGAATTTTCTTGAATAATAGAGGGCAATCATGTGATAAATTCTTATTTTCCTCTGCTACCATATTTATACATGTATTTCCTATTTATAATCAAAATTATTTGAACACGTTCTATTTGTTTCTAAGTACAGGGAACTGATTGCTTTGTATTTTAATTCGAAAATGTTTTTTTCCTATATACATTTTAAAAGTAACATTTACATATTTACAACCTGACTGCCCCCTCCCTTCTATTCGTCTGCATTTTTATTATTGTCTTCTGTGATATTTATCTGTTTCATATTTGTTTGTTGTTAATTAATACAGAATTTTCCATTTTCTGAGGGTACTTTTGCTTCTTGTTTTTCTATTATAACCGCAGGCTCTTTTGAATAATTTTGGAGTAGGGGGGGGGATACTACGCTCACTCTAAGATTTCCATTGTAAAGATCATCATGTAGTCCTGTATGTCTTCAATTGTAATGCCATTTTTAAGTAATTGAGTAGTCATTTATTTTCTTCTGTGTAAAAATAAGGAATAGATGGCATAAAACACAAAAGTATGGTTTATAATTCTGGTTTCTATTTTATTAAAGTTTGTTATTGTTAGTTATTGCAAAAAATATATATATCAATATAAATAGCTATTGAGAACTCTAGCTGTTACTATGGTAAGGTAACCCAGAACTCGAGACACCTACTGCTGGAATGCCACTCTTCTTTAGCGCTAGACAACAGACAATAAACAATGTTGTAGATCTATATCAATTTGTAAATAGTAGAGAGAATTATCATAGATTTAACTATCTTTGTAAATATATATATTTATGATTATCTTTCAAACCTGAAAGGAAATGGTTCCTAATATATATTATCGTTTCTTTATTAATTTTTCTTGCGTAATAAGTTTATAACTGTTTCTGTTTAAAAATGTAAATTGACGCAATTATCTCTGGCGGGGATATCACGTTTTGTTTGTGTGTTGAAATAAATAAATAAATTTATAGCGTAAATTAGATGAAAAATCATTTTTATTAATAATTCTTACGTTAGTTAAACATTTAAATATTTGATTTTTTCTACAAATAGCATATATAGCGTACCTGATGGGGATCTGTGTATGAAAAAATACAAAATAGAGTAGAACTACATCTCTATCAAGGACACCTAATTGTAGGGCTAAAGTTCCTTTAGGGAGAGGTGTCCTCTTACCGGATAATTTCTAAATAGTAAAAATGATAACTTTGCTAATGAAAACTGTCTTTTGTAGAGAGGTGTCCTCTAGTGTGAATGTCCTCTCATGGATATTTTCTACTGCATTTGGAAAGATGTAGATTTTCCGTGAAACTCTAAATTTGTAACTGGAAAAAACTGGCATGAGATCCTTCATTATCATACAGTGCCTGAGGTTGGCCATAATGTAACATCAGTTGACAACTTTATATGATTGGATCTCTGTCCTCTCATGGAGGTTGTTCTACTGTATTTATATATTTGTATTTCGAGGAAACAATCGTCGAAATGTTTAATCTTTTTTCACACAGATCCATCTACATTTTTTCTTTAATATCATTAAATTAATAATCTGGGGAAGAAGCAATATCCCTCCACCAAAATTCCTCCTTGCAGTCTTGAAAAAAAATTAAAGAACTTTAAAATAGCTGATCCAATCACAATTACTTTATACAACAACAATAACAAAAATCTTTATTAAGACCTTTTAGTCTTATTACAGATTCTCCAAGAAGAAATGTAGGATACATGCAGGAAAAAAGTAATAGTACCTATGGTAATATGATATTTATATACAGCAAAAATTATATAAAGACAATCAAACTAAGAGATTAGTCTGGGTAAATGGGAGATAAAGAAATTTATTATACGTGGATTTACCGCGGTCAATTACTTTATACATAATACAAAAAAAGACATTTAACATAACAACGAATAATATTATGACGAATAATATTGGTATTTCATTTTTTCCAAGTGTTTATGAACTTTTGGGACAATATTGTATATCATATGACGCCGGTTCTCTGTAAAAAACGGAAATATTTTCTCACAAATTCTTATTGTTTCCTATTTTAATTTATTAAAAATAAATTTCTCTTTTTAACTACTCAACGGAAACCTATTAGAATGTCCTGTGTGACGTCTCATCAGTGGGGAACCCTCCCAATAACTCCCTCTTCTCCCTGCAGGGGTTCTAGGAATTTGCATATTCCCCAAAAACAAACCGTTTTCGTTATTCAAATATTTTTATTTAGCTAATAGAAGTCTAATTTAGTGTGGGTGTAAAAAAAACGGTGTTTTCTTCTATTTATATATTCTCCCCTTATGTTTTATTATTATTATTATTATTATTATTGCTCGCAAGATTGTGTGCGTGTGGTGGGTTCACTTTCAAGATAAGCATATATGTTTTACAAGATTATCCTTGCGTCAAAATGTATTATTCTAATCAATTGTTACAGAAAAAAATATAGAAAAATATAAAGGGTAATATATAACAAAGGGATACATAAAAGGTAGATAAAATGTTTAGCTGGTGAAGCGGCCAATTTTATAGCCAAAATAAAGATGGAATTGTCGAAAAGATATCGCTCTATCAAAATAAAGATCACTTCTTCATTTAAAATAAACACTAAAACTAAGCGCCATATATTATCCGAGTTTTCAGCGTCTATTTTGACAGGAGAGGTAACCTTTATGTTTACAGGTTGCTTCCGGCAAAATTCCCATCTATCAAAGGGATAAGTTAGCTAATGAAAAATTGCTATATGTAAATTATCTTTTTTTTTTTTTAAGTTTTTCATTCAGGGATATTACTTTTGAGCTTAACTAGCGACTGAAGCCTTTCTATGGAAATTATTAATATTTTCAAAAGATAATTTTTATGTTTTATTTAACACGCTACTAGTTGAAGAGCCTAGTTAGTGAAGTTTTACTAGGCTTCAAATTTCCATATTCGTGTGAGACGAAGTTACTATCATTAATATGTAAATATTACTCTTTCTTTAATTACAAAGGCATATATTGGATCAATATATAATTTATTTACCAATATTTCAGTTGTGTGGCTGAACGCCAACCTGTTTTAAGGTATTATAACATTTATGTGTTTATATAAATGGGAGTACCTGGATCTGTAAAGAAAAAAATAATAATAAATTAATAAAGAGGGAGCAATCTCACGAAATATTTTGAGAAAAAAAAAATTATTTTCTTTACAGATCCAGGTACGCCCTTTTATAAAAACTTATTTGATGGATCGTCTTTAACTCAAAATACTTATGTGTCTCAACAACAAACTCAGCGTCACATAAGGTCAATAGAATTAAGTTTTAAAAATATTTTTTGCCTATATTCAATGGGGAGGGAGAAAAAATTTTGATATATGTATATATTACAGACAAAATAAATTTTGTAATATTATAGGTATACTCATTCTAAATCTTCAAGTTGACTATGGAAGAAGTGGACAAAATTCGCGTTGAGATTTTTCAATAAAATCCGATGGAGAGGCATTGGAGAAGTTATGTGGAGATAGTGAATTGGGGGGGAGGAGGGTGTGGAAGTTCGGTGAAAGGAAGATGGAAGGAGAGGGGCCTCTTGAGGGGGGCAGTTTTCTCGCCCCAGGGGCTCGCGGGGCCTTCTGGAATGTTCGGCAGCACCTTCCGTTACCCTGTCAACGGCTACCCTTTGTTGTTTAGCCAACTACTGGATGGCAGGTACCGCGTGATGTGGCTATATTGGTCGGTGTAATATTATAAATAAATAACCATCTATATACAGTTAAATCTGTCTATAGCATCCCCTCTTGGGACTCACCAAAATAAGGTGCTATAGAGAAGGGGTGCTATAGACAGGTCACTTTTAATGTAAATCACATTGTACTACGTATTTAAAATCGGGCGCTCATAGAGAGTGAGGCGCTATTTAGAGGGGGCGCTATAGACAGGTGACATATGAAATGAAAGCATTTAAACACAAATGCCTCCTTCACACACACGCAAAAAAAAAAAAAAACTTCTACTGTCCATACTGCGATGAACAAATATTTTTCTATTAAGTTTTTCTCGACTTGGGGGCTGGCGCTGAGTTCTGCTAGAAGACGTAATCTCTTCCTGCGGCCACCATGTCCATCCAGGGCTTGACTTCCATCTCCAAGACATGAATGTATCCATTGGAGTTGATTCTGAGACTTTCTTCAAAGAAATGAGGTGGCATAACATCCCCTTAGCTGCTGATAACCCAAAGAACCATGACCGTTGGTTAACCCTCCCAGCGGTTTAGCCAATCCAATCTATTTTTCAATCTTTGGCCCAATTCATCTATCTTAGTTGTTAGGATTTCTATTATGTCAGGTACTCCTTTATAGGATTCCATTGTCATTTGCTTAACTGCCCTAGGGCCAGGATTTTGCTCAATTCCCGAAATGATCAGTAACATAAGTATAATAGATCTTCGATTAGTTTTTTCTAGAAAAAAATATAGTCATTCAGGTTAGGCCTTGCTACAAAGGAAATTTGCATAACTGATATTGCAACTGTTTTCTTTAATATTAGTAACCAATCAAAAAATGGCTAACAGAATTAGTTAGCCAATCCAATCTACCAGCCACTTAGAGCTCCGACACTGCACTGGACGATCCTGTCTATATAGCCAAACCCTCTCAATACTTTTACATCGCAGTAAGGACAGTGGAAGTTTTCAAAATTCGAAACTATTTTAAACGCGTAAGATTCTTTTTGAAATTAAACAATTTCTACTGCCCTTACTGTAATGGAAAAATTAATGGGAGGGCCTGGATCATCAGTGGTGAACCCTCCCAGCGGTTTCGCCAGTTTAATCTACCATACCGCTGTTATATTGCATTTTTGGAACTTCCTTTTATAGTGATACTGTTGCTAGACTCTTGGAATGGGTATTTTAGAAGAACTATGGACAGTGGAAGTTTGTTATGTATGTAAAGGAGGCATTTGTGCTTAAATCCTTTCATTTCATAAGGATTATTATTAATAATAATAAAACGACTTCCGAGATTAATTTCCTTGCTTTATTTCATATATTCTCTCAAGCTTTCGAGTATTATAAACCTTTCTACGGGAATATATTACAAAATATGAATCTTTTAAACTCTTACAACTATTTATATATTATATTATTTGCATATATCTTTTAAATTTTGTATAATGACTATTTACCATTTTATCCAGTGTTTGTATTATGAGGTAATATAATTAATACTGAGTTTTACAATTTATATACAAATTCAGTAAGCCGTTTTTATTATTATTATTATTATAACATTTTAGAAGATTTTATCTTAAGGATTATTATTATGAAAGTTTATCCCATGTACCACACACGATGTCATATGTTAACACTATATATTTAGAACAAACATTCACAATTCATCCTTCATACTTCATCCCTAAGGATAGAAATAATTTCTCCTTAAATTAAATTTTGATTTTTCGTTCAAAAGAAACATTTGCGGTATAATTGTCAAACGTCGTTCTACAATATCATAAGCCGCATTATATTGTATTTTTATAAATTATTATATATTTAACTTTTCTAAGATTGGTTGAGATTTAGGATATAGAGATTCTGACTAGTGACTTCCATGCACTAGCCATGTACGAAAGAAGATGGGCTGCAGCCTTCCTATTGTATATGGAACAGCAATTGATTTAAATCTTCTGGACATTAATTAAATAATTAAAAAAGGTTTTCTTAAATGATTTTCTTTTTATTTTAAAACCGTGTCTCAAACTTTCGAGCATCTCTGTCCTTTTCTACAATTAGAACAATTAGACTTATAGGAGTCAAAAGAAAAGCGGCGACGGACAATCATCGTATATTGAGAGAAGAGATAAAATATTTAGTTAAACAAAAACTTGCTAACCAATTGTTCTATATTAAATCACATCAACACACACACACACACAAAACCTTTATTAAGACACACAGGTCTTACAGAGGATTCTCCTTGGGGTTACAAGACGGAGAAACCCATGAAAGTGGGAAATATACAAAGGGGTAAAAATGGAGAAAGATTATATACACATGGTAAATATATACAGATTATTATTTGAATAATCCTATGGAAAGTAAGAAATTTTTTTCTGGAAATATGGGTGGGAGAAGTGAGAGCGAAAAGAGGAAAGAAAACAGGTATTTACATATGGAACATACATATAATTGAACAAGTCAATTTAAGCTCTTCTGCTCACACAGCACAGGTGGACCATGGCTTTTTTCAAGAAATCTTTAAGAGATTTTCCAGGAAAATCCGAGTGTTCAGAGTTGTAAGGAAATCGCATCAACACAATCAATCACATCTAATACATCATATACAATGAATAAAACGCCGTTTGATGTACAGTTTGGCATGAGGCGGCGTTTTATCCATTGTATAAGTTCTCCTGTAGAAGGGCTGAGATGCCCGAAAACTTAAGACGGTTTTAAAATAATAAAAAAAACTCATCTCCGGAAACCTTTTTAAGTTGTTTAATGTAGATGGAACAGATTAGAAAGATCCTCACTCCGCTCTAAATTTGATTTGCATCTCTAAATTTTCTTTTTTTTTTTTTTTTTACTTAATCAATTACACGTGTTACAGGCCTTGATAATCATGGTGGGGTAGTTAGCGACTGTTTTTATTGTAAGTGTGCCACATGTCTACGCATGTAGAAAGCAGTTCGACTTTTGAACTTACAATATACGTGCTTTTTGGAAGTAGAAAAATAGTTTTTAAATACCTGAGATTATAGTCCCGAGCCTACAGTTGGTAAAGTTATTTGTATGTATTGAAGTAGAATGTTGATTGACTTCTGTAAAGCCCCATGGTTTTTCCGTTAAAATGTATATATTTGAAAAATTTTTATTAATAAAATAGCTTTTTTAAAGGTTATAATCTAATATAATTATATTAAAATACATTAACAACAAAAGGCTATATTAAGTACACTTGTCCCATACAGGATTCTCCCAGATGGGTAAACAGAAGTAAACATAGCAGTTATCTTCAGAAAGTGGAGATTAAGATCTACCTTTCTTCAAGTTGGATCTATCATTTGTGTTGCGTGTATTGTATATTAAAATACATTAACAACAAAAGCCTTTATTAAGGACACTTATCCCATACAGGATTCTCCCAGATAGGTAAACAGAAGTAAACATAGCAGTTATCTACAGAAAGTGGAGATTAAGATCTACCTTTCTTCAAGTTGGATCTATCATTTGTGTTGCGTGTATTGTATATTAAAATACATTAACAACAAAAGCCTTTATTAAGGACACTTATCCCATACAGGATTCTCCCAGATAGGTAAACAGAAGTAAACATAGCAGTTATCTTCAGAAAGTGGAGATTAAAATCGACCTTTCTTCAAGTTGGATCTATCATCTGTGTTGCGTGTATTGTATATTAAAATACATTAACAACAAAAGCCTTTATTAAGGACACTTATCCCATATAGGATTATCTCAGATGGGTAAACAGAAGTAAACATAGCAGTTATCTACAGAAAGTGGAGATTAAGATCGACCTTTCTTCAAGTTGGATCTATCATCTGTGTTGCGTGTATTGTATATTAAAATACATTAACAACAAAAGCCTATATTAAGGACACTTATTCCATATAGGATTCTCCCAGATAGGTAAACAGAAGTAAACATAACAGTTATCTACAAAAAGTGGAGGTTAAGATCGACCTTTCTTCAAGTTGGATACACCATTTGTGTTGTGCCTATTGTATATTGATATGCATTAAAAAAAGAAGAAAATAAATATTTTCAAAAAATCTAATTGAACCATTAGACTATGAGTCAAAAGAATAGCGGGGACAGACAATCATCATATATTGAGTAAAGAGGTAAAATATTTAGTTGAACAAAAACTTGCTAACCAATATAGCTCTATATTAAATCACATCAAGTTCGAAATTCATGATGATCGTCTCCTATCGCTTTTATTTTAACTCATATTTATCTAATTATTCAATGGCGATAATTGAAATATTTATTTTATCTTTTTTAGTGCATTTTAATAAAGTTTATTTTTTTAATATTTAATTATTTATTTAACTTTTAGTGTCGAGAACAACTAGAGAACAAACTACAAAAGTACAACTTCCTTAAGTTTTGTTCATGAATCTTGTGTCTTCATGTATCTTCAGATGAAAATAATGAAACTGCAAGTCGCTAAAAAGATCAATAAAAGAGAAGAACGCGTTATATTTTCAATTTTATATTAAAACACTGAAGATTTCTCTCCCCATTATTAAATCTTCCATGAAGATTCCCTGGTGTGAAAGTGTTAGATCGAATTCGAGTCGACAGATGGTTCGCTAATTTGCCTTAACTGGTTCTGGGGTAATTTACGGCCGGAAACTGCTATCGTCAAGGCCAAAGACCAACTCATTTGCATATCTTATAAGATACAGAAGAACCTCCCAGGAAAGGTATCGCCTTAAAGACCATGGAGATACTTCTGGCCTCTCCTAGAGATGATC